>JAHREE010000395.1:4239425-4437282 GCA_033628505.1 Tringa tobata | reverse complement strand
GGGCGAGAGGCACGAAGCGGGGAAGGCGACGTGTCGCCGCCTTTGCAGACCCGAGATGCTGCGGAGCCTCGAGGGTTAAAGCAACAGGATGAAGTCAGCACAAAACAGCCCACAAGGACTGGCAAATAAATAAATCATCCTAACGACGTTATTATCATGGCTTGCCTGAGCTTCATTGTCTCTTTCTTTCTTACCTGAACGCCTGGTACGTTTTTCTCCTTGTTCAAGGGAGGCAATCAAAAGAGACAGTGAGCAGTAATTGGCTCCTGCCCATTTTGGATGTGGCTAAAAATACTACCTTACCTCTCCATACCTAGAGGTCAATTGAAAAAAAAAAAAAAATCAAAATACTGAGGTAAGCAATCCTGCAGACTGCTCTGTTGAGGAGATTTTTGGCATTGCTTCCCAGAAGGGGAACATAAAACTACCTGAACACGTATAAAACACATTCTCTTACATTCTGTCTGCAGTTCAGCACCCTCCCCTGCGCTGATGGCTGTGGCTCAGCGAGGCTTCCCCAGGCACTTGGAAATTGCATTTCTCGATACAGCTTTATGAGACTGGCAGCCGTGTTCCGCACGGTCCTGTCGGATCTCCTAGCTCTCAGGCAGACAAAATTAGCTTTGGTAGAGCTAAGAAGGAGGTGATGTGTTCAACGCACTGCAGTTTGGGTACATGTCTGTACCTGCTTCCTTTTGTCTTGAGGGAAGGCAGGTAGGTTGTGCTTCGGTTCTTTGTCTATGAAATGGGAATAATATCCTATTTTCTTTGCAGGAGGGAAGCAAAAGTGGGAGGGATGCATATCCACATTAATTTTTTGAGGTGCTGTTGTGGTAGAATTCTCTTAAGTGGATACCTTTTTCAAGGGACAAAATAGCTGTTATTTAATGTTCCTCTTGCACTGATATGAGGATAGCATAAAAACATGCAACACATTGACTGGAAATAAGAAGAAATTTTTTCTAGCTCTACAGTATATTCTCCCTGAGGATTTAAAAATGTTTTCCAAATTAATCCTCCAGCTCTTCATGATTTTTTGTGAGAAAATAGGCACTCCTCCTCTTTGTAAAGGTTAGGATATGTAATTGACTAACTGAAAACATTCCATGTAATGTAGGTCACCAATCCCATAAAGCAAGCAAAACCAAGATGCACAAAGGAATATTTCTGGAGATCTTTCATTGAACTTTTGAGGAAACATTACCATTTCAGGAAAATTCAATGTGGTTTGCAGACAATTTGGAAAGGCCAGACTTGACAAATCAGTGACAATAGCTCAACTCATTCCGTGACCAACACTCTAATGAAAGAAGTATCATACAGAGGCAGCAAATGTGTCACAGAAAATTCAAGTGGGTTGGCTGAATCTGATCTACTTAGTGTGCGACTTTTAACATAAAGAGTATGAAATGGAGTATTTGGATCATTACAATATTTGGTCAAAAATGAGGAAGGTGGCCAAGGTCTGAGTAACCACCTCATCATCCCATATGAACTTGGGGCCTTTGGGCAAAATTGCATGTTGAGCTTCACCTGAGAAGAGAAAGTAGAAAACAAACTTTTCCTAGTTTGTGCATAGATCTAAACTTTATTTCATTTTGAAACTGGTTTCCTGACTATCCTGCTAGTGCTGATCCAGTTCACACTGAGCCAATGAACGAAATTTGATGATACTGGAGAAGCTGGAAGAATGTTTGTGTGTGAGCACGGAGAAAGGGGTGTCCAAAGCTTTCACCAGGCTTGCAGAGCCCAGCATTTTCCATACCATCTACACTTTCCTTGGTCAGCTTTCTCAGCCCAATGTCACTCTCCAGAGACCACCCTGGAGAAGACCCTGTTTCATGAGCACTGGTTCCTGCGTGGCTGTGAAGGCTGCATCTTGTGATGGTCCCAGTATCCTGCATCCTACCATATCAGTCTGTTGCCTAAAACACCCGACAGCCATCTAGATAAGCAAACAATTGACTTCTCGCTCATCTTGTAGGTGTCATGATGTCCCGATTGCTCTGTCATCCACCCATGCATCCTAGCAATGACCTTGCGAAATGAAACAGTATCACTCAATTCATCCTGAAATCATCCACCCCTCCCTCAGGAAAGACACCTATCTGTAAACATTTGCATTTTTATCAGCTCTAAATTCTTTCTCTTGTCTGTTCAGGAGCTTGGGATTTGTGCATAATATGTTTCCTGTTGTGAATGTATATGGTAATTTCAAATACTTGGATTCTTTTTTGCCCTGTTCGATTTCCCTCACAAAATTTTGGTTTTGGGTTGTTTTTTTTTAAGTTATTTGTTCCTTTACTGCGGTACTGCAGAATCAGCAGGATCAGGAGCGTAAAAGACAAAAACGAAATAAAAAAAGGAATGAGAGAAACAACAGTTATTGCACAAATCACTTTTTCATATATATTCTATTTTAAATGCAGCAGAAAAAAATACACTGGATTTCACGTGCTGTTTCTTCTTTACATTTTCTTTTCAGGTGCCATCACAGCAAGCAGCATTACAGTCCCACACCAGATGAAAGTGGAAAGATATTTCATGAACAAAGGTGATTGATGGAGAATCTGACCAATTAATGGACTTGGATCAGGCATGAGAGAGGAGAAGAAAGCAAAGAGATCAGAGTAGGATAACAGTACTTTACACTGCTGTAAAAAGCAGGAAAAAAGCATGTTTGGGAAGCTTTTCATGATAAAACATAATAAATAAAAAAGTGGATGTGAAGAGACAGTATGACCACGTCTGCCTCTTAGAAAGAGAGAAATGAGTGGTGAATGAGTGTGCGCTATTACTCTGCACATAGTGTGCTGGTAGAGCTCAAAAATACATACAGCAAGCACCCAGCTACCTGCCCTGCGGCGGCTTTTCCTACGTAGCGCTTCCCCAGTTTGGAGCCAACACTTTCTCCCCCATGGCCAGGCCCTTCCTGCATCATTGGTGAATTCCTAAAGGATGGCCAAAGTCTCAAGCAAGGCGGTTGTGGAAACAATTTGGTCCAGTTCACTAGGAGGGTTTGTTAAAAGATCACACTCCTGTTGCTGTCTCCCCAGAACTGATATTCGTCAACATCTCTTGGTGCCTGTCCTTGCTATGGATATGCATTGGTCAGGCAGGTCACCTGTCACCCCAAGACATGTAGGAGTATCCACTACCAAGGTGCAAAAGTGCTTTTAAGGGTTCATGCTATCTACAATTCTGGATTGAAATAAATAGTGTTATTTCCTTTGATTTGTGCTACTATGGGTGGGTTTAAATGTGTTGCTTTTGTGCTGAACTTGTCTGATGAAGTTGTGGTCTTATCTTTGAGAGGCTCTCGTCAGCTGATGTTAGTTTGTGAAGCTTCATTGATTTCACTGTTTTTGTGGGCCTGTTCCAATTCATGCTGACTGAATACCTGGTTCATAAACTGTAGTTGCGATCCTCTCCTCTGTGATCAAGTGACAAGGGTTTTGTTTATTTTTCCTCCCCTCCCCAAGATAAGAAGCAACACGGGTAACCGAGCTGTCTCTCTCTGAGGCTAACATCAACATCACTGACCGCTCTGAGTCACACTCCTGACTCACAAAAATTAGTTTTAGGAAGAGTAAATGTAGCCCCTCCTCTCTCTCGTCGCTGCTGGGTAACTGTCTTGAGTAGAACAATAAATTGTCTCTCAGCAATGCTACTTCAAAGTCCTTTGGATAAGAAAATAGATAATTCAGTTAAGCCTTAGGTTCCTTCAGCAAACATTAGCATTTCTGCCCCTTGGCAATTGTTCAAGACGGTTTTGAAACATTTAAGAGTCATTAGAGCTAATAGCTCCCATTCTGCATTTCCTTCAAGGAGGAGTATCAGAAAAAATGCACTACTTTATTCCCACTACCTTAATCAACAATTAATCATTCAAATGATAAACAATGACCAGAACATACTTGAATAAATTATTTCTTTTCTTTGTTGATCAGATACAGCTCTAAAACATCTTGGCTGTTTTTAAGGTACTAAGAAAAATATCCTACCTACCTAAAATTGCATTTAAAAATTTTAATAATGACCTATTTCACATACTTTGTTTAAAACTCTGGGCTCAGCCAAGCAATAGTTATTGGGAAATAACCATTTCCAGATTACAAATAGATCTGAAGATTACCAAGATCAAAATTTGGATATCTGTGAAATCTTGTGGGTATAAATAAAATATTCAGTATCAAAGCCTTAAAGTAAATCATTCTTCGTAGTAATATAAATTATACTAAAAGTATTACATAAAGTGTTTATACTTGTGTATATATAAAATCAAATATGCTTAGAGTACTTAAGCATAGATTATGAGCAGCGGAAAGAGGAAAGTCTTGACTGGGGCATTGTCTATTATCGGGTAATATTGCAACTATAAATATTAAGTTGAGTAGGAACAAACTTTTAAAAATAATGTTGCCTGTTAGTTCATAAAAATGAGGAAAATTAAGTGCGCTCTTGTGACATCGACTCTATTCCTGTTATGTACTAGTAGAAAAGATCAATAGGATTTTCCTCTGCCTAACTTCCCTTTTGTCAATTGGATAACATGGCAGCCTTGTATCGAACCACCAGAGTTTAAATATATCATGTTATGGGCGCATTTAGTAATAGCACTGCTGTAGGTTATTTTCAGATTACAATATGCTATACAGCAGTAAAGGCAGTTTGGTTTAGGACAGGAGTGGATTAAAAGATACAAAATTATTTTGTGTATGACAGCAGTCCAAACATTGACAGTTTTGTTATCTTCAGTTCTGACTGGATTCGGTCAGAGTTGCACAAGCTTAATAATTACTAAAACCAACACCTATGTTACTAAAAATACCTTGGATTAGTAAATGGTATTTAAAAATTAATCCCTATAAAAGGCTTGGAGGTCTATTTCATTTTAGATTTAAAATAAGTCTTAATTTTGTTTATCTTTTGTGTTTTACTCAGCTTGAGGTTAGAAACAACCTGGTTTGTTTCACTGTTCCAGCCAGTTCTCAGTGCCTTTCATGTCCAAGCCCCCAAGCCCCAGCAGTGGCTTTTGAACTGCAAACCATGCACTAAGAACAGTCCTCCAGGACATCAGAAAGTGCCCACAGCTGGTCTGTGGGACTACAGTTAGGAGTAAATGTATGAGATGTCCTTGACAGTGTATGTAATGGTCAAGGAACTGTTAAAATGTTCAGTGCTAGTGAGAATGCACTGGTCCAAAGCATCCGAGCACCACTATCCTGGCGTGTTTGTGCAGTTTTTTGCTGTATTCATTGAAAACACATATTCACATACTGCTAATGTATCAGTCTCTACAGGAATGCTTGCTCTATAGGTCGCTGCAGAAGGACTTGTAATGAATGGCACTGGAGTGTGGGAGGTTTAAATGAAGCTCCGCTAGAATCACCTCTCCCCATCGTCTGCTCTGGACTAGGAATTGTGGAGGGGAGACTTTTGTTTTATAATGGGGATGACCCAAGTGTTCATACTTCTCTGCTGTAGTAGGGAAAATGCAGAGGTGAACCAATCAAGAATTCAGTCACATCATAGTGCTGTTTCAGAACAGCCGAGGCAGACATTTGGGATCTTCTGGAGATCTTCCTTTAGAACTTGTCCAGCCCTGTGCCAAAGTGCTGAACCACACTCTTCCACTCCCTTTATTCCTCTGCATAACTCACTTTGCCTCCTTGCCTTTTATGTACTCTCTCCTTCACTTTTCCTTCAGCATAGCCTTTTTTTTTTTCCCAGGCAACACCTTTCCCACACTTCCTCCTGACCAAACCAACCCAACCCCAAGAACATCCCGTGGAACTAATGCATCAGATGATGAATTTCCAGTTTGTGCTGTTGGTGTGTGGTGTTCCTCCCCTTTACAGTAGGATGAGATTCATTTGTGCTCAAATGGGCACCTAAAAGGGACACATCTAGACCCTAGGCTCCTCTTATAGTCAATGGTGAGAAGCTGCAGCCTCCAGAAGGCAATGTATGTAATTCTAAGTTTAATGTTTAGGGTAATTGTGTAGTTCTCCCTATCTATTCTTTAATGCTGGAGGTAAACAAGGGTGAGTAGTTTGAATTTAAATGTCTAACTCTTAGAAGGTTAACAGTGGGCATGTGACATAAACTTCTCTTTCAGTCTGCATGACTTTCTGGACTCTCTTAATCTAGCAGCCATTACTTTTAAGTGGCCTCTGAACTGGAGAATTTATGCCAAGAAGCCAAAAGGAGTTAAAAATACACTAGGAGAACCAGGTTTTAAAACAATCAATTGTTAGTGATTTTTAATGAAAGCAACTTTTCTAATTAGTGCAACTTTTGCTAACAGCTTTTAGTAATTAAAGCATGGAAACTTGAATAATCCTTATGAAGAAAATGACATGATCTTAAGTAGCAACATGAGTGAAGTATATCCAGCAGAGCTATCCATAAGGAGGCAGATACTGGTGTGCGGAATGCTTGCAGGACATGGCTTCTGGCTTGAATTCCACTGAGCTGGTCAGTCACGGCCCTGATAGACACAGTTTAGTCTAAATTCCCCTGAGATTGTATCATCTGTTGCTAGACCAGCCAGCCATGGGAAGAAAATGACTGTGGGTCCCATACTAGATGCAGTGCATGGAGTTTCTTAAGAATAAGGTTTGGATGCAGGGTGGAAATGCCAGCACTGTCACAGCTTATTCTACCGAGACTTGAGTGACACTGAGATTTAAGCTTTGATCTTTCTAATTGCTGTATGTTTGTCTGCCTCCCACCATTATGTGGTTGTGTTGAAGTCCGTGATGCTCTGCCAAAGTGCAGGCAAATGTCAGTACTTGGAAGAGTGTTGAGAATCCCCTTCAAAATATAGTGTTGCTGTGTATAAATAAATACAAATATATACATAAAGAGAACTAGAATCTTAAAATATGTCCAGCTAAAACTCTAACCCAAAAATAATAATACAAACCCCATGTAAACCAGCAGTAAAATGTCTATAAATTGTGTTGGTATTAGAAAATCCAGCTTGTTACCTAAAACAAAGTTGTGCCTTTCGTTACTACTGGTCTTTTCCTCATACATATCCTCATCCATTTTAATTTTGCTGGGAAGAAAAGCAAAATTATCCATTTTAGAAGAAAGTGAGGAGATCTGATGGTTTTATATGGGAACTGTACAAAATTTTGTTCTTTTTTTTTTTTTAAAGACCCAGAACTTTTAAGATAAACAATGGATGTTAACCATGAGAAATGAAACCAGCAGGAGTTAATTAAGAACTCTAAGGCCAGAAAACAGATAGTGTTGTACGGCCAAGTGTTTTTTTGCCCTGGTCTTTTCCTCTTTTCTAAATTAGATAAAAAAATACATGAAACATTAAATTGGCAGGTAAGTAAAGCTAAGATAAAGTACCTCTTAAACCTATAATGCCAGAAAACTCAGAGATGAAGCTACAACATTATTCTTATCCTATACTGCAGTACTTTTGGTGTGTGGAGATTCTCATTGTTGACATGATACTGAGACAGGTAAGAACACAGGCAATCTTTTGCCTTCCCTCAAAATTTTTTGTTTTGAGGTTGAGGTGTAGGGTTTTTTAATAGCTTACTACAACATTTCTATTTTTTCCTTCAATGTGTTCTGCATATTGGAATATGTTCTTATTTTATTTTTGGTTTTATGTTTGACAAAAGTAAATAAAATTATGTGAGAGAAAGCAATGAGTATAATATATCTCATACCTGTATTGGATGAGAGGTTTTTTTATTACTCTGTTGCAAGCTCCAAACAGAAACAGGTATGTAGGTTAAGTTAAACTTGTGCATGCCTTTGCAAGTTTAGGACATAAACTGCCTAAAGGAACTCATGAAAATATATTGCTTGCATCGTATCAGGGAGTTTCTGTATCTTTCTCAGCACAGTAATTGTTTTCCATTTGCAATATTAAAAAACATTTGCCAGAACTCCAGTCTGTTCCTTTGAAAATTTAAACATGTGCACTTATTTTCCGTTGTTATGAGAATAAGGAATGTTTTTTTTTTCTTAATATATTTCAACTTTATTGCACTCCTGAAATACATCAAAGAAGTATCTGATCTGAAGCCTCACAGTGTGCGTCATTTTCAGCAGGGTTACAAGGATCAGCAAGTATTTTTAAAATAGAAATCACTGGGCAGGTCCAGTTTATTTTGTTGTTCAGCTTTTCCTAGTTTTTACCTGTGGCTCACTGTGTGGAAAGGATGAATGACTTTACTGTGAGTTTTTCTTTTTCAAGAAGTCGTAGGAGGGAGGGAGCAAAGAAGAAAATTAATCAAATCCTTATTCCACACATCCCTACTCAGCTACCACTTTGTATATGTTGCCTATTATAGGAGAAAGACATTTATTAATTCCTCAGAGTAAGGAGAAATCAGAGGGGTAATGGATCTCGAACATGAGCCGCTGAGTTGTAGTATCTTAGATAATCATTCATGAACTGGTGCAATCTAGTCATCTGTATTTTTCAGAGCTGTCCATAGAGGTGCTCTATCAGTGAACAGGAAAGAAAAAATATTTGAACACAAAAATACAAATAAGTAATCATCCAAAGTGCATTCTGCTGTCTTCCAATGCCTTTAGACTGTATTTTGAACCATCTGTGAAATAAGAGGTAATAAACTCAAATTTATCTAAATTATGTTTCAAAGATTATTTTTTTTTAAGGTTTAAGACAGATATTGCATTTTATACCATAATCTATATAAACATCAATAGCAAGGTCTGTTTCTGCTTGGCTTTAGTCACACAAGTTATTTTTTGCTTTATTTTGTTTGTAAACGGGACTCATGAGGTTTCTCTATGCTTCTTATACAATACTTCTTCCTTCCTGATAATGCCTATTTGTTCTCTATTTTTGGCTTGCTTTTCCATTGTTATCTCTAGATTATGTGCATTTAGCTGATGACTGCAGGATCTGTTTAATACAACCATTACAGAATAGTTACCATATTTTGCTATATATTAAATGTCTTTGGAGAAATAATTTTTACTATTCAATGCTTTCATTTTATTCTTCTAGCATCTTCCTATACTATGATACATTCTATGCATTAATTATGTTTTATCTGATTACAAAGCAAAAAATAAGTTAAAAAGACAGTCAGGCTTCCCTGAAGAAGAAGTTTCATGTTATCAAAATCAAATGCAAGAAGGAGTTAAAGGTGATATTTGTGCAAACTGTGGAAGACGTATCAAAGGTTCATGAGGATTCGGGTGAGCTAAAATAATGTTCGTGTACATTGATAAGACACTATATTAAATTTTTATTGCAGTTAAAAAGGGAACAGCCTTCTAATGGATTGTCAATGCAACAACTTTGAGAAAAACTAGTTCACTAAGTGCCAGATAGTCTAGTTTAGTTAGTAAATAAGTAAAGTAGTATTAACCCACAATTGGCATGGCAGAGTCAAGCTTCTAACAGTCTAAAGAACAGCTGGGGGAAAAGTATCCACATTTTATTCTTGTCTTCCCTGATATTTGATTTCCTCCATAGTTAATATTTATCCTAACAATGGGTTTAATATTCCTTTGAGAACCAGATTATATAGTGAAAGAAAATATGTTTCAACAGTGTATAAGATCAGTTTGTTCTCTAAATTTTAATTTTAAGTTTCCTTAATAAAGTTTACGATCCTTATTGTTAAAGATAAAATCTAATCTACAAAGAGATATTTGTTATTCTTTGGTACTCTTTAAGTTTCATATATTGTTCACTCATTAAATATTACAAGATAATAACAGGGATATATTTTTATGAATGTAGTTTGATATAATTGCTACCCCCTATTTAATGATAGTATTACCTTGCAATTAAACAATTTGCTTTACCCATACAAAAGATTTCCATGATATAATATATCTTTTTCCTTTTGTCCACTGAATTGCTGCCAATTCTTATTTCCCTTTTCATTACACTCTTCTATCCTTCTATTTAAGACACACTTAAGTACTCTCCTGAACTCTGGATGTTTGATGTCAGCCTTGCAAAGTACAAAACATTTGACTTGTTGGGCGATGTCCTTTGGAAACAGAAAACACAGAAGAAAACATAATGTTGCCTCTGAAGACTTGAACGGGATATAAATTGTTTTTCATAGCCAGTGTAAACCTCTCAGGGTTATACCTCTGCAGGATGAGACACTTTAAAGGAGAAGAATTCAAGTTCCTTTTTTTGATGGGTGGTTGTCTTCTTTTTAACATGCTTGACTTGCTATAAAATGAGTTATGTGGCCTTTTGCTACTAAGCTGTGCAGTCTCTCACTACCAAAGTTATCTAGTCTTTCTGGAGTTCTGTCTGTAGTGCGGTGTCTGCTCATCAGATCTCTAATTGTGCACCGCTTGTATGATGGGCTGAAGTGCTGTGGCACAACCAAGTTTTTATATCAGCACTGCAGTCTATCGGCCTCTCCGCATATTTTGAACGTGTTTTTCAGAGACACTCCTGGTTGGCTGTTGTTGGAGCTGCTTTATCTGTGCAACACCTTTCTCTCGCGTAACAGCTTGATAATCCTTAGAGTGTGTTCCCCTTAGGAGGGGGGACTTGCACAGAGTGTAGTGACAGCGTCCATCAGCACTTCTTCAGAAAAAAATCCTGTAGTGTAGGAAACATGACACTGAAGTGCTTTCAGGAAATGCTTTTCTAAAAATTATCTGCCAGATTGTTTATCCTATGGGGAAACTGCTGGTAGGGAAAAAATAAGGCCAGAATTAACAAAGTATAAAGCCCAAAACCTTAGAAGCATAAATCCAGTATCTATGTGAGGTATATGAAGCAGAACCCATTCTGCTTCAGCCTTATCTCTTCTGAAAACGTCCTCTGCTAAAGGTGAGAAGGGAAACTCGCCTGGACATATATTTGACCATACCATTTGGTTTATTTATAAATTATCAATCTTTTACTTGTACCTATTCGTATTTGCAGTTCTTCAGTAGCTGACAAGCAGTAACCAACACACGGACGTGACAGCACAGTTTACCTACTCCAGCTTGAAATCCTGATGGATGGCTAAGCCAAGTTCTTAACTAAGTTTTTTTCTGCCTTTTGTTCAGTTTTTACACCAAATACTCCATATTACATCCAGATTTTGATAATGTAAGGCACTGTCTCAGCCAAATGGCCTCTATGAGTAAGGCAGAAACATTTTTTATTTTCTAGGACAATTAATTAGACATCCACACTGTCACTCCCACACTGAAATTAATCTCCATATGTTCAGTTATCATAGAAAAAAAATAAATGAAAGAAGAAGCTGAAGGGAAAACTCATAGCCACATCTCTGCAATGCTTTTTCAAACACCTAAATTTCTGTCAGCATGTAGGGAATTCATAACCTCATTATTACATGCTTAACTAATCAGCACATTTCTTAATTTACGTACAAACACTGGCCTGTCACTTTTCATCATATATTTAAAATAGAGACGAAAAAAAGGAGGTCTCACTTATGAGACTTCAGTACTTTTATTATGCGCAGTTCAGGACAGCTACTATTTACCTGTGAAATGGTACTTCCAATTTAGATAGCACTGCTCAAATTACTTGTTCTGTGATATATTGTCTTTGGTTCGTTTACTTTCTTCTTCATTTCCCTGCTAATTTGAAAAAAAAAATTCCATAATTTCTAGGTAATTTTTCTGAATTGCCAAAGTTCTAATGTCTTATTGGAAACCCTTTTAGATCATTTTTAAAATAAAGTGTCTTGTGTTATGGGCGGTCTCTGGTAAAAAAAGAAATATGGAAAGCACATTTGAATTGAAGCACTTAACACAGGAAATGTTAAGAACTTGCAGCTAGTGAAATGTAGAAATGTATCCTGTAATAACTTACATACCCCGGGCCTGATACGGTTGTTTTCTCTATGTAACATGCCTGTGTTTTAAGGCATTAAAAATGTTCCCAGCCAAAAGTTTTCACCTTTGCTCCAGCATTTCAGTTCGACAAGACGGAGTGTGATGGATCAGTACATACAAGGGAACAGACTTAACCATATAGGCATGAATCTTTCATGTAGTGTTGCACAGCTAGCATGATACATACTAATCCTCTCTTTTTGGCTGGTGTATATCAGTGTTTAGGATGCTCACCCCATAGCTCTGACTGTAATAAGGAGTTTTCCTTTTGCTAGGTTTTGGAATGAGTATGACAAGTGTATTCTAACCCTTTGCTGAGGCTGTTGAACCATGCCTGTACCATCATTCTTTGCTCTCAGCACTTCAAGGCATAGCAGGCACTTGAAACATAGTCTTAGGGAATTGTCAACCTGCAGGATTTTATAGCCTCAGTAAACAAAACCAGTTTAAGGAAGAAAGGGCCCAAGGCTTTATGCAAAGGTCTGCTTGATACGCATTATATTAGCTCTGTGACCTTCCTGTCTTAAAGGCTTCACTTTTAATTTCTGCATTTTCTTGAACTTCAGCATCTCATTGCTGACTTGGTTCAATGCTTTCTTCCAGCAACTGCCTACTTGCTCTCTTCTTAATTCCAACCCTTCTCCATGTATTCTCTGTGTGTTGTTTTAGGACAGAGAAGACTGCTTAGTTATAGTTACACCTGTGACTATTTTTTGGTGGGTTTTGGTTGGTTGGGTTGGGTTTGGGTTTTTTTTTGGTTTGGCTTGTTTTTTTTTTTCTTTTGAGGAGATTTGAAAAGGCAGTTGGAGCTTAATCAGTTGTATTCAGAAGTAGAAAGCCTCCCTCCCTTTATTTCTCTTTTCTTGCCTTTCTCCTCTCTCTCCTTCCCTCTCTCCCTCCTCCCATCCTCCCTCTCTTTTTCCCTCCTTCTCTCCTTTCCTGTCCATAGAACCACTAAGGAATTCAGTGAGATTTCTGAATTGATTGTAACTGTATAACTAGACATTAAAAGGATTGTTCTTCTGTGTAAGGACAAATAAAACAGGAGTTTAGTGAGAAAATTTCCATGGAAACAATAGTTCAGTGACAATGAACAATATTTCTCACCACAATGTGCTAAAAATAACTTCACAAATAACTTTATAAAATTGGACATTTTTTTATTGATAGCATGGCAGGCAAAACCATTGTATTTTTCATCCAGAGGATAATACATCTCACTCTGAGTTCTGCATCCCTAATTCTTGAATAAGATAACTTTGCATTTGCCAACCTGCTTTTTTAAAGCCTATTCTGAGGTTATGTATTCTTATTCATCTAGATATGGGAATTACAAAGCAAAGTGGGCTACATTGTGTGCTCAGATGCTTGCCACTTCCCAAATTGTTGCTATTTCACAGAAATGCTAAGATCTACTCTCAGGGAAAAGAGCAAGCAGCTTGGATCTGCACATTCGTCACTCGTTGCAAGAAAGCTGTGTCTTCTTTTACCTTTCCTACAGTTTTTGAAGAAAGAAAGATTGATTGGCAGTTCCTCTACAAGGTACAATAGACCAGTGGAATTGGGTAAGCAGTGCTCCTTTGTGAGAGCTGTCATTGTACTGTGTACGCTGCTGCTTCCCCTACCATCAGGCTTGTGAAACTCCCTTTGGGATCTCAGTTTTATGTTAATATCCCCAATAGTCATGTATGCCCTTGGTCTTGGGTGTTGTTTTTTTTTCCGTGTTTGCCTTTCAAGTACAAATATATAAGCACATAACTGATGATTTGCATATTTATCTGTATATAGTTGATTGATACTGTTTGGTGTTATAGGATATACGAAAGTCAGCTGCAGATTGGAACTCTGGTTTGTCTGTGATGGTTGTATGGTCATACGTTGTTTTTACACGGTGTTTCCCCTTTTTGGTGAACTAAAATTTCAGTGGAATTATCTGTATAGGTTGGTTTGTTTAGCTAACTGAAACATCATAGTCATAGAGGAAATGAAGCCATGAAATGAAGTCAAACTGTACAGATCACCTGGTCAACAGATTTGCCCAGCAGGGTTTCGTGGTCATCTGAACCCCAGCAGGGTTTTGTGGTCTTGTCTGACAGACAGACTAGAAAGTCTAGAACAGAAGGAGCTAAAGTAAATACATATACTTTTTCATTTTTGACAGCCAACTTAAGGAGAAATTGTCTGCAAGAGCAGTTTGAAGGAAGAGGAAATACTGCTGTCTTCTTGCTGAGTGCTGGGCTCTTAGGTCTTTCAAGATGAATGGGCTTAGGAGTCCTGTATTTAGACTTCCTACTTATAAAGCAGCCTCTGACTATCTTTGAGTATCTCTGAGTTTTTTTCTTTGAGTAAATGAGACTGTATGCTTGAAAAGGTCATGCAGAAGTACAGTTGCTCATAATTATCATGTGTTTTTTTTCTGAGAAAATATATGTCTAGCTTATGACGGTAGCTGGAACTGTATCCTACGTTGTCATAGCCAGATTGTACGCTTGTTAGGAGAAATGTTAGATAGTTGGTCTATGTTCTCAGATTGAAAAGCAGCACTTGGATTCCATCCACATGATGGAGGTTTCAACATGGGAGTCAGTAGCTGAATCTCCTCACAGTTACATGAAAGTGTCCAGAACTGCATGCTGTATTAAGTGATACAGAGGTAAACAATATAGGTTGTGGTTCTGGGGTATCTTCTATGTCAAGGACCCGCTCTTCTGTGCTTGTTTGTCAACTACTCCCAAGAAGTACATCAGCAACTTCAGTGCCTTAAGAAATGACTTGCAGAAAGTTAGGGAAACTATCATAATTCAAATATGTAAACATCTAAACATGAACAAAGCCTTTAGGGGATCAGGTCCAATACCCCAAGACTGCATAGCCTCCTCCAGTCATATGGTGGTAAATGCTCTTTTGAATATGAAATTTTGTAAAAATATAGTGTGATATATAAGATGGGACGTACAATGACAAAATAATGATAGTTTTATCACATCGATAAAATGAATGCTAATAATCAGTGTATTTTTCTTCAATGTTTTGACTGCGTATGTAGTCGAACTTCTTTACTTTTAGATCAGTGCAACTTAAAGTTGAATATGTGTGACATATTTATGTACGGGTGGGAAAGAAAAAGCCTAAAATGTGGATTCTGAAGAAAAAAGGTTGAGACAGAACTCCCAAATGAAGGTTTCACTGAAAGAACAGATTGGAGGGGGAGGACATACTCCTGATTTACAACTTTGAGGCAGAACGAACACAATAGCTGAGATCGCTGAATAGGGCCAGTACAGCAGTGCAAAGAAAATGAAACCTGACTTAAATGGAATTTCTAGGTTAGGTAAGGACAGCATAAAGCCTTGTTGGCTATTCTGCACAGGGTTTTGAGGCTTAAAAAATGGATGGGGCCAGCACCCATCCACCTTGACTGTTGAAAATGCCTTTAGTCTACTAGTGGCCTTTCCTGGAAGAGCCAAATTCTTTTAAAACTATCTTTAATATGCAGGTTTTATTATGTAAACATGTTTTAAGTAGGCACCTCTGCATTGATTGAGCGACTTTTAATTTCTTTGGTCTTAGAATTTTTGTGGCAATCTCATTAGTTTTCATGTTTAAAAATACTTGTTTTGAGTAGGCAGTCCTCTTTGTACAGTGGATTTAATAAATACCCTGAGCTTCAGCATTTGCAGTCAGAACTCCTTTTAAGTGGATTTTGGAATGTCAGATTGAACATACCCTCCTGCCTATGATCCAGAGCAGTAACCCATGTGAAATGTTTTCAACCTCTATTTGTTTGTGCTTTTGGATGCACAGGCAGTGTACATCTCCCACAGTCAATTTTAGCTGACTGTCAATAAACAGTTTTCTTTGCTACCAGTTAAAGATACTGGTAACAGCTTATGCAGAATATGTAGACCTTAACTTGAAAACCTTCAACTTAAGAAACAGCTACGCTACCTTACATGATATAGTGTGAAAGACTTGAAATGGGCCTGTACTAATGAGCATCTTATGCAACAGTTGTTTTAACTAGATCTCTTTCATTGCATTACCTGTGTCTAGATCCAGGAAAGCATATATCTATATGTGTCTTCACTGATAGTTCATTTTACTCTGACTCTTGACTCCAGCCAAGACCTAGTAGCCATTTACATTGCATATACCTAAGCTGTACTCTAGCAGAGTTTAGTTTGATCCTGGAAGATCTAAACATCCTCCCCAGAGGCTCACCCTGTTCCTGTGGAGTTTGGAGAGTGACTACATGCTGAAGTGCTATTTAGAGACTGCAAATATAGGTAATTAATTCTAAAATATGGAACTTCAAACTTGGCATTGCCTGCTACCTTTGTTGAGATGGGTCTGTTTCTATGAGTAGAGTTCTCCAAGGGGTGTAGGTCTGACCTAAGGGCTCTCAGAGGCACTGACAAACTCACAGGACTCAGAGTCATTGAAATGCACAAATTAGGCATCAACTCTCAAAGTGTGCATATTCAACTAACCCACTGCATGTATTCAGAGAACACCAGCTGGAGAAAACCTACTCAAATCCCAACTATGATGCTGGAAGACCCCTCTTTAACTGCTAACTTGATAGCTAAATGTCTTACCTGGTAGTTGGGCCACACGAGTCTGGTTTCCTTCTGTAGGGGATTTCAAACTGCCACTTCCTGGTGAAAGTCTGAAGATCAGCCAGTAGGATATTCTGGGCTGGGCTCTTGCAGCCTCTTTTGATAAAAAGATGAGAAAGAAAAGTCATTGTGTGGAAACAGTGTTCACCTAGATGAGGCCACATCCAGGATGCCAGCAGGTCCAGCGGGTACTTGAACATCCATGGTGACTCTCCTTCCAGGCTGATAAGGAGAACTTCTTCTGCTTGGGCTCCTTGACTTCTTCAACTCATCTGTTCTTCTCACAAATGGTATGAGGCTTTCCTCATCCTATATTTCCCAGAAATGGAAATGACTTTCTTCTGTTCTTGTAATGAGGAAAGGAAATATTTCTGTGCTTTGGTTTGTGTTTTTTTGTTTGTTTGTTGGGGATTTTTTTGGGGTATTCTAGTTGATAACTATTATTTGGAATAGGTTGGTTGTTTCCATGCTGTTGACATAAATACGTTGTCATTTGTTTCATTCAAAACCAAAATAAAGCTGAGAGAAGATGCAGTCTAATCTAAAGGAAAGGACTGCAGGCTCTCTTAGCTCTTCTCCAACTTGGCGACAGATATTGCATGAGGGAGATGGGTCAAACATTTCTAGAGACCTAAATCTCAACAGCACAGGAAAATGCTGCAAACCTGTCCCAGTGCTGCAACAGTTGGTTTGCTCCTCAGGTGCTGGCAGCATTTAGAGCCTTGGGGTAAGCAAAGCTGCCAGCATTTTCCATGTTGTTATCTATTTAGGACAGGCCTAATCAACACTGTTTAAAATGTTAGAGGCTGTCTGTGCTTTGTTTATGGGATAGCTCTCAACTTTACTTAAGCAGGGGAGACAAATCAGTCAAGATTTCAGATGTTGCATGTTGCCATGCTTTAGAGGCTTACTGTTCTTTTTTTTACTCATGTCTGGTCCCAAAGTGCAGAATGTCCACTTGGCTTCCACTGGACCGGCCGTTCTCTGCAAGGTACCTTCACAGCCTGGAGGTGTAGTAATGCATTTTAGCTACTTCCTAAGAGCTGGGACGATGGTACAAACTACAGGATGTTCTGCAGAAATGCAAGAGGTGCTATGTGGTCGGCCTCAAAGAAAACCTGTTCGTAATCTTGTTCCAGGCAGCAGGCTGGTATTTGAGAAAAATTGCCGTAAATTGCCATCAATAATGTAACACGAATCTTCTGTTATAACAGAACAGAAATTGATTATATATTAATCTCTTTTTTTTTCTTGTTTCATTTAAAAGCTAGCAAATAAACTTTTTTTCCTAACCTTAAGCTAGATAATTAACCAGACTACATCAATATAGTCCTTTGGACTTCAGTTGGATCAGAACACACTTTCACAACATTAAACTGTATATGACGCTATTAAAACTTTATATTTGTGTTCAGTGGGTGAAATTCTTAGCTTCTGTGACATAAATCAGATTCTGATCTTCTGAATGCTCACATATGGTGCTTTGCGCCATAAATCACATATGTTTTGCAATATAAGTTGTATCACAAAGAAGAAAACATCTTTTTGAGTCAGAGATTGGAAAAAAGGTTGATATAAAGCACAACTGGAAAACTTCACAATGCCTTTTATTATGTCTCACATGACAAAAATGCATCTGAACACAGGGCGATAAGGACAGAGAGCTTGATGAAGGCCCTTGACTGTTTGGTGACACCTCGACTGTCTGCTTTGCTATGTTTGCTTTGGTTTTGTCTTGCCTTTACTGAATATTTTATATTTTTAAAGTGTTCATGTATTTGTCAGTGCTATTTTAAGCCTTAGTTTCCTTTATGTTACTTGTATATATTTCAAACTATATTTTGTCATGGAATAATCAGAGGGTAAAATTTAAAGGCTTGATTAGATTTTGTTCTTGCTTGTTAAGTGAGATTCTTGGGGAGACTCTCAGTTCATTTCAACTGGGATTTCTTTTTCAAGTTTTAGGATAACATTCCTAAAAATGGAGATGTAGTCTACACAGAAATTGTCTGTCACTGGCCTTTTGTATTGCTACTCTGCCAAGTTCAAAGTATTGCAGATTTGTCTTTTTTTTTCTCTTTTTTAAAGTTTTATTTGTTGCTAAGTTCCCACCACCATATATGGTGTCATTGTTTCACTTATTCTATGTATTTTTGTGTTCTGACTAGATTTAGTGGAATGATTGAAAACAGACAAGTTCTAAGCGTGCTGTGTGGGATACTAAAGCAGTATTTTATTTCTGGCAACATATTGTAGGTATTATCTCAGTTGTGTTGTAAAAATAGGAGGAAGGATGAGGAGAAAGAGGCAAATCTTGCTCTCCCTTACATGGATGTAGAAGACAGACAAGGGTGTGGAAGGAGCAAAGAACGTCTCTTTTATAGCTTGTGTAAAGGCTTTGCTAAGACCACAGGGTAGCTGCTGTCAATTTGCCCATCCAGAAAACGACTTGCTGGAAAACAATGGAGAAGAAGCAGGAAAAAAATATTCACTAGCTGGTCTGATGACTGAATATTGTACCTGTCAAAAATGTACACCAGTTGACTTCCTTTCCTCTCTTACTGACACAGCAGCATATCTCAGGAAGATGCTGGGAGTAGCAGAATGCTGCCACAAGAAACCTTCAAGCGTCCCAGAAGGTTGAATAACTCGTTTGTTCTTCCATACTTTGCAAAAAAAAAAAAAAAAAAAGATAGTTGGAAGCGTCATTCCAAGCATGAAGATCTTCCAAAATTCCAAAATTCAGCTTTGGACAACACAGAACATGAAAAATATTCAGGAAGAGGAAGACATGAACAAAACCTGGATCAGGTTATTAAAGGTGCAGTGAGGTAGTGGGCTTTAAATAGGGCTTGAAAGCAAAGAAAGATGGTTGGCTGACAATGAGTGGGAGGCTTCCAAATATAGGAAGCAACAATAAAGAATGTAAGAGTTGAAACAGTCAGAAGGATAAAAGAAATGAAGAAAGAAGCCAAAGCTGAGTGTAGCGACACAAAGGGTCACCTGAAATTTTCCAGTTCTATTAGATTTATTTATTTATTTATTTATTCCTCTGTCAGAATCTCCATCTCTTCACTTACCCATTTTTTAGTGGCTTTCTCTTTTTTTTTTCTCTCCTTTTGGAATAAAGTAATGTACTAAACATTAACTTCAACATATTTGTGCTTAAAGTCATTGGGCAGTACTAACTCTACTCCCTCTTTTCTTTATTCTGATAGTGGAAGAGAACTTAAAAATCCTTTTTTCCATCTGTTCATGAAGCCAAAATGAACACACTTGAGATCTGAGACTTGCTATTCAGCACCCGAATAGGAACTCCTTTTTAGCTGGAAAAAAATACATTGATCTGAGAGACTTGGCTTCGCAGGTTTTACATTTTCATTAAATATTGATACTCAAACATCATCTTTGTTTACACTGCATGCTGCTTCCACTAGGTTTTAAACAAGATGGGGTTTTTGCAGATAGTGTTGAAGTCAGGAGTTCATGACAACTTTACTTATTGATGTATGATAAGAGTTTATCAGTGTGTATTGAACAATATGGATATACTCAGGTATTGTGAATGATGCTTAAAAGCTGTGGGTTTTGTGATATCAGGTTTCTGACTCCAGTCATCTTAGAGAATACTTTCAATTAAATCAGTCATTGTCTAATAAATAATCTGCATAAACATCATGTTAGGTTTGGTGAGTGTATTAGAGTGTGAACAGTAAACTTTAAGGACATCAGCATTTGAAATTGATTTAATCTGCCATTTTTTTCCAGGTGTTGGAATTGTATTTTCTAGTGAAACATATTCTGACTTAAATGAAAAAATTGCTTGTGTATATAGCCCTTTATTTTGATTTTCCTGTTTTCAATAAATTAGTATCTATTAGTTTTTATTTGTATCAGGGCTTAGAGAGATGCAAAAGGAAGGCTAAGAAACAGTTTAGAGCTGTATAGAGTTAAAATCTGAAATATTGTGAAGATGAACAAAGTCCTGCTTATGTGTTTTAGTTCCCAAATCAGGGTCAGATCCTTCCTTGAGGTCATTGCAAGAGGATAGCTTAAGACTGCTGCTGGCTATTGCTGCTTTGTGGATGGATGTGCAGGGATTGCACAATTGCACAACTGACAAGTCACTGGTAACACGACTGGAAGCTCAGGATGCAGCAGAAAGGGGAAGGGCTGTACTCCACCTTACTTCCCCGTGTCTCTTCTAATAAAATCTCAAGAGAGAGAATTAAATCAGCACCTTTTCACTTGTTAGTGATTATCAGTACCCTGTGAGTTCATGGGAATGGAAAATTCAGGATATTTGCAAAGTCAGCAATTCAAGAGGTGGTGGATGTGGCACAGTGATAAAGTTTGCATGTGGCTATATCAACCTAGATTTAAGTGATCCCTGAGTGCCATGCAGGGTGGGTGAGAGTATGGAGCTGTACCATAAATACCTACTACAAGAGTAATGCAGGATGACACCAAAAAGTATGTTAGAAGGCATGGTGTAACTCCACCCTATGTCTTCCAGCAGCCACCTGCTCAGAGCCCTTCTTGCTTCCACTCCTTGCCTGCAGTAATTTTGGCTTATCCAAATGTCATCTGCAGCACCAGAGACAACTGTAATACATTACTGCCATATCACATATAACCACCTTTTATCTCTGAAAGATGCTGGCAGATATCATCTACTTGCTAAAAGGAAGCTGGTTGAATCTGATGCAGTCTTGAGTTACCAAGAAACATCTAGATTACACAACCGCAGCCTCCCTGCCATCTTCCTTTCGGACAGCACTTGGGTTGCTGAGGCCATCATCTGCCTTCTGCACTCTGCTGGACCAGATCTGCTGGTCTTTCTCCTCATGCTGGTGTTGATGACCCTCAAAACAAATATGAAATAAAGTAACTCATCATGGCAAAAAAAAGTCAGTCCAAGATAGGAGGCTCTGAGCCGCAGATATGCATTAAGAAAGTCTGATGGACTATTAGAATAATTTATCAAAGGAGACAGTGGATTCTCTGTTCAGCCCTTACAGACTGATTTTTCTCTTTCATAGAGATACTGTAGTTCAATCATAAGTTATAGCCTTCATGCAGAAATTAGTTGGATTAAAATTGATGACCTAGATTATCATTGTGAATATATTTGTTTTGCAAGCAGAGGCCATGCAATAATCTGCTTATATCTAGCTGCAAAGAGTAGGTAGGCATCAACATAATTTAAAGGAAATAAATCTAAGCATAGATGCAAACTGGAAAAACATCCCTGAAGTCAGTAGAGCTATGCTGATGTAAACTGGCATAGGTTCACAGTGAATCACAAGCTAGTCATAAATACTGCTTCAAAAAGAAAAAAGGCACATGGAATATTAGTGTCTCAAACAAAGAGTAAAGGTGAGTTACTATCACCAGCTCATTTTGTTTATCATAGTAATGACTGGCTATGGAGGGAGGCAATTATTTCATAATTTTCCATGAGTAAGTTTTTCCATTGTATCTTTTATGCCCACACATAATAACCGAAGATGCAATGAGGAGCTGTAAAATGGTTTCTGAAATTGCACGCGTCTGGCAGGCTCAGGTCAGAGGTGACCGGGTGCGTCTGCTGCTGCAAGGGCTGAGCTGGGATGCCCTGCTGCCGGGGGCTTCCTCCTGCCCCGAGCTCCAGGTTGTGCCTTAGGACCCATCACCAGCACCACATCTGTCAACTGGTGCTAACAGGAGCCTGAAGTTTGAATGCCAATCCTGTCAGTCGGCAGATCTGAGAAAAGGAAGTGAAAGGAAGAGGACGGGCTGAGAGAAGCCTTGATCTTCTGTGCCAGGAAAAACGGGCAATAAATGAATTAACCTTCACAAGAGGCACAGAAATCTGGGCGTCCAAACAGAGAGGGAATTGATTGTTGAATCAGCCTTTCCACTGGACTTAATAACCGATACTGCTCATGCCCTGAAGATCATCACTGTCCCTTCCACTCGTTGGTGTGTGTGTCTGAGAGGGGGAGAGGGAAAGGCAGGGTGAGAGCTGGAGTATCATGCACAGAGCCAACAGATCCAGCTTGTCTGTCATCCATTTGTGCCTAGTTCGTTTGTGTGTTAGCCTTTGGCTCTGGGTTCACTAATTAGGTCTTTTTTTTTTTTTTTTTTTCTTTCTCTCTCTTTTTTTTTTTCATTTTGTTTAACACTTCTGGGAGATATCTTGCATCTGTATCTTAAGCTGAATGTTTTGCGGTGAGCTAATCCTCTCTGACTGTGTGTAACATGCAGACTCAGCAGCTCAGCTTTTCTTCTTCTCATGCTTTCCTGAAATGTCAGACAGCAGCATTCATATCTGTGCGATGACAGGGCAGGAATCAGCCTGAAAACAGAGTTTTGGTATTGAGGCAGTTCTAGTTTCTTTTCAGCTGAGTGCAAAAAAACCTGACTATTTTTTAAAATCAGTTTTAAAAGTGAACGAAACCATTTTTCTGTACGTGCATGTGAATTGTGCCACCCTGACAGCAGCAAGGTATGGAAACTAATGCAGAAAGCCAGTTTGACCACTATGTTTCAACAATACAAAAGTGGTGGATTAAGCTGGATTTACGCTGCTACATGTTGCCAAATAAAATAAAGATAGGTTTGGTAAAAACAAATACATCAGAGAATCATTCAAAAGTTGTAGCCAGGACACGTTTTCCTGTATTATCTTATTAATTATTTGCATATTTCCCCACTCTCACAAATGCATCCTAAGCCATGTATTGTGATGGCAATGGGAATTTTGATTACTGTCTGCATTGCTGAAGAGATCATGTAATTTTGTTTAGACTTGAGAGAAAAGAGTGATCAGAAAGAAGTGCCAGAATCAAGAGATTACGAAAAATATATTTATAGCAGTTACATTTGACTGCCATAAACTCTGTCGAATTGATCTATACCGGGGTGAGCACTCCTCTTTTCTGGAATGATTTACATGTCATAATAAAAGCTATGAAGACAGAAATGAGATTTGATCTAATACAGAGTTGCGGGTTTGAGTGGCCTCTTGAAGTTCGATGTGGCTTTGTCTGTAACAGTATACAATAAGTCATATTTAAGCCAGTATAATTTCTTGATTGCAATGAGGTCTATGATCTCCACCGTCAGATATAAAGTCCACGGGTTATGGCCTCTCTAGGAGAGAAGGGAGGAGGGGAGAGGGGACTGAGTGTATCCATGTGAGGAACAGGATGAAAATAAGACCACACCGCATGCTCATAAGCAAAAAAAAATCAAGTTACTAAGAATCCAAGAGTTTTAGTGGTTTCTTTAGTCTTGAGCGCTGGTGCTAGAGAAAATAGAGAAAACATACATTGACCGAGAATTCATTTTGCAGATGTGTGAACTATTTTCTGCAAAATGCTGTTTGATCAGTTTTGACCACACCTTTCCTGCCTTCTAAAAAAAGCTAAAAATATAAACAAGGACTTGTGGTTAGAAACTGACAACACTTATTTGGTTGCATGGTTACAGGCTGTAAGCATATAATATCTGTTAGGGTAAATGGATTTACATTATTGTCAGCTCCAAATATTTGGTGAGGTTGTTTCTAGGTACAGTCTTAGACGCTGGTGTGTAGATCAACAGAGAGTTAAACAACAATCAGTGTTTTGATGAACAACTGCTGAGTTTTGTCTAAAAGGAAACAGAACTAGTGAAATAATAAGTAAAGTCCTATATGCTGAAAATGAGCATAATGTTTGCATCTCGCTAAGTTCATTGGAGAATTAATGGGATTTGGCTCTGCATTTTTGAGGGGAAAAAGGGGATGGAAGATGTTTTACAACAGCAATTACAGAACAGAAGCTGGGCAGAAATATCCTTGAATATTTTAAGTATCTTGGACCTTGTTTATAGAGAAGAGTTGCCACATCTTTAAAGCATACCTGCACTTTAGGCTAACCTGGTTTGGATGTGTTCAGCATGCAGTATGCATGATACAGCTCCTTCCATTTACAAGCATTTTACAACCTGAAAATAAAGTAAGTAGCTTCAGAAAAATGGGCACAAAGAAGAGATATCAGAAGTAGAAGCTTGGCTCTTGAGATGAAGTGTAGGCTTACGATCTTTAACACAGAATAAAATGAAATGAAATAAAATGAAATAAAATAAAATAAAATAATAAAAAAATAAACAAACCTGAATGACCTGAACAAGGTCCTCAAGTTATTGAGGAACCTAAGTTTTCTGGCAAAAGTCCTTTGCAGGCAGTTTGGTGGTTAAGATAATATCCTGTGAGGGGGAAGGGGCTACTCAGCTTCAGCTCCCTGCTCGGTATAGTGCAGGAGTAAAAAGGTAATGTAAAATTCAGAATGTTTCCTGGAAACAGATGATATAGTAATCCTTCAAACAATGTGCTGTTGATTTAGAAACAAATGGGGCAGGAGCTGAAATGGAAGTGAGACAACAGGACAAAATGTCACAGACACTGTTGTGGAAATCCTAATCGTATTCACAGATTGTTCTTACCCTCGTTGCAGTTGCTGATGAGTTTGTTGGTTGGTCTCAGAAAGCTGAATAGAAGCAATCTGGGTGTGTAAGCACTGACCCCATCTAGCAGAACCTTACTTCTACACCAGCTTTAATTTATGAGGGCATGGGCTGCACAAAATCTCACTAGATCCTCAAAATTTGCTTACTAGCAGGGAAAACACTGCCTTGTTACCCAGTTGTCATGACATCTTCAACTGCACAGTTACCAGACCTGGGATGAAGGCATCTGTTCAACCTGTCTGTAGAGACAGTAATAATAATGGCACTCTGCTAGAACTATCCTCTTCTTCTTCCTAGGGACAAGCACAGTAAATGAAGCATAAGACCTCTCTCAGACAGTCTAAAAAGGCCTTTTTTTTTTTTTTTGCAGCAGGGCAATATACTGTGCAAACTGGCATAACACTCATTAGTTGAAATGGGAATAGACTGATTTATACAGGAGGTGTCATTTGAAAAGGAAAATCTTCTTGCAGAAGTCTGTACTACTCCTAAAACTCTTGGGGAAAAAAATGCAAGCACGCCAATGGAAAAAAAAAAAAAACCCACAACATTTCAAGATTATTACATTAATTTTACAGAGTATCAATACACATACTGCTAAAATAAGTTGTAAAAGATGGGCTAATGACAAAATGATATATTAGATGATGGAATTAAAACCAGGTGCTTGCTACATTAAGAACACTTGATATTTCATCATCATCTATACATTTATCCACATTGTGACTGAGATGGCATGTAATTTGCTCCTGAAAGTATTCTCCTGCAGACCTTAGGTCTTCAGAAGCCATTAAAGCAAATTAGCAGCAGAAGTCTAGAGATCAAAGATAGGCTGCCAAATAGCTGGGCATGGATTTTCAAACCCATAGGTATAGTAATACCAGATAAAAATCTTAATGTGTCCCTACAGTCATAGTCCATAGCAAGCACCAGGTCTGGCAATGATTATATTGTAATTGCACTTTTTTTTTTCCCCTGAAAAATCTATGCCTTTAGTAGACATTATACATTATAGTTCAGTAAAAATAGGTATTTTATTAAAAAAAAATGTGGTGAAAGAGTTGTGAGGTTGGTTTTTTTTGTTTGGTTATTTTATTGGTTTTTGTTTGTTTGTTGCTTTTGTTTAAATGCAGTCCAACTATTACTGATACTCTTAGCAGAAAATGGACATAGTTTAGGAAAGCTTGTCTACTGAATCTCGCTCTGGTATATATAAACATGCAGGCTCCATGCCTGTAGAATTTGCAGTATTAAAGGCAAGAAAAACATTTGGCAGACAGGAGTTATCTGAAGGGGAGGTTACAGACTGCATAATTCTGGTAAAGTAAGCTCACACTGTTTATGTCCGCACCATATGGCCTATGTATAAACACAGTAGTTCAATACTTGTCTCATTCTTACCCAACATTCTCTTCCTCTTATTCTCATCTTCACTTCCTTGTTTATTTTTGCTGTTAACATCAATAGCATTGTCTATGATTTAGACAGGCATAAGCACTACAGTTTCATATAAAGTTGTAATTCCCATCACTGACTTTTTTTTTCCCCCAGTGGTCAGCATTTTGAATGATTCAGAAATGTCTACAACCCTTAAACTTGTGAATATAAATTCCTCAAGCCCAATTAGTAGCTGATTTCATTGGAAGTAAGAGGGAATCTGACCACTCAGGCCTAAGGAGCAAGTCCAGAGGAACAAAGAAATACTGTGATAGGTTATCACTGAACTAGGCTGATGGTGAATGGCTGAATGATAATATAAATAAGAATACCATAACAGAGGGAAAGCAGCAGTTATTGATCTCCTTACCAGTCATGAACATTTAAATATTTTTTTTTCAGTTCCACTGGAGTTGCTCTGAAATTCCCAGGTCATAGGAGCAGAATTATACCCATTTGTACATGTAATTTTGGAATAAAACAAGATGCAGTTGAACAGTGTTATTCTGAAATTGAGCAATGAACAGAAGATGTTCAATGTTGCTTCATTTTCATTTGCTGAAAGTAAAATCTCTTTTCTATGTCAAGAGAGGAAACTGATCGAAATACCATTTATATCAGACACTTCCAAACAAGTGAAAATGTAAGAACTCTTTTCTTAACATCAGTGAGTTAATTGGATCAGATGAAAGATCTGCCTGGCTCTATCCCAGGCAGCATTTTGCACTCTGAAATGATAGAGTGACGGAGTTTAGTGTTTTCCAAGGACAAACACAAGTTTTAGTACTGCCTCTAATTTAGCTAGTGATTTCAGAAGAGCAATAGTGTGTTTAATGGTGCTATATTTCATAGCAGTTATTGAATTAAAGGTGGCAGAACAGTATCCTGATCAAAACACATCCCTGGAAGTGTTTAGCCCCATTGCAGACTTTGGTATGTTATCTAACGCAGATTCACGAGCACTTTTTTTACTTTCTGTAATGCTGACGTGCCCGGGTGTCCTAGGTCCGCCTGGATTGTGCAGGACCTGGACATGAAAGGGGGATGCAGTTTGTATATCTCCTTCACAGCTCCCTTCACAGCTCTCTCCTAACTGAGAACTATTCTGACTGTCACTCTGGTGGCTGAGAGTGTACAAGTGTACAAGTGTTCCGGATGCACCTATTTTCTCAGAAAACATCTAGGCCTACCAACTTGTACTTACAGGTTTTTTTTCTCAGAGTAAATTTCTCTGTGATCAAACATCTATATTTATGTGCTACTTGCACCACTAAAAAGGTAAGAGTGATGTTCAGTGCTTGGGGTTGCACAGCAAATCTGTGGCAGAGGGAATTATCTCAGATCACTTGGGTCCCAGTCTATTTTGAATTTAGCTGTGAAGACATTGGGCTCACAGGTTGTGAATTCTCTAATTCTACAATATAAAAACTTGCGCTCAAATGTCCCACTGAGAACAACCATCTTTAACTAAATCTGTTGTTTTAACAGAAAAGGTTTTCACTCCTTTTTAAAAAAAAAATTATAGACTGACTTTGCAATAGAAATTTCCCTGCTGGTCAAACCATATGGTGTTCTAGAGAAGGGCTAACTTGTGCTAATCATTCATATACTCTCATTTGTGATAGCCTTATCATCAAAACATTGCTTGCAATTTACTCTAGCTCTGGGTGAGAATCATATTTATTTATGCTTAGTATTACAGTAGTACGTGCAACACAAACAGAATTGGTGTCTCATTCTATGTAGGTACAAACACATGGAAAAATTGCTCTGTCTGAGAAGAGTTTTCATGATTAACTAGATGTCTGTTTATAAGAGACACTTAATATCTATATTTCAACCAAGAAAAATCGTTAGATTCACTAGCTGACATTCTTAGATGTGACTTTACGTGGAGGACTCTGGGTTCATGCATATTAACCCCTGTCCACTTTCAAAATTCACTGAAAAAACCCTCTCTTCACCTCACACCCTCTGAAAGGTATATGTAAAAGAATGAAACAAAATGGAAGTGCAATTGTTTCTTGTTTATTATCTGAGTCCTCTCCCATGATGCGAACCACCTGTCTCTTCACTGGAGCTCCATTAGTATTCAAAGTGTCCTCAGGAACTTGATTTAACTAGCGGGGGTCCTATCTGGTCTTGTAATTCACCCATTGTAATATGGAGTTGTTAATTTCCTCCTTCAGCTGCCCTTATGTTAGAGGCTGATTACCTGACAGCTATTCCTGTCCGTTTTATTTTAAACAGCAGACAGTATTGATAGCATGTGGACCATTTATATTCTGCCATGAATCTGGAGACCCTTCTCCTCCCAAATGGTTGGCCTGCTAAGATTAAGTAAACCCCAGTTTGTAGTTGAGTTTCTTCTTATTATTACAGCTGATCCCTAACACCTCCTATTCTTTTGTCCTATACAGTGCCACAGAATGGGTTTTCTTCTATTTGCTCCTGTTCTTTTAAAACCTATCGTGGAAGCACAGAGCTCAGAATAATCTAATTACCTTATCAAGAGGCCCATATTGAGCTCCATGTCACTCTACTGAGGTGACTACTGGCACCTAAGCTAGGTAGTAGGTTAATGCTGGCTTAAACATATGTTTTTACAGTGCAGCAGAGGTGCTTTGCTAATATATGTCACGCCATTCAACACCCAAAATACCAGATGTACTCTTTCCTTTCTTTCCCAATTTGAAGAATGGCTGCTACCCAAAGTGAAGAGAACTGTAATACAATTATATTTGTTACAACATTTCATGGCTTCTGTCTTAGAAATGAACAAAGTAATTACGGAGAACTATGCAAAATAATTTCACCGTGTCCTTTTAAACATGCTTGCAGTGCAAAATAATTTCAAAGTTAGAATTTCATGTGCAAACTGGTTGATTAAATTAACCACTCATGCAAACAACTGTTTGGACAAAATAAAACTTGCAATTTAGAGGCCTTTTTGTATATATGCACTTTTTCACTACAGGAGAACAATCATTGTCTTGATTTTGTTGCTGAAAACTTTCCTTGAAATTCAAATTAAAGATAACATGTAAGATATTGTGTTTAGAGGCCACTGAAAGTAGGAGAAATGATTAGAATGATCCTGGAGATTACTTTGATATCCTAGGAGAGGCTCTGTTTATGTGCAATTAAAATATTGAAGAGGAGCTCCCAATGTGACAGTGCAGCTAAAAGCACTGCTGTAGCTCTTAACTAATGTTACACATGCTATAGTTCAAACAGGAACAATTTGGGAAAAGTCCTGTAGCCTGGTGGAGATCAGAAGTATCAGTCATTACACTTAGCTGACTGACGTCCTATTGCCAGTCTGCATACCTTCTAATTATACCAAGGAGAAATGTTGGGGGCAGAGAGGGATATTAATCCTATTCCTAACTCTATCTCAGCTCACAGGGATGATGAAAGTAAAGATTAAGTGAGAAGAGACATCAGACACTAATTATTATTGCTATAAAAGCAATGGCAAGTGTAAATGTTTCATCACGGGTCTGAGTGACACTGGACGTTTTTTCTTAGAAGAGCAATTCTTAAAAAATAATGACTGGGATTTTCAACTTTTCCTAAAACACAAAAAGACTATTTTTGTAACCTTCTCCTTTCAAACAGAAACTTGAAAACAAGGCAGAGTTTCACCCTGAAGGCTCAGAAAGTAGAAGATAAAAGCATGAAAATATATAATTAAAAAAAACCCACCATGATTTTTGGAAAAAGAAATGATTCATAAATTGTATATGTTTGAGTTTGGTAGTACTGTCACTAACACACTTGAGTAATACACTGATCTGGGTCCTCTAGGCACTAGAGTCCCCCTCTTCACCTTTGGAGAATGTGGCAAAGAGCAGATGCATCCCACATGAGATCACATGAGAAGGACATTGTGGTGGCTCAAGGAAGTAGTGCTTAATCCTGAAATCACTTAAGATCACTTCCCATTTTCTTTTTAATGCCTGTGAAAGACATTTAGTTGCCAACTACAGAAAAAGACCAGAGGTTCTAAACCAAGTTGAGGCTACCAGTAGCTGGCCACAGCAGGAGGCAAATGAGACATATTAACAAAAGCATTCCTTCAAACACAGCCTGCTTCCTTCCACCACCTCCTGCTCTTCTTAATACTGCTGATTTTACCTAGGTCTTGCAAAAAAACTGGCACACAGCATTCATTATGTCTGACCGGGTCCAAAATTTTTCATTGCCTGTTTTCTTCTTGTGTTCAACCTTCAGTTCATAAACTAATGGCTTCCTAAGGATATTTAGTAAATTGACAAGATGCCAGTTAGGAATCCTGACTGCTGGACTCCTGACTCCTAACTCTGGGCTCCTCAGATGAGTTAGGGACCTAAGGGGTCTGTATGTGTTGAATTAATAATCAAGACGAACTAATGACCTGAACTTTATTCAGTCCTTTGCTATAGTTGGTAGAGAAAATATTCCGTATCTTAATTCACTGAGGTTACAATGTTCTGCATTTTGATGCTGTAATGGCTCTTAATAATAATCTTAGATGATGTTGTTTCTTTTTTTCTTTCTCTTTATTATCTTTGACTATTAGATAAGACTTTTAAAAATGTAAACAGACATTTCAAATAAATTATTTTAGGAAGGGATACAGATTTAATTTAATTTTAGTTTTCTGAGTTATTAATTTCCAAATGTTTTTCTGAATGTTTTAGAGTAATTTGCATGCTTGCTTTTTGGAGTAGACTTTTTTATTTTTGGATTATTGACTGTTTTGGGTAAGCTCTGTCTTGGTATATTCAGATAGCTGCTCAGAGGTAACATAGTCTGAGCAATTTAAAGGTTTGGTTTTCACCATTATTTATATAAATATTTTTATTGTAAAAATAAGCATTATTTATAATTGCAAACTAGTTTATACTCCAACTGGAAATGTGTGCTCCCTAAAAAGAAGACTGGTTGGCAAATAGGTGATAGCTTGCGACCTGCAAATTGACATTGTAAACGTGAGTTAGTCAAAGTGAGTTAATCAACTTCTGTGTAAAGTGCAGTCCAATATTTTTAAAATACGTTAAGTCACAAAGTAGCTCCTTAATCAGCCAAGCCTGTGAAACTGGCTGGGAGGAGAGCAGCAGTGGACTTACACAGAGCAGCAATTATATGACATTCCAGCTTGCTCAAAGGTCAGGTCCCTGACCTCATGTCCAGTCGCACTGAGGTTCTCAAGCAGTGCAAGGCAACGAGGAATCTGCTCTTAGTACAATCAAATCCCTGTTATTAGAGACTCCTAGTCCTTTCCCTTACAGCCACGCTATGTTAAATCAGGAATAGACAGCTCTTACAGCACTCGTTCCCGTGATTCAGCCTGAGAGAAATATTTTAATTGGAGATTTGGGTCTTGAGGAAAGCTGAGCTATAGCCTTATGGACTCATCTCATTCTTGACTGGCAGAATGGTCCTCCTCCTGGATCTGCTGTATCCAAAAACCTATGGAACCTTGGGCAATCTGAATTATTCCAGACATGCTAATCCCCAAATGGTCCCAGATTGACGAATGCCAAAAAGGACATTTAAGAGTCCATTCCTGTGTAAACCTCAATCACAGATAGCTAAAAGGTCTTCAGCAACGTGCAAAAATCCGAGTTGCGTCCCCTGGGAACATCCAAACTTGGTCAGTTATTCCATGCAAAGGCAAGAAGCCAGAGGAGACCTTTGGACCTTTTTTTTAATGCAAGGTGTGATAAAAAAGTGTCAGTTCTGCTGGTGTCTGGTTCTGCCTGGAAAAGATGCTTCTTATCCTCCTGCTCCTAATTGCTGCCTCTCTCACCCTTTTGTGGTTGCAGCTACGGCTGACCACCATACTCTGACTCTTCCTTCCCAGCAGCTGCAGACCTGGATTTCTAGGACTTGAATAGCCATTTACTGTCCCTGGCTCTACTGTCATGGAAAACTCACTCCATTCCCTGTATCTATAACCAGCCTGGACTCTTCTAATTCTCTAGTATTTCTAGAACAGTTGTTAAACCAGTCAGCATCCCCCTAGAAAGCCTTACACCATTGCTATTGTTTTCCCAGAGTTTTCCTGGTGAGGTTCTTAACTTTATGAAATCAGATATCAAATATTTTTGGTACTAACTGACTTATGTTGCTTCATGCCTCCGTTTCTATGGAAGATTGGGTTCAGAGTGAGAAATCTCAGTATGTTGGAGACAAAAAAGGATTTCTCATATACTATCCTGCATAGGAGTCTTGTTTTAAGATGTCTCCCAAGGCAGCACCTCACTTCATCACATGTATTCCTAGGTGTATATAATTGACTTACCCGTATAATTATGCTCTGACTGCAAGAAACAAGTTAAAGAAATATGAGAAATGCCCTTGTTTAACTTTGTATGTCAACATGAAATATGGCATAAAGGCAGGTGTTTTTTTTCAATGTTGAAAACACTTGAGCTTCTATCCAGAGATGTCAGTTTGGTTTTGAAATATATATTTCTTTCCTGTACTGGTGGATTCCAAATGCTGGGTTTGGAATTCGTACTGGCAGAATTGTTTGTAAATGTGTGCGTGTGCAATCGAAGATATTCATATGCTTCTGTGTCTGGTGAAAATATAAACCTTGATATAAAAGAGGGTAATAGATTTCCCTGTACCTAAGTAATTATTGGAATGCTTAATTCAGAATTTAAAATTTTCAATGATAGCTTGTTTTTTAAAATTAAGTACTGTGTGCCATTTGATCAGTCAACTATATAGACTTAAAGTACTAAAGAAGCAACAAGACTTTAAAAATAGAAGAATGATTCTGTTTATAGTTTTGAGGTGGCTAATTTCACATCCTTAAACAGACCTCGATTTTTGAGAGTAGATCTTCATCACTTTATGGAATACTAACATCTGCAAAACTTCTCAGTGTGGATATCAAAACACTGAACTGTCCTGAAGCATTAGTTTCTGTTTGATTAGAATAGGTGTCCCAAAATTTATTGCAAACAAGACTGTATAACAATCTTGTTCATGTAGAATTGTATGTTGTACTAACAACAAACATTTTTCAAGATTGTTCTTTGCATTCTGCTTTTTTACAATCTTTTTACTAGATTTTTTGGTAAAATATTGTATTGATTCTAATCTGCCAACTGGATTTAAATCACTTTGTTCTTGTACCTTTCTTAGAAAGTATACCCACATTCACAAAGAGCTAAAGCTATATCTAGACTGAAATATTTGCAGAACACTTGAGGGGATTAATTATCCCACCACATTGAACTCAGTTGACTGGGGTGAAGTAAATGGAAAACTTCTACATCTGGAATGTTTAAAGAAGCAGAAATCTAAACTCCTGGGTTTATTTGCATTTGACCCATGCTTAGAATTTGCCACTGTAATTGAACACGTGATAGCCATGAAGTGTGCTACCTGACTTCTGTGCTATAATAAGCACTGTTTTGCTTCATGGCCAAGTTCTCTTTGTCAACAAAACATTTTAAAAGTTTCAACTGCAAAACTATAACAACTTTCATGTTGGAAAAAATTTAGTAAGATACTGGTTATAGGCAGCTTCATATTTCCTGGCAAGTAAGTAAAGCAGGTTAAAATATTTTTACATGAAAATTTTCCTCTTGGAAAATGTGGTTTTACTGAAATAAGAACTTTCTGTGGGAGAATGTCAATTTCAATGCATATTTTTTATTTTACAATCAAAACAAAGCCCCCCACAGTCCAAGGTGACAGTTTGAAACAAAGATGTTTTTCAGTTCCAAATAATTATTTGAATTAAAAAAAACAACAACAACAGCAAAAAAAAATCCAGATCAAGTTACACAGGAACTTTTATTCCAATCATAGATGCAGTAATTTTTCACTTTGACAATTTTCTTTTGAAACTTCTCATAGTTTTTTGTCCTACTTTTTCGATACTCCAATTTACATTCTGCTTTGAAGTAGTAACTAATTTCCCATGGAACAAAATTTTGTTTCCCAGTCAAGTCTGCAAGAGACCAATCGGTGAGGATTTTCAATAAGGGAGAAATACTTTATGAATATATTTATATCAGTTACAGTTACCTGTCTGATCTCCCAAGCTGTTTTCAAACAGCTCAGGAGAAAGCGATGTCGTTATTGGATGTAGAGCTGCTCAGAGTACCTGTACAAGCAACACTACACATCTGAAGCTGATTTAGGTTTTCCTTTGACTAGGTTACACACACAAGTACTTCAGAAACCATCCTTTTTTGAATCAGTTCAGAAACCTTCCTCAGATCTGCCACTAAAGTCCATGAGAACCAAGGAAAATTTTTCTGTGTGAGAAGGATGCAAAGACCTCACCAGCAGTGTCCTTCTGCCTTACTACTTTTTCTTATCTCATGAATTATATGTGTTAGCATGTGTCATGAAGGTTTCTAACAATCTGAAAACTCATGTCTGAGGAATCACCTCTCTCTCTGATTTCCACTTCACACCATAAATAGCTTCTTTTGTTCACCACAAGACCTTTGCAACACCCTCTCTGTCATCTTCTATGAACAGTGATCTGCTCAACAAATACTATGTAAACCATGCCTGAAGAACATTGCAGATGACCAGTTATTATTATAACTAGAGATGACCAAATGTTCCGTACGAAATAAAGTATCCTCTAAACACAGTTTTCACTTCGCCTCATTGCACCTATCTAGACTTCACTATCTGGTTCCCAGAAATGCAGGATTACTTTTCACTTGAGTTTTAGTCTCTGATTTTTTGAGAATCTAGATACGATAAAAACATATCTCTAAAAATAATACATCCATCTCATAGTTTGGGAAGATTAGCCAGAAAAACTTGGGAATTCCACTAATAATGTTATTGTTTATGATTTTGACTGTGGTGACAGCAAATCAGCGCTATTGTGTCTAGGAAATAACATCTAAAAAGTGTCTCTTCCAGCACAGAAGTGATGCTAGGAACAGTATCAGTAAGTCTGGAATATACCCAGTGAGGTGGAGTGCTGTATGTTACTGAAGAAGGAAATAAATCTGTCTTTGTTTCTGGAGGCCATATAGTTAAAAAGAAGTATAGCGCTATAAACAGCTTGTTTCAGAAAAGAATTTTCATTGCAGAAGATATGTGGTATTTTCCTCATTCTTCCCTGATTCATTCTGAGGGTAGACTTTACAGTATCATCTAAAAAGACTGCGATTAGGCATAAATAACAAAGAACTGCTTCCTTAATCATACCATAAAAATCAACAGTTTGATTAGCCAACATGTGTTTAACAGAATGAATCAGAGAGCAAGACGGCTCCTTGCAGACAGAATGTGTTCTTAAGAAAGGACTTTGGAAACAGCTTGTGGGACTAAGATTAAATATCTTATACACACATACATGCCCATGCATCTTGGATACATCTCAAAGTTCAGAATGTAATCACTGGAAAACAGTCAGCTTTCTCAAAGTGTTATAAGGTGGAAGTAGATAAACCCAGCTCCCTGATGGGTGAGGGAAGAAAGCCTCACATAAGCTTCAAGGTTTTCAGCACTGTGGCTATCAGTGTATGGCTGGGTAATAGTTAGGGTAGCAGGCTCTCATTTATACCTGGACTCAACCCTGCAGAGAACTTACGGATGTTTTGTTTCAATCCTGTCACAGTTGATGACAGTGATGAGTTTCAATTTGTTGTCTCAGACTGGGAAGGTCAAAAGACTGCTTAAGCAGAAATCTTTAAGAAACATGGGATCTGCAGGAAATGAGATGCACTACACACTTCTTTCTGAGACCTTACTACTAAACTGTATGTATCTGCTGTGATTCTGTAAGGATTTTTATATTGCTGCTGGCCTACAAGAAGTGCTCAGCCCCTTATACCATTAGAACTGTTGGATCTGCCCCAGTTCATCACCACTGCTTGAAATGGGGAGGAAGCTGAAGCTCAGGTTTTACTTTACTTGGATGCTCTCTTCCATGCTTTCCAAGAAGTCCCAGATTTCAAAGGGGAGAAGTTATCTAATTTTCTTTTTCTGTAAATCATAAAAAACTTGCTATGTATATGAAGTAAACCTCATCTATCAAATAGGAGCTCTAAAGACAGTACATGGTTGACATTTCTTTTTCTGTCGCAGGGGTGACACTATTCAACAAGCAGCTAAACCATTTGGGAAGAGAAAAACAGTTCCCTGCCATAATGCAGTAGGCTATTATCCAATTAAAAACAGTCTGATAAAAACACTTTTTAACATTTGTCACATTTTTTGCCTGTTTGTGATCCAGCCAAAGAATTTCTATCATGTTCTGAATGCAACCAAGATGTAACTAACTGTTGCCATACCAGTAACTAGGAGGAAAAAGAACCTCCTCCACATGGACTACCCACACAGATCTGATGGGCACAGTTTGTGAAATGCCTTGGGAATAAAATGGTGTGGTGACTGATGGCATGCACATGGCTGCTGCAGTGGGATCTGGCCTTAGACTTACATGCTCTGTGTGTGTGTGTGTATGTGCATATGGTGTAAGTGTGAATCACTGAGGCATTGTATCTGCTCATGCTCCCGTTTAAGTCACCGGCCACTATTTTTTTTTTCCTCAGTTTGTCAAGCTGTACTGTGTCAGATGAGCTGTGGGCCTGAGTCTGGCTGTAGGTCTCTAACAACACAACTCACATAATCCTGACAGCAGAAAAATAAATGAGATTTTCCCTTTTTTTTGTTTTGTTTTTGCCCTAACTTGGGGATAATTTTGCCTACGTATCATCTTGAGTTCTTTGCTGTCTATGTGCTCAGTGATACCTGTCCACTGACACTAGATGTTGAGACATTCATATGTAAAGTGAAAAAGACTTTATACACTGAAACTTACACATATTTTCACTTTTATTATGTCCGCTAAATTTCCTTCTAAAGCAGCATTTCTTTTCCCCTTCCTTCTCTCTCTCTTCTTGGCTGTTAGATTGCGAGTAACTTGGAATAGCATTCAACTATTTCTGGATGATTGCAGTGGGCTTAGCACATCATGAAAACTAATACATATATATTTTAAAAAGGATAAGAGTCTGAAGAAGTGTCTGAACTAGTTATTTCTCATTTATGTTATAAAACAGCAAATAAAACAATAACTATATCTCTGTAGTCCATGAAAAACACTCAGTAAAAGAGAGGATAGAATATATACTTCCTTAAACCTTTAGCGTCTCAAGGATATTGAATTTACTACTCAGTTACTGTTGTCTTGTAATGCCAGTGTTGTGATATGACTTACTGTCATGAATAAATCCAGTTGTTGAGCCCCCAACATTGAAAAAAATTAGACCAGTTGAAACCAAAACAAATTTTGCATGAGAAGAGAGGATTTCTGCAAAATGAAAAAAGAAATCTCATGCTGCTTCATTTTCACATCAGACAAAAAAAAGCTTAATCTGAAATAAAATATCATTTTGTTGTGGGTTATTTAAGACCTTTAACCCTTCCTTGCTTATTTGAAACTACTATGAACATTTTTTAAATTTTATTTTAAAAGCATAGAAAGCAAGGATTTTGGCCTTTCCAAAACAAAAATTATAAAAATATTTTGACATTTAAAAAATTCCCTTGTTCTTTTCAGCAACATTTTTCATCAGATCCTACCCACACTTGTAGATAGCTTCTGCCATGTGTGCCCCTTCCCCTCACTGAAAATGCCATGGAAAATAATAACTTCACTGATCGTCAAAAGCGTGTACCTCCATTTTAACAATAGTCATACTTTTATATACACTTAAGTGTCTGCAAGGTTTCATAAATCATGTTCCAATGCAATATATGCAGTCATTCTAAATGTGTCTAATGCACTCTTTATTGAATTCAAGCTTTTATCACTCACAAATCTCTTCTCACTTAAGATTACAGGGATTTTTATGCAGTGCTTTTTTAATAACAGGATTATTTTCAGTTATGTTTGCTAATGAAAATGACTTCTAAGATATTCGATAAAAAAAATTCAGAGGTTTAGGCAGAATCTGCCTCTTTACATTCCTGTCTCTTGTGTCCTTATTTCCTACTTGCTGTGTTTCCCTCTGTGAGAATACAAACATATTTGTTGCTCAAAAAGCTGTAACGTGGGACAAGTTCTGGTCTATCTTTGCACCATCTCGTATATTTGTCCAATGTCTTCCTTAGCACTTCTTGCAAACAGATAGATGGGTACCTTATTAGAGATTTACATGTGAATGTCCAGAGAACACAGGATATGGCATATGGCAGTACAGGCAATTCATGGTTTCTGAGTCATAGAATCATAGAATAGTTTGGGTTGGAAGGGACCATTGAAGGTCTTGTAGTCTAACCCCCCTGCAATGAACAGGGACATCTTCAACCAGATCAGGTTGCTCAGAGCACCATCCAACCTGACCTTGAATGTTTCCAGGGATGGGGCATCTACCACCTCCCTGGGCAACCTGTGCCAATATTTTACCACACTCATTGTAAAAATTTTTTTCCTTTTATCTAGTCTAAATCTTCCCTCTTTTAGTTTAAAGCCATTAGCCCTTGTCTTATTGCTATAAGCCCTACTAAAAAGTTTGTCTCCATCTTTCTTATAAGCCCCCTTTAAGTACTGAAAGGCCACAATGAGGTCTCCCAGGAGCCTTCTCTTCTTCAGGCTGTGCAACCCCAAGCTTGACCTCATAGGAAAGGTGTTTCATTGCCCTGATCATTTTTGAGGCTCTCCTCTGGACCCACTCTGACAGGTCCATGTCTTGCTTGCACCGAGGCCTCCAGAGCTGGACGCGGTACTCCAGCTGGGGTCTCACCAGTGTGGAGTAGAAAGGCAGAACCACCGCCCTTGACCTGCTGGCCAGGCTTCTTTTGGTGCAGCCCAGCGCAGGAGACGGAAACGAACTTCTAGTATGGTTAGACATAGTGGGATTCACTTACTTAGATCCACAGTGGTTCCAGCAACTCACACCAAAGAAAATCACACAGGGCATCTTATGTCAGATTTGATAACACTTCAGCTAAAGCATGCAAACGGGTCAGAAGGTTTAATGGTAAATCTATCAGCCTAGGGAATTTTTTTTGAGGTCATGAACTTGGAAGGATTTTTTCCTTGTGGCTGTCAGTAGGTCTTCTCTTCTGGAAGTATGGAGCTAAGGATCCAGCTCTCCTCTGTGACACACACATACCACTTCATCTGATTTCAGTAGGGCTTACAAAGATGTACCTGAGGATTAAATGAGCTGCCTAACAATTAATTGTAAGGATTTTTAGGTTAACTTTAACCTGTGTTAAACCTGTTGTTCCAGTTAAAAGTCCCAGTGCAGAACCTTTGATAGTAGCAGACCAAGCAGTAGCAAGGCATCAGTCTCTTTTATCACAAGATATAGTGGTCATATACATGCATAGACACTTTGTTGAGTTTAAAGAAGAAAAAATACTAAATATAATTTCCCTATCTCCTCACTACTGTGCTTGTAGGAAGGTTGGCTTTGGTTTTCCATAGGAAATTTCAGCTCCAGTGGAGCCAGAATCTTGCATCTCTAGAAGGCCTTCTAAGTTATGCAGATGTGGACAGTAGGGGCCAAGAGCTAAGGGAAAATCCATCCCACGCTATATTGGAGTGAACTGGGATCACTGAGTGCACAGCGTCGTCTGCTCCTTCCTACACCACAGATGGAACATCTGTGTGTCTGTTCTCCTAATGGCACACACAGTTATATAGGTTGAACTACAATCTAATCTTGAACTAACTGTGCACAGTTAAAAAAAAATGTAATGTCTTTCCAGTTATGATAACAGGACTTTATTGTAAATGCACAAGTATTTCCCTTCAAAAAAATGAACTTCATAATGGGTTCAGGGTTTCTCAAAGGATCTCTCAGGTTCCAGTCTTGATGTTGTATAATGTACTTTAATACTCCTTCATACTGACTTTCTGTTTACTTAATAGAAAGCTATTTAGCTTTTGGAACTTTACAGTTTTTGGCATACTGAAAGAAACCAACCTGCTTTATTAAATTCATGATTGAAGGAAATCACTGTAAGCCTAATAAGATTTACGTGTTTCCATTTAATGTCAACAGGGAGTCAGATTAAATCAAGTCTGAGGTTCTCAGCTGCATTCAAACCCTTGATCAAACTACTAATGCTTCAGTTTGAAAAGTATGACAAGATGATTAGATGATTTAAATAGCCCTGTGCTTTTTGGGATGGTTGATATCACTAAAGCAATTATTTTTGCAGTCAAATTATGGATTTCTTATAGTCATATTAATAAAATGTGGTTTGTCTAGTTTTTCAGTAAGGTAGTTTAATGAAAAGAATGATTTCTTTTGTTTAACCCAGTTGTCTGTTATACGGGTTGTCTATTACTTAAAACATAATACCTGATACTTGTATAAAATTGTCCTAAAAGCATTTTACAAAAGACGTCTGTGAAATTATCATTTTCTATAGATGTTGAATGCAATATCTTTAATATTACAGTTACTGGATGACATCCCAGGATTTCAACATCCATGCCGATTCAGAACGACTAGGGATTCATTAACTTTTGAGGTCCTGTCCCATAAATAAAGCTGATCTACATCTAAAAAGAAGGAGTCATTTAACTTGGAGGAATTTTCTTGTACCATCTGAGGATTTAATAGCATTAGTTGGTATGCTTGGGGTGGTCCAAAGTCTGCCCATGAATGTCTACAAACTGACTCGTCTTCAATTCTCCTTCCAAAGTGATACCAGTGCTGTACCTATGCTCTGAGTACTTGTTGCTACCCATAGCATTCATGAGACTTATAGTCAAGGATGGATGCCTGAAATTTTCAAGACCATGTGCTGGATTTAGAAACGTGTTTTCTATCATTTTAATGGAATGCAAGGTATCTTCAGTTTACTCTAATTTATCCAAAATAGGATTGGATTTTGAGTCCCTAGCAGCCCGCTGAAGAAATCTGGGGACATAGAATGAAATCTTGAGAACCTTATTTTCATGAGCTGCGTGAAATGAGAACATTGACATCAGTCAATCAAACCATGGTTCTGATAAAAAAAAGACTTCAGAAGCCAAGGTGATTAATATACCTTTTCCCTCAATGTCTGCAAACCAAAACTGTAATCCCCGAGAAGTCAGTCTGGAAATCTAAGGAAGATGGTGGATATGGAGAGTTTCAAACTCGCCTAGATTTTACCGAGACTGAGTTCCTTTCTAAACCCTGTTTTTCTTCTTGCATGAGCTGAGTGATATTTGCTGGCATTGTGGGTTTGCAATGCTGTGCCACTTGTTCCAAAAACTGATTGGTACTGCTACAAAACAGATGCACAAATCAAACTTCACTTTGGCAACAAGCTCTTTCCTAGTCCGTAGTGGGACTAAATGACAGTCATATATGGTGTTCCCTGGGACACTGAAAGCTGGTAGTAAAGCAGTTTTTAGACATTTTATTATGTTCTAGGCACCCTTCTGGCATTTTAGGCAGTAACTGGACTTCACAGACAGGCATCAAGCACTTGTACTAGCAAATGGTCAAGGTCTCATCATGTGGTGGTAGAATTTTCTGTAGTAAAGGAGGTAATAGGAAACTGCTTCCCAGCTTCTCATTTGGAGTACAGGGAGCCCTACCACTCTGCCAGGCAAGGTGGATGTGTCAGGTAGGGAAGATCATGGATTGATCACTTCCCTGGGGTAGATCACTTCACATGGGAAATACTTAGGCCTACTAGATTAAGAGTCATCATTGTAAATAATGTCACGGAATTGTCTGAACTGTAATCACACTGCACCTTGATATCCTGGGAGATAAGTATTTTCCCTTTGCTCTTAGCAAAGTGATAGCTGAGAACTCTCCTTATAATGTTTCGGGTCACTGATAGCTATTTTTCCCTTAATGAACACCAAAAAAAAACCAAACAAGAGCAGATGGACCAACTGATTCTTCAACATATATCACTCAGGACTATGTAGTCAAGGATTCTCCAATGAAGCGAAATGTTGTGGACTGATACAAACTGTCAGCCTCATCCTCTATTGCTACTTGCTAGTTTGCTGTGGCTGTATAATGTTATCAGTCTACTGTACTTCGAGAACGTTGATATATAGTGATAAGAAGTTTCCATTGTTTATCCCAATCAGATAAAAGTAATGGCAGTCTTAAATACAAGTCTCCCCTCTAATTTCAAACTCTTTGGGTACGCAGTTTTGTTTGACTAATGTGAGCTGTAAAAATGTCAAATAATGCAATGACCGAAGCAAGAAAACACAAACTCATTGCATACTAGATGCAATTGAGTGAGTAATGACTGACCAATTGCAGCTCCCTAGCAATAAATTCTATATGGTTTAGGAGTCTTAACTGCAGAGGTGTCCTAAAATATGCAAAAATGTCCTTTATGAAATGCAGGCATATATGAATCATTTTTTTTCTAAATGTGGGAAGCAAGATTTTATATATATATATGATACGTATAAAATTTTCAGCATGGCTGAAAAAGTGGCAAGGACAATGGGATATGTCGAAAGGAAACTGTCTCTTTTTTGTGAGTAAATAATCAGGGACTATTTTGCAAAGTCACCCAGTGAACTGATTGAGCTTTCCAACATTGCTGAAGGCTATGGCCAGAAAACAAAATGTTTATGCATCTGTCTTGTTACAGGCTGGAAAACGTTGTGTTTGCGTAGAACCTGGTCAACGATGAAGGCCTGGAAGAGGAATTTCACTTCTTCCTGCAGGAATTATCCTTTTTAACATGAGTGCCTTTTCTCAAGCAGTGCTTCTGGCTACGACTCCGCAGTGACTGGCCAAGCTCACACAACTTGAGATAAGACAGCTTCTGAATGGCAGGTGTCAGCAGCGTAGGCAGCTGCGTGATGTGCGACGGCCATGGGAGGGACAGGCTGGCGGCCAAGGCCTCTGAGCAGCGACGTGCCAAACGCTGAATTCGGTGCTTCAGTCGCAGGGCTGCTCTGACCCGGTTTCTGCTCACATATGGAACGTGTCTGCAAGCACCAGAGATAAAGCTGGAGCAAATGTGAGAGCGAGAGGCACATGTGCATCAGTAGCACCGAGCACCCTGAGATAAGTTGAATGGAGTCTAACATAAGAGGAACTCATGTCTGCTGTGATAAAAGTGCCAAATGACTAAGGGCTAGACTGATAACTGGCAGCGCAGAGGAGCAGGGTGGGCTCTGACATACTTGGTGGTCACCATAACCATCATGCTAACCTCTCTTTCCTATAAGCACGGGAACCTAGTTACTCCCATGAATAAACCAAGGGGAACCAGAGTCTGTCAACGACGATCCTGTTTCTGTCTCTTCAGATTCATACAAACACTCAGGCTCGGTGGTCAAGAGGTTTTCAGATGCTAACTGCTAATTTACAGAGAGATAGGAAACTGCTGTGACTGTCAAATAAATAGCAATGACACAGATTCTAACGCTGCCAGGCCTTAGCTTATCTCTGGGACTTGCAAACTGCTGAGTGGCGCAGACTCCCAGGGCGTGTGGGAAAACACACGCTGGGTGCTCCTCGAGCCTCTCTCTCTCTCCTCTGCTATCCGCTCTCATGGGATCATTACTCTGCCTTCTGACTCCTTGAGTGTTTGAGGTTTTAATCTTTAATGTCTCTACATGTTGGGGTTTTTTTTGTGTGTGTAGTACCAACACTAATGGACAAAGTGTCTTTTTTTAGTAAGTTATCATGTTTGTTTATGCAACAGAATACCTGTATGGGACTGCTCTGAGTATTTTCTCTTTCTGCCATGGAAGAACAAAGATCATTATTTACTGGTTCTTGTTGTCCACCAGTGTTAGTGGAATCTATAAATTAATAATCTTATCCCTAAATCCAGAACACCTTATTCTTCCTTTTATTTTATCCTTCATACCTGTGCAAAAACCAAGAAGGGAATCTTTGTCAGGTAGTGTCCACCTCCTTCCAGAGATATTGCTGTACGGTTCATGTTGGGCAGCTATTGCAGGCTAGCATGGGTATGATTGTACAAGCTCCACTCTTATTGTGCTTACAGGTGGCTAGCTGTTCTTTGAGACTCTCCCTTCAATGCTCTGGAAAGCATTGCATTTATTCTAGCAATAGCAATTTTACTCTGCAATAGGTCCATTATTACACTTCATCTGTTGGAATAAGCCTGCAGGTGGAGAGATGCCGCAGCTCTTCTCTGTGCTAAAAGTAGGGCGAGAGGGTAAGCTGAGGGAAAGAAATTGCTATTGTTTTCAGAGTGCTTGCAAAAATTAGGAAAAAAGAGCCATATGCTCGGATAAAAGTTGAAATCTCGTTAATTCAAACCAGCATGGCAATGAGGACATTGTGACCCCATCACCTACATCTTTCATACAAAGTGAGCCAATAAAACATCAAGCATACGAATAATGCTGTGCATCTACTTGCTTAATCACTCCTTCCTGCGGCTCTGAACACAAACTAGACCTGTTAACATTCAAAGCAATTCTTTCCTGTCAAATGCTGTCCGAAAGAGTTCCTGCAGAGCAGCTTTCTTTTTCTATGGAAAGGTTCAGGAGTGTTACTGGCTACTTGGATACAAAGCTGAGGCTCCTAAGTGACTGTAAATCAGTCCTATCTTGTTAATGTCAGTAAGGCTATGCTAATTTATGCCTGCTAAAGTGCTCAAAGCTGACAACAGGCACCTGGTTAAATACGTATGTTTAACCTGCTGGAGTTGCTCAGAAGCAATTAAAGCAGCAACCACTTCATTAGGTGTGGAAGGGTCAAAGTGTCACCCAGTTCAAGTGCATCTCTCACTGCAACACCAGGGGCATTAGGGTCCTGGGGGGCTACATTCCCAACCTCCCCCTTAAGCCTCTGATGGAGGTTTGAAGGCAGAAGACTACAGATACCAAGAACATGCTCTAGGAACAATTGAAGAAGGAAGCTCAAGATTTGCTGAGATCTTGTCCTGCTGTGCTCTGGGCTGAATGATAGCATGATCCAAACTTCCCCCACTATTGCCTTTCCAGTCCTTACCTCGCTTTTCCCTTCCTGACCTGTCATATCTCCTTTGTCTCTTTCCTTGAACATATTTTCATTTTGTTTATCATTACCACACACACAAAAAAAACACATAGAAAAAAAGAAGAAAAAAAAGAAAAACCACCTGATGTTTGCTACTGCTGCTAACTCTGCTTACATACTGCATGCTTTTCCTCTCCTTTGTATTGTCTGCTTGAACTGTAAACTCTAAACATTGTTTTTAGGCAAGTGCTAGACAAATAATGGAGACCCAATCTTGGTTTGTCCTCAGACATTACCATAGAAAGGAAGGCATTTCAATTTAGTGAAATACTGTAAAGATGTGCCTGTTCTTAATGAAAGATTGTCTTTCCTAGCTCCTACCAATACAAATAAAGCAAAGAGAGACCAAAATACTCAGTATGAATAACACTTCAACACAATCTTGCTATTTCATTGCCTTCTGCACTCTCCCAGCCACTTCTTCTCCTTATAAAATGTATCTGTTTAACAACAGCTAAAATATTATCATGAAACTGAGCAAAAAATTATTCTAATGTGGCAAGTTGTGGCCTTGAGGGACTGACGGTATGAAAGACAAAATAAACTTATATCAAGCAATTAGATTAATGTTTAAAATAACATATCACATTAAGGAGTACTTAAAAAACAAAATCCTACAAATTAACAAAGTAACTTTCTGGAGACAAGGCAGTTCAAGTTTTATGGTTCTTGTTTTGTTTTGGTTTGTTTCTTTCTTGTTAGCATCTACTTTTGGGTCTTCAGGACACTACTTCCATAAAGTAACATTAACTTTTGGGGAGGTTTTATATGAGATGTCAGAGAAGATTTTGATTGCTTGACAGTGAAGTTTCTTGTTTATACCAGAAGTTGCACTGCTGTTCTCCCCATTGCGAATTGTTTGTGGAAAGTTTTAGCCTGGGCAATATCATAAAACCAACATTTAGAAATATTAGTGTAGTCAGTTACACGGAAAGGGAATGTAAGTGTAGATGATTTTTACAACTTAAATTAGTGTAACTCTGCTATTGTCCTTTATTAGATGGAGATATGAGACATCTCGCCTAACAGTAAACACCCACACCGTAGATAGCTCCTTTGAGCAAATCATGTTACTCCTTTTATACTAAAGGGAAAGAACTGCCCTATTTTAGCCATTTCCTTTCAGATGAGATAAGTTACATGCTGTAAGTGCCTCTTGGCTCTGAAGGCCCTCTGGACTACAAGCTCGGATGGGGAAGTTTACAGTATAGATATTTACATTTGGTCAACTGAGTTCTTTTCTTGATGTTGGGTGTGAGGAGTGAAGAAAATGTGTCTTCTGAAAGGCTTCACTCAACATGCACCCTTTCCTCATTCTGTGCATCCCAGGATCTGACCAGACCTGGGACACAGCTTCTGAGTTTGAGCCAAAATTGAAAATTGCTGTGAACGGGGAGGACAGTCAGACCAGGATCTGCAGCACAAGAAAGGACAGTACAAGGATGGAAAACATAGAGGATTGGGCTTAACAGTCCCGCCATCTCACTCCTCTCAACTCTTGTTGCTGCACCACATGCTCTGACACCTCCCACAGCTGCAGCAGGCAGCCTGATTTCCAGCCCCCTGACACAGGGAAGTGATGCTCACAGCCCATGACCTTTCTGCCTCCTCTGCTGATTGCTGTTTCTGGTGTGTCTGGCATGAGCCAGCTTTGGTCTGAGAAGAAGAAGAGGTATGCTTCTAGACCAGATGTTCTCAGGGAGAAGTCCTCTTTCTTCATTCATCTGTCCAGCTGCAGTTTTTATTTGCCAGTTATTTGAAAGACTGTGATAAGTGGTAATTGGTACATGATAGTACAGGCAGGCGTCTGCCTCCCTTAGTAATGAAGGGGATGAAATATTGTGAAGGAATTTGCTTCTCTTCAGAAACTTAATTCTATTTACAGGCCTTCCTGTCATTTAACTAACTAATCTCAGGAGGTGGGACATGGCTCGGGGGTTACAGGAACAGTTAATTCCTGACTGCCACTTGCTCCTTGTCACAAGTAAATCCTTCATGGTTCTCTCTCTCAAAGATACCTGAGCCTAATATAATGATGAATATTAAGGATTATGTCTTTTTTTTTTTTTTTTTTTTTTTTTGAGGTAGAGGTAGATCACACAAAACCAAAGCAGAAGAAGAATTATTACTATTTTCTGTGTGTCTGTGACACAAAACCCACTATGGTAATTTTGGTGGGAATTAAATGATGGGTCAAATTCATAGAATAGTCTGAGGGGAGATGGAGAGGCCCAAAATATTTGTTTCAATATTTAAAGAATTATATATGCCACCTTTTTAGTCTGAAGAGGTTTTTGGTTTATCTTATTTTAAAGATTTTTTTTTAAAAAAGAACAGAGATTCCCCAAACAAAAATGAAAACAACATGTTTAGTTTCTGAAGCAAGCCTGAACGAACCTTTTTCACCAAACCTAAAAGGCTATTATTCATAAAATTGTACTTAGAAAAACTGGAGACAGATGATAGAAACACCTTTTTTCCCCCCAGGCTCCTTGGAGACCAGTGAAGCTGCTAGTAGCTTGCTTTAATGCAGAGCTGGAAAAGGGCTCTGCCTACACATACAGTATAGCTGTATTTATCTGAATGTATTCCTATTACTTTGCATTGGATGCAATTAATTATTTTGCACCTATGGTGGTCTGTGCCATACCATTACATCACATTAACCTTGTCTTTGACATCACACTGATGCAATGTGATACATAAGGAATTTTATCAGACCTGTTTTAATTAGGCAAGATATTTTATTCACTTAGTGAATATTTGCTTTGGGTTGCTTGTAAAAGACCATAAAGTGCAAGTACCTAAATGCTCCCAACTAAGCGTCAGATGGGGTATCCTGCACTCAGCTGATTAATTACCTAATATTAAGATAATTTAGCTAATTCGTTGAATGCATAGCACATAGCTGATGAAAGATTTCAAAGCTGTGGGCAGACTTAAGGAATGAATCATCATGTACAGTACACAGTCTTCATTACTCACTGCAGAAATGCAGCATCCATAGGTACTGAACTTCAGCTGGGTGAGGTGCAAATGGCAAGGTTACCCTGCCAAACTCCACTTCACGCAGCGGGGTGAACGGATAGATGTTCTGGCTTCTTCTCTGTGAGGAGACTGATCTCTGAGGTACTGATGGGGACTCTTGTTCTCTTCTCTAGAGTGCTACAACCCCTGTGAACCAGACTCTTCCCTTGCGTTGCTGCGTTGGGTAAAGTTTTAAGGAGGCAAAAGTGTAGTAAATCTTGCCCAAGCTGAAAGAGTTTTGGGAGGTGCTGGAGACTGTAGACACCTGTTTTGTCTCCCCCCATGCATCGATGTACAATGATTAGCTAACAAAGGTTGAAAAGTCAACATGATCATCACCGCCTATTGTCATTACTTGAGTAGCTCATTCCATTTTCAGGGTGGTTTTTTTCAGCCTATTAGCAGCAATTAAAGGTATCAGTTGACTTCTAAAATGACCAGGAGGGTCTGTTTTTTTTTCCCCCATAACTCTGAGGGCCAAAAGTTTATTGAGTTTCTCTGGGATGGTGGAGGAGAAAATGTTGCTCCGGTTATTCTTTAAGAAAAAGATCTGGGCACATGAAATGGAAGCTTCACTGAACTCCAGTTCATTGATATTCTGTGATCCGACTAATTAGGTCTGGGATGGAAGCCTTAGGCTTGTAGCAAAACACTTTATGAGGGCGTAGTAGATGAAAAGGTGAAAAGCAAATTAGAAATGGTAGGGAAGAAAGGCAGATGAACTGAGAAGGCAAAAATGACATCTACTTAGTTATTATGATTTAGCTGACCGTCAACTCCTCAGTCACAGATTGCCTGTGGAAAGAAGTGACATGAACGGTGTGACATACTATCACAAACAAATGAAAAATAGTAGAAACTCTGCTCTGGAATGTAGTCAGGAGACTCGAGAGGAACGTTCCTCTCTGTATCTCTCTCACATCATTGTTCTGCACTGCTATCAGTGCTCAGGGGTGTTGGGGGTCATCCTGCCCTCGGCTCCCTTGGTGGGAGGAATTACGAGTCCTCTCCCTGTCTGACTAAGCCAAAGTCAGCTGGGATAGCTAATACCCATCTACTCCCGTTTTTTAAAACTGTCTCTGGCTGAAGCAGATTAAGGATCATTTGTGCTATCCCTCTCGCTGTTAACCCTCTGACCCGGGGTGGGAGCAAACATCTGAGGTGGGAGTGATAGTGTCTTATCCGCTCCGGCCACTCTCTTGAGTGAATATCTGTTTGGGGGCCTGCAGGGTATATCACAAAAAGCAGCAGACATCTCCTCCCCTTGTTTAAAAAATTCCTGTTTGTGGTTAGGACCTGAGTTTTATATCTCATCTGAAAGATAACACCTCCAGGAGAGCATCTTGGGAGAGCAATTTAGTACTGAGTCAGAGGGAAGAGAATGAGTCACTGCAGCTCTTAGATTTTTCTTGGAAGTTTCTCACTAAAGCATTGACCCAGCCTGACACTGTTTAGTAGATGACATCAGAGAGACATCAGAAATCAGAGTTTATGCTAAAGTCAGAGTGGATAAAGGCTAGGATCCCAGGAAACCGGTTTGAAAAGAGTGATTAATTTTTTTGTGGGGCAGTTAAAAAGTATTTAATTGGGGTAAGTTAATGTAAACCTAAGGTAAACAAAACAAAAAAAAAAAAAGAAAAAAAGAAAAGAGAAGACTGTCTAACCAGAAATCGTGAGTTGTGAAGTAGGATGCAGCATGTGTCACATTACAGACTGTTCCTTCCTTTAGCAGTGGCACACAAAGTGAACTCATTATAATTGAATTGTATTTGGCTAGAAAAAAACGCTGGTCTCTCTCTCTTTTTTTTTTTTTTTTTTTCTGACTGTGCAGCTACCTGATTTTTGCGGTAAAGCTGCCTGCAATCCTGCGAAGGATCCCCTCATCAGCAGCAAGACATCAATGGCAGTGCCAGATTGTCATTGTGGAGCGGTGCTCTGGTGATTACCAGTGAATTGACAATGATTAGTGACTCACTGTTGCTCATTCTTAATCCAGCCCACTCCACCACTGCTTGTACTGCCTTGTGGGAAGCAAATCTAAGCACATGCACAGGAAGAAGCCTCAGTGTTATTTTGCTGGCAGCCTTCCAGAAACCTCCTTTGCACTGTAACTGCTTGTCTGCTACCCACGGAGTTTGCCATCCGGCTAAAGATTTTCTTCCAGCCCTATGGGAACTTCAGGGAGTATACATTCTACATTAATGCCAAATGGTGAAAAGGACAAAAATTATTTAAGCCAGTGATCTGTGAGATATGCATGTATCTGACACAATGCTAGCGCATACGTGAATGAAAAATGGACCTGCTGGCAAGAATCACTGCAGTCAGTCTCCTGAGGATTCTCCCTGTGCTGAAGAGATCACCTCCTGTGGACTGCAGTGACACCTACATTGGCATCCTTAAGGAGGGACCCAAAACCAGAAAGGTTTATTTAAGATTCTTGTCTCCTGCTGCAGGCTTGAAGCCACACAACATACAGACAATTGTAGATGTGCAAAAGCTGTGTTTGCTGTACTTTGCCCTCATTATGCTACTTCAAGCCTGTTCAAAATGCAGACCAGGTTGAAGAGTGGTGTGGTTCCTCCCTGGTCTATGTGCGGCTTGGCTCACCCCAGTTAGGTATAGCAGAACTTAAACAGTCTGTAGGCCAGAAGTCAGAAGAAGAATGGAGAAGAATAGAAAGACAGGTCAGAAATGAGGGGAGTTCAGCAGCAGAAGCAGGACTTTTAACAACCTGAGCTGGTGAAGCTGGAAATGAACCTGCCAGTGGAAGCATCTGAGACTCACTGTGGCTGTTTCAGTTCTCTTAAAATGCTATAAAATCTGTCCCTTTCCTACTATCCCATTCTGCCTCTGTTGTACCGACATATTTCTTCCACGAAGCTGGCCAGTAAAATCTGAGCTTCCTCTATGATTAAGCACACAAGGTACAAGACAAAAGGAAGCCTAATATATTTTCAACAGGCTATTTTTTAAAAGCTGGAGAGAAGCAATAGGTGCCTATGGCAGTCTTTCTAGTCTAGCCCAGCCCTCATATTTGAAACAATAATTCTCAGAAACCAAACTGAAGGTAGAAACATGCTCAACAGCTGTACGCTCAACAGCGTTATTCCTGGAAAGGAAGGTCTTTTCTGGTACTTGAATGAATTTATAAAACAAGGCAGAGTGCTCTACAATCACTTTGAGAGAAAGGGGATAGGTCTGCTAGGGTCCCTGGTTTCTGACTTTGCTCTTCATGCCAAACATATTTTGTCACATTTGCTGTCAATACTTTGAGCTGTTTCTGGCAAACTGAGCAAGTTCTGCTTACTGCAGCTATACATCTTGAACAAACATGAAGTTGTTTATATGTAATGTTTTGATGGATGGAATGAAAGCTGGCATTTCAAGGCACATTTCAAGTGTTTGAATCCAGGGTTCTTGGCACACTGGTGCCTCCTGTGATATAAAATGGTTCTGCCTCAAAAATATGGAAAACCTCAGCCGTGTTTAATGGGTGGCCGCAGATCAGTGGCATCCACATAGTTGCCTTCCAGGCACTCTGTCCAGGTGTCCAGGCTTCCAGGCATGTACTAAACTGGCCAGTATGTCCCCTTTACAGTGCAAGGCATCTGTCTATGCCTGAGGGAGGCCACACTTGTTAGGCTGAGAAGCAAATCTGTTATTGTAAAAATGAATGGACATTTCCCAAATTACCTTTGGACATCTCTCTGGTATCTTTGATTTTCTGTGGTTACTATTAGAGTTAAAAGGTATCCTCTGTCCTTTCTCTCACTGAAGTCCTTGTCCACATGTCTAGTAGGCAAATGACAACTGGGATCTACTCTTTTTATGCACACTAATTTCTCAAGCCTTCATACTTCTGTTTCAGGAGAGAGCTAGCCTGTTCAAATTTCTTAACAACTGAGGCATGGGATAACATGGGACTGGGTTGTGTGACTTGCAGCGTACCCAGCCTCTTTGGGCTGCATGGCATGGGGTGTGACTCCGGGGACTACCCTTTGTGTGTGAGTGCCTTTCTGGATAGCACATCCTTGGGTTACAGCACAGTGCTGTGGCCTTCTGCTCAGTGACACCAGGAGCTGGTCAACAAGCTACAGGCTAGGCTGATCAGCAGTGGCACGGAGCGTTGGAGTGGGATGGAGACCTTGGCTTTGTGCTGCATAAATGAGATAGAGCAGATCATGCTGCTAGGCAGGAGCCAGTTACAAAACTTGTATGTTGTGTGAGGTCTGATGGGTCTGCCAAAGGCCTCCACTGCTTGCCACCAAGTATCTGCTCTGTAGTTCTTCATTAGCAGCTGCAGTTACTGAAAAATCTCTGGCTTCTGCTTTTGTCATCACTTTCAGGTCATTATTTCCGAGCACCAGGCTGCACCAGCAAGTGTCCCAAGGACATGTGCTGTGTCTGTGCTCCTCACACTTGTTAGGGCAGGCTCTACTCCTGCTGCAGTGGAAACCAAGGGACAAAACGCCCATTGAAGCTAATGAGAACATGGGTGAGCCCACTTCCCATATGGCGCCTGTCAACCACGTGCTTAAGAAACATCTGATATATTTTTATTCTGATCATGTGTTTGGTATAAAGATTGAGACTTGTAAGTCCTGAGACTGTAGACCGTAAGAAATTCCAAAGTTTTGTATAAATATCCAGCTTTGTTCTTTTGTGGGAGAACCACATGCCAGCATGAGAACTCATATGATTTTTGGGTGCAACTTCGAGAAGCCATCTGCTTCAAGGTACACTTATAGAGCTCTGTGGCAAACCTTGTGACTCCTGTCAGTGCAGTATTTGTTTGCACAAACCTGAAGTGGCAGGTCATATTGAATTTCTGATGAATAATTGAGAAATCTTAAGGCTGACCCTTATAATTTTTGTATTTCTGAGGTCTTTTTATGGCTTTAGGGTATCTGTCACTGTGGCAGCTTAGTCGTTGCAAAGCTTTAATGCTATCACCTTTGTTGTAAAATAAATTTACTCTTCTTTTTTGAAACATAAACAGAAAAACTTTTATACAAGACTTTAACCAAGAGCGTCACCTTTACAGCTAAAATGCCTCCTGTAATAAAGCTGCTATAATATAAAATCATTGGGGTGATACTATATCCTGATTCTCTATTCTCCATATCTATTCTCCACTGAGTAATATCTTGTTAGGTGGTTCATTTCAATTTAAATAGGCCCCTGAACTTCAGGTATATGACCAAAATTTTAATATGACATTATAGTGGACAGGATTTATCTGTTATGAAACAAGCTTACTGTTTTATGTCACCTTGACTTTGAGAAAATGTATCATATAACTGAAATTGTTCAGAGTACAATGGAGCATAAAAGAAAAATGATTCTGAACAAGGCACAGGCACAAGTTGACTTTCATGCTTCCTAAGGGCAGAGGCTCAAGGAAAGTGTGGAACATCATCTTTGTTGGTTTGCTTTTACTCTCCAGAGTTGTTTGGGAGTCTTCCAAGACTCATGGATTGCACTTGAGGTGGCTGGATGCAAATAGTGTATGGCTTAGAAAGATGCAAAACCAGACATACCTTCCCAAAACTTCTTTCTATTGTAGTAAATTGCTGACAGTGTCACCAAAGCAGAGACCATCTTTTGTTTTCTTACGCTAACAGTAATAGTCAGGAAATTTTTTCTTTTTGTACTGTTTCTTAATTGCTATACTTCCTGTCTCAATCCTATTTTGCATATTAGTTTGTAAGCAATAAAGGTCTGATAGAGAAAAGGAAGAGAAACACACAGGAGCTATGTTATTTATAGGAAACCAGAGTGAATTTAATATAATTTATTCTATTCTGGATAAAAATCAATATCTATCTCAAACGGGTAAGAACCTATCTTGAGTGGACAAAAATCTTCATTTTGTTCCACTGCACCCACAGTGATTTCCCACTCTACTGCCTAAAGCTCATTCTTCACAGTTAATAATAAACATCATTGACTAAATGATGACTGCAGTTCCTCTGCTAGAATCACAAGCAATTGCTTACGTTCCAGCCAGTGCTGCTCTTCCTTCAGTGCTTTCATTCACAGTACACTCTGCATTACCAAACCCTCTGCTTGATCACTGGCTTCAGCCGCTGACAAACTTACTTAAAATAAAGCCATAAACATTTTCCAAATAGTTGTGAAACACCTAATAGAGCTGTGTGTTCTCCTTGTGCTTCAGTTAGTCACTGCCTATTTACCATAAGGAAAAAAAAAAGAAGGACTTTGACCTCTAGAATAGAATTTCAGGGACCATCTCATCCAGAACGTCTGAAAAATGTGTCACCTCAAGCCACTTACCAATTTAACCTTTACTGTGTTTCATACTTAACAGGGAAAAAAATTCTCTCTAACTGTATCCTAAGGATATTGGAGAGATACTGATATCACTTACAGTGTATTCTGGTAGGTATAAGGTTTCATTTTCATCTTTGGCATTCAAAGATGTTAAGTCTAATGACACTGTATAAAAATGGCGATCTCTTCTGCATTAATTTCCAAAATGCTAATTCAGTAATGCAAAAGGTGAGTGGTGGTGAGCTTCTGAACATGGTTCATTTGTCTACTGTTAGTTTAAAACGTGTCGGCTGGCTCCTTGATAAAATAGGTGGCTGAGTTAAGTCCTGGAGTGTTAACCAAAATAGTTGTTAGTAATCTGAGAAAGTGTAGAGGTTGTTTGAAAGACTTATGCATTATTTTTTCAAAATGGATTGTAACAAACTCTTCATGTGCTGTATGTTAGTCCTCCAAATAGTATAAAAAGTCTGTAAATCCTGAAATACAGTTTGAAGCGTTTCTTGGGACTACGGTTACAAAGCATCCGTTTTAAAAGTTAATGTTAATCAAGGCTCAGTTATGAGTGAGAGAAAAACGCGCCTGAATAACTACTCAGTATATCTCCTTAATCTAGATAGCTCGTGTCCTGCTTCTGTCCCACTGAAAATGTATCTCCTCCTGGATTATTTTCTACTTTCTTGTAATCTTTAGAAATAATTTACCATAGAGGCAATGAACTTTCCATGGCAAACTCAGTAGGAAAATCTTTTGTTTTCAAACTTATTTATCTTCCTGGCAGTGCCAGGCACACACCAGCCGTGTAACATAATATAATGGCACGCGGAGCCGCAGCAGAAGGGGAGTCGCTCGAGGAAGCCAGGCACTGGCTGTGTAACGCCTTGAGCACAGCCCTCTCAGGCCGTGCCTACCTGCTCGTATGGAGCCTGTGCGCCCGAAATACTGCATGTTATGTTTCTGCCTCGAGTAACTAATTAATGAAGGCTGAAATAATTAATGATGAATGTAACAGAAGCACAGTGTAAGTACTGAGGTTAACAAGTTTATCTTATTTCTCACCATCCATTATCTGTGCATCTCTGATGTTAATTGAGTAAACTGCCAAATCAAAAATTGGTAAGTATAACCTAAAACCTATGAGTTCTGCAATATTCCAATTAGATTTTTCACAATGTGAAAGATGTGTGATAGGTCATCAATCAGATTATTGAAGTGAGAGTGTTGCAGGTTAACACTAAAAGATCCATTCCCTGGGAATGATGGTAACTTTGCATCTCATTATTAAGCAGTGATATTTTCTGAAGGACAGCAAAATAATTATGTTTTTTTTTTAGTTCAGTCTGGATGCTGATGTCATTCTTGCCAAAGTGAATTTGAAAAAAATCCTGTTGGGAGACAGACTTCAGCATGACTTCAGCTCCTGCTGAAGTGATGGTGGAAGGTGCTTAGGTTATCTCAGGAAATACTTAGCAACTCGGTGAACCAGGTTTGGAACTTGTAGGAAAGGGATTCAGTCTCACCTCCACTTCTACAAAAAATAAAGAAAACCAAATCTTTCTTGTTATTAAAAACAAATTTCCCAAGAGCATCTGGACTTTCCAAATGTTTAGCATGTGGATGACTCACCAGCTTTATGCTAAGATACCATGCTGTTATTTCAAAACCAAAATATCAGCTTTGACATTTTTATATGTCGCACAGAGATCCATAGTCTTGCTCATTATTATATATCATTTCAGCTTTTAAAAGTCTAAAAAGAAGATTGGATTAAACATGATGCTGATTTTGAATCTAGGAACGTCTTTTACAAAAAAATTTTTCTCTGACAAACCATTTGGCAGAGGAATTGGATTTTAAAAAGCCTTTATCTTTCTTGTTTGGCCAGACTTTCATATTAGCTGAATTGTACTTGTAGAATTTGAAATAGGAAGGAAAAAGTTATCTTTTTTTCCAACTAGCTCAGGACTTAGAATGCATCAAAGGCTGTTGTGAGCTCAGCCAATTAAAATGGTCTTTCCAGGACTCCTCTGCTCACTCAGTCTTGCTAGAAGATTATTCAAAATGTAGCTCTTCCACCACTTCTTGTCAAGAGGCCTTAACTTCTCAGAAATACCATTTATGAAGGAGGTAGAAGGGAAGAGAAGGTTTAAAATACTCTTATGTATATGCAGATTTCTTTGTTTTGCGATATTTTACCAATGTGAGTGGTTTAAAGGAGAACTGGGGCTTTGCTTCTTGGTGCTTGTATAAAAAGCAAAGTAAAATGCCCTCCTTAAAGAACTTACAACCACAAGACTCAATTTTGGCTTCTGTGACTATGTGTAGTTTTCATGCATAAGGAATTACATGTGCACAAGGAATATATACTTAAATCCTTGGTGTGGACATGCAAGTTATTACTTGGAATAAAATAAACTATGAGTCTTCTGGAATGGCCAGTACGAGGAAGGAGAAAAGTAATGTAAGCCAGGGAAGGAAAAGTACATTCCCTAAACACATCTATTGCTTGTGATAAACAAATAAAGAATGAACTTGTTATTCTTTGTTACTGTGCAGCATGGTGTTTCAGGTAAAGAAAAATTTAGTCCCCAGAGATTTCCAGATCTTCAGCACACAGTGATCTTTTGGTTGTTGTAATAGAAAGAGCAGGGCTGAAGTGTCTTCTGTAACAGCATCTGTGGATCTTTTGGTTGACTCATCTTAGCGTGACATCTAGATGATCTCAGGAGCAAGAAGAAAACGGGTATATAAGGCTTCCCTATCGCCACAATTTAGTGGTTGTGTTATAAAATGTGTGCATATATACCAAGTGCAGACAGAATGATTTTCAATGTACAGAGACCTACATCACAAATAGAGGAATTCAGGACTCTCTGTGTGTGCTATGTAAAATAAGAAGCTCTCGACTTGCTATGCACTGCTTTTCATGATAAATTGGAGTCTTTCTCTAGCCACACAGGCTCGTTAATTTTACATTTCTCTGGGTTCTCTCCAGACAGAAGGAAGGCCACTTTTTACTGTAGCCATATTTATATCTAGTGCAGATATCAAGTAGTTTATATGTGTTTTATTAAGAGCCGTGATTATAGTGGCATGACCCAAGAGTATGGAGCCTGTCAAGCAGCTGCTAAATTATGGTTTTTGTTCCACTCCCTTGCTCTTACACACACGAACACAGGTGTCTATAGGCCTGAATAAAACAGGTATAGGTAGGAGAAGAGACCAACTTCCTCTCAACAGGCTACACTGTTCACTGGCAGTTTCCTTTCAAAGCAAGCTAGAACTTTTTAGCTACACTGTAATACGATGGCTGGACTGGGTATGCAGATATAATCATTGTAACTTCATAATCCCCCTGTTTGTGGTCATTGCTATTTTTCTATGGCTCTGTAAATAAGATAATTGAATGAGAGAGGGACAACAGTCCCTCTCCTGGGGAACTGACTGCATTTCTTGAGCCCTGAAAATCCCTTTGTCTTCCTTGCTCCTATGCCTGCTATCCATTGCAGGCCATTGGGTATACAGTTCCCTCTCAGTAGCTAATGAGACTTAAATAAACATACTGAGAGACGAACACGGCCTCTACAGTTTAATAAATGATGCTGATTCTGGTCTCGATTACGCTGGTGTAAATCTGGAACACCACCACTGTTTACAGTTGAATTACTCTAGATTTATATCAGAGCTGAATTTGGCCCATAGATTTCACTTTTTTAACCCACTGGAATTTTATCACTGTGATTTAAGCCATTTTAAAACCCCAAATATAGAGATAGTTTAGCAGATCAAGTTGCGTACATAATTTTTTCCATATCTCTTTGCATACTGCAACTCTAGCTTTATTTTTATCTGTTTTTAAACCTTACTCTTCCAATAGTCAAGAAACAACATCGTACTGATAACTGATGAGATGACATTACATATTATAATTAGAAGATCAATGCTTCTTTTCTTAGAGAAAACCCTTTAACCCTGCCCTTGAATTTTTGTATTTTTGGCTTCATTCAAGGTGCAGCCCAAGTTTTTAAACATAGTTTGACATCTGGTTCATGATTAAAATGAAGTGATTTGATGGATGGAAGAAACACAATGCATCTTAAACTAGTCAGAGGAACAAAGTACCTCTTTGTTCTGTAAAACAAGTAGTGCCAGACATACTACGATCACATCACCAGTGTTATAATGAACAGGTTGTTCAGAATCTGCCAAAAATCAAAGGTGAGTCAATGGAAAAAAGACATTAAGAGGAGAGACACAGCCAGTCAGCTCACAGGTAACATAAACCTTTGAGTCAAGCAGCTTTCTACCACAGTGTTCCTTTTAGGTCAAAATACTAGTAAATGACAACACTCTCTACAGAAATTGAGTAGCCTGCCTTTAGATTATTCATAGCTCAGAGTGTGCGTACCGATAACTACATACAATATAAAGAAGGAAATTTCTATGCATTTTAGTTCTAACATGGAGATGCCAAACATGCGTGAAAAGTCACCATTTTAACCTTGTCTGAAGCTGATCCAGTTCAGTAATGCTTCTGAAAAGCATTAGAATTTGGTGAAAAAAAGAGAATATGAATTGATGCAGTAAAGGTCTGAAGGAGTAGGAATCTCTGATTATATGAGTCTTGGAAACATAAAGTATGAAGGTATTTCAAGCTGACTTTGGGTTAAATGCAATTGCCAATCTTGATGAAGCATTGATCTTCAGTAATGCTGGGACAGGAATCCATACATCTTGTAATAGTTACCCATATCTTCTTGTTATAATAAGAAGAAAATGTGTGTGGGAAGGGGGAGGGAGAAGAAGATATAAAAACCTGTGCAACAGAAGCCATTTAAAAGACAAGATTTGCCAACTATCGTTACCATAGTTACCTTGCATTATAATTATAGAAGAAAGATCTGTGGTGGTCTTATTTAACCACATGTGGGCCATATCGGTGATTGGAAGATGACCCCTGTTCTATGAAATATAGACAAGGCATACCCCTTCTCAGCACATCGGACTCATGGAAATGAATTAACAAACTCATTAAAAGAGTCAACCTGTCAGTGTAATAATGATGAATTATGTTTATTTCAAGACATCTGGTCACATTTCCTGGAGATGTACATCTGAAAATTTCTTAAGAACAGGAAAAAAAGTTAGCTGAGTGCTTTAGTGCTAATTTTCAAACCCAGTAAGTCAGGTCATACATACTCCTACTGACAAATTAAAGTACACTGACAATTCTAGATTAACTTTGAGGAGTGGAGTCTGATAAAGATATATATGTAAGCTTTTATGATTCTTTGTTCTTCCCATTTGTAAACTGGTCATTCCCAAGACATGCACGCTCTCTTCCCATAGCTCATCACTTTGGAGATTTTTTTTATTTTTTCATCTTAGGAAAAAAAGAATTTAGGATTTTCAGAATAATCTTAATGGGATAGGAGAGCATACGTTCTCCAGCTGCTTTTTCTTGCAAATTGTACTGGCCCAGACTAGTGTGGGGTTTGGAAGGCACAGAAGTTCTGGCGTTGCGATACCCTATTGCATCCAAATTCTACTTCGGATTCTCATGCTTCATACAACACTTGGAGTACTTGCAGATCATTTGTCTTGCCATTGTTCTACCATTGTCCTGGGGACACTGATATATAGAACTGCACAAGGCAAAGTTACATGCTAACTCGTGTGGTCAGGAACACTTACACATCGAAACCCAAAGACGGAAGCCTCTTGAACTTCCCCTTGTAGGCCCTGGGAAGAATTTGCAGTATCAAGTCTTTAATCCCTTCTAATTGGTTAGTTCCCAAGTTGATCTTTTTGGCCCTTTTGGAAGCTCCCTCCTACCTATCATTATGAAAAAAACTACAGCTGAATTAAAGATAAAACTGTACTTACACAAGCAAAGGACTGTTTTGTAGCCTGGTGGCTTTTGAATCACAGCTGCGTTCACCTTTTCAGATGCTGTAGATGTATTTACGTTGTGGCCACACAACTGACCTTTCTATAAGTTGGCTAATTTGAGACCTGCTAGCACCATTGTCATGGCAGCTTGAGCTAGCTGCCATTATATTTACCTGTTTCTCAGGCAGATTTTGCAGCTGCCATTAAGCTTGAGGCTGCCTTTTCTACCACTGAGATCAGGACCTGAAATAAAGTTTAAAATTACACTACATGTGTCTGCAAGAGTTGGAATGCATCCCTTCCACTATACACATAAAACGTGCTGTGCCATGTTGTGACTCATGTTTAACTTTCTGCCAGTTTGGCATTTTCTATGGCAACACCATAACTTTTTATTAGATCTCCCTATTTCCCACAACTTCTTCCTGAGAAAAATCAACCTGACTGTTGTCTCCTGCTTTTCCACCCAGACTACTCATACTTCGATCACCCAAATCACAGCATACCTGTGAAACAAGGAAGTACTAGTCATGTTTATTATAAAGAGAAGAGCTCCTTGGTTTACATAGGGATATCTAGGTCATTGGTGACTAACCACTTCCTGCTTGATTGGTTTTTAGGCTCTCGACATGGCTGCAGAGGAGGAGTCATCACCACATCAACAGTTCTGCCACTTCTCTGTTCTAAGTTTCTGTTTTATTCTGTTGTTCTGTTGTAATTCTAGCCCAGTTTCCAAATTTTGTTTAGTTCTACATTAAAGATGCCCTGAAATATAGCTAAAAAAAAATCCAACCCTATCCTGAAACATTTTTTTTAATTCACTAAATTTTTACATGTAAGAAAAAGTCTGAAAGACAATCCATTTTGCATGTGTTATTTATTTTCTGCTCTGCCACTGACCCAGAGATATCAATTGCTTAGGTACTCTTACTTGTAGGACAGATTTTTTTAGGTAGTGTAAATTGGAGTAACTCTTGATTCTGCTGGCCTATGCCAGCCTACACATATTGATAATCTGACCTGTAATTTGCTTGTTATCTATATACTGAACATTCATTCATCCTACACCTAGAATGAAGGACTGAAGTGGGAAGGAAAAAAGAGTCTGGCATTTTTCTTACTGTGCAAGACAATTTTTATTCTACTCACATACTGGTATGTCAAAGAAACCAGTAAATCTTAAGAGTATGTTTCAGGTCAGCATTTTAATCTTTTTTCTTTGTGATGAAGGGATTAATCATAAAGGTGCGATACTATATCACAGTGAAAAAATGTATTCATGGAAATTATTTTTATGGGGCTTACATTGCTTTATTAATCTCTATAGCATGATTAAAACAATTCAGAGAAGCAAACCATGGCAACATCAGTATACTTCCTGAATCCTATGCTTTCTCTTCAGAGTGGCATTTATTGTCTGGAGAGGAGATAAACCAAGGACTGGAAAGACCTAAATATTCCATACTAGCTGCATGACCATGGAGTCTGCAGAATCTCTGAAGCCACTTCATACTATTTCTGCAGTCTTCCACGAAGCTTTACAGTCTGAATACGTGAAAAAGATCTGTTAGTTAATTTTCAGTGGGGGAGGATGTAGCTTTTGACTGATGTCCCACATGCACAAATGATTAAATTTAAGCCTGTTAAGCCTTTTCTCCAAGTATCAGCCTTGATTGGATATAAAGGGTAGGAGAACATTTTTTTTCTCATTCTGAGTAGCCTCCATTTTACTCAACAGAAGTGTTAAGTATCACAGATTCTTCTGTGCTAAGAAGACAGTGTAGGGCTGTTAAGATGTAACTGGGAATTGTCTTCGTTTTCAAGTAAGTTTTCCTTTTTTATCCATAGCAGTAATGCAGTAACGAAGATGAATAATTAATACTCACCGTAAAACCAGATGCTAAATTGTTTCACAAGCAAATTGTTTGCTTAAGCAAGTGAAATAATAGGCCCTTAAACTCATTTTGCACATACATACAGTGCCTAATATTAACATACTAACATGACCTAACGTTGTGATTGCAGCTATTTGGACATGTGGAGGCATATGCACAAAGCAGCTTGCTGATACAGTTCTTGTTCAAAAGCACACTCTGGAGAAAACAACTTCACGGAGTGGTCTGTTTTTAAGAATCAGAACTCTTATTTTTATAAGAATCTTTCTGAAATACATGTTCAGGCTTTAATCCAACGATGCCGAAATGGGTAAAAATAGTTTAGTAATTCATTTGTCCCTTCTGCAGGAATTATTATTAAACAAGAATTTGAAAGACTAGAATCTTAAATTTGAAACTTTTCTGTGGAGATGATAGCAGTGTCCAATTATCTAAGGAAAGAGCCTTCATTAAGGTCAGCCAATATCAAGCATCCGACACCTGGAATCTCAGTGAGATTTAATTTTTTTTCCCACTTCTCTGTCTTCTATTTTACTCCTACATCTGCAGATTTGAATATTCAAGCACAAGCTGAGAGTGGGAGTACATTATTTTGGGCTACTGGTATTTAGTTTGAAATTGTCAATCAGCCTACAGTCAGTGTACAGTGAAGAACAAATACTGCCACAATCTGAAAAAAAGCACTCATTACTGTTGATATAAAATTAATTTATACTGAATAATCCTAAATTAAATGTTAATAGTTCACAGATTGTGTATTAAATGTTGGTGCATGTTTACTTCCTCCTAGGATTCCGCGGTACTGTAAGCAGAAGTACACAGGGTGCATAAGTAAAAATGACTTCCCATGAACTCATTTTTCTTACGGTTTTCTCAAGGTCAGTAGCAATTTTCCTGCACTGAATTTAAAAAAAAAAAAAAAAAAGTAATATTCTTTTGTCTTCGCTGTATACTTCGCACAACTGGATTTAGACTTAACACTCCAAAACTGTTGTTCACATAAGGCAGGAACATCTGCACATGCTCAATTTGCTCTCGACTAAATAAATTCAACCTTCAGAAACTGCTCAGTGAAAACAGGGCAAATTCACACACATCCAGTAGCTCTATGTCGCCATCACCTCTGGAAGAAATACAAATAATATAAGAAAACACAGGATACCTATAAATAAATGAAATTTCCCAAATCATTGGTGATATGAAGAAGCTGATACAAAAACTTGGGAATTAAAAATTGAAGAGCAATGACATTGTCAGGTTGTTGAGAATTAGGTAGAACACTACCTTCTATATTTTTCCAACTACATGTGAATTTTCAGAAGAAAGATTAGATGTCACAGTGACTTCAGCTAAGCTGCTAGCTGAAGTCTGGCCTGAGGAAAGTCTTCCTGGTGCCATGTTAATGCGGTGACCACTTATTTGGCCTGTTTTATGCCACTGTGATGGAATGGTTTGTAAGAAACACTGCTGAACTGCTGAGAGGTAAGTGGAATGCTTTTATACAGGAAAATACTAATTTGTCAATATAGAAAAATTTCCATTAAATGCATTTCTTTTGATAAAAAGGTTTTCTAAGAGGGCAACTCATATCCAGTGTGAAATCTATTCAGAAAGAGAGAAAGGGTCAATACAGACCCCCTTGGCATCTCAGGGTCCTTTAACACTTTGTTTGGCTGGCCACTGTTCTGATGATCTTGAAAAATACGGTGCACTGCATTTTTACTGGCTTGTTTTTAAGATCGAGTTTTATTTTTTTCATTCTAACTTGGGATAAAGCAATGCTGAAAATACCTTTTTTTTCAGTTCTTGTATTGTTGATGTTGCTGTTCAATAATTTTCTGGTAGGTATATGCCTAAGATTATGATTCTTCATCTTCAAAAAATAATTAACATATATTCTTTTGATACACTTGTTAGTGATATATGAAATAATAGAACATTCACATGCATGTGTTTCAATATGCAATATTTATCCCTTCAAAAGTAAGCTTAATTTCAACTTCTATTCTGATGGTAGCCTTAACCTGTTTTATTTACATATTAAAAATAATAAAATATCTTAATGGCTAATGACCCCCAAACTACTCTGTTCAGAAAGTACAATTTGCTAGAATTTGCTGAATTACTTCTTGCAGTGTTAGTAAAGCAAATTATTGCATTGCAATTAGCAGAAATCAGACAATCATGTAACATCAATCTGTAAAGTTCAAGCAGGTCTTCTGAGGGCAGAGTAGTTAATGATGCACGGTCTGATATGCACCATCCCTGTTATGGAAGATAATACTGTTAATTATGTAGTGAACTTTGGCAGAAGCAACCCCTCAGAAAACCTAACAGAAGTCATTTGCAGAAGAGAAGTCATTGCTCATGATAAAGGTAGAGCAGAAATGTCAATACAGGTATAACTGACGGGTGGTCTCTCGATTTATGTGCCTCAGTGTGAAGTTATGGAAGTTCTGCTTTCAGAGGTTTTTTTCTTGTGCAGATCCTTTTCTTCTTCAATTATTATTGGATATGTGCCCAAGTCAAGATTGTTTCCAGGCAGGGGGAGATCCTTGTAGAGCCATCTCTGTGAATATTTATATTATTATTTTGATAAGAAGAAATTTATATATTTCTAGATACTCAGATTCATGTTATTGTCCTAGAATCTATAACCAAACCAGCTGAATAGTGATATAGCTATATACTTATGTTAAGATTTTATTTTGATTTGTTTGTAGGTTTTTAAGTTTTAAGATTTTAATTGCAATTTTAAATGGTGACAGAGAACCTTTTAATGGGCTTGATGTTAGGGTAGATACATGCTGTTTCTAGTTACGTAAGGTCATCTTTGGAAAGCAGTCCTCATACTTTCACCAAATGAGTATCTGGCGATCAAAAATGAAAAAATATAACTTGATCTTTAAGATTTGCTTGGTATCTGAATCTACTGCTGGTCTTACTTCAATACTCTGACATGCATTGAAATCACAAGGCACTTTTTGGCTCCAAGCTACCATTAACTAAATTATGCATCAGCATAATCATGCTAAATCAACAGTACTCTGTTGATACAAATGCAGGATCACCTCGAGTACTGAACAGAAGCACTTCACTTTCATTTATAGTTCATCTTGCAATTTTTTTTACTTTTGTCTTGTGCAGAGTCTGGGGACGCTAAGCTACTCTGTCGGTTGTGAAATCATTTTAAGCATTGCACTGCTTCTCAGTGCTGAGTCATTTGAAAGAAATAAATTGATACAACCTTTTTCAGCCTTGCCTTTGTCGGTCATATACTTCAGTGAAAGATGCAGGTTGCCCACCTATTTTTGAAGTCAACCATTTTTGTGTAGCTTCCTGTGCTTTGAAGGAAAGAGTCATTCCCATTTCCACTTGCATTTTAACATGATCTTCACAGTAGGATTACAGTACTTTACTGGTAGGCTTTGACCTGGAACTGTGCTAAACAGCCATAAGCTTTCGTACTGTATCCAGGAAAAAAAAGGAATATTTTTCCATTGCAAACAAACTTTAATAGTGTGGCTTCAACAGCACTGATACTGAAGAGATGGAAAATACCAGTGGCCAAACACTGCCCTTCCATTTGCAAATAATATAATCTTTTATAAAGCAATGAGAAATGTCTGTACATATGGGAAGCAGAAATTTGCCCTGAATTAAAACGAATGTATTAAAAAATCAGAGAACACAGGGCTTGAAGAAAACATTTCTTTGCCTGCTGGCTCCAAAGCACCAGTTCAGATAGAGGCCAGGAAAGCAGTGGCTGTTTGCTGTCACCATTTGGTTGTCTGTGTGAAATGAGATAGTAAGCGCTGCCAGTTACATTTTCTGACTAATCCGGTGCCTGCTCAGCTACGGGAGTTGAGAATATGCCTGTATAATGAAATATTCCCCGTGCTCAAAATCAAGCAGGTGGTTTAGTACCTTGATGAGTCAGGTGTCATAACAGAAAGCACTATAACTCTTAATGCTTGTTGGCATGTCTATAGGTAGGCTCAGCCAAAAGGACAGGAAAGGAACGGACTTCTCAGCCCAGGAAGCTTGTTGGCAGCATAATGTGGGAGCTTACCCTGTCAATGCCTAGGCTGTGCTGGAAGATTAATGGTTATTTTATTCTGCCTGCCTTCAGGTAGGAAACTGTGATATTTTCTCTTTAAGAATGGCTAGAAGTTTGTATGTGCACCTCTGCATAAATGCACAATTATATATAACACACATGCGCACATGTGCATACAACATATATACAGCCTCTCGTAATGTAAATGGCTCTGCTACTTCAGGGATTCACATAAAAACCCCAAAGTTTCACCCTCCTTTCTTTGCACCTTACAGCTATCACCCCTCAATCAACTTTTTCACTTTTTTGGGGGGTGACATTTTCTCATTGCAAAGTGAATAAACATAAGTAAGAATGGCTATTGAAATAAGTAAGAACGGTAGGGACATTAAGAATTGTAAACTTTATGTCTAGTCAAATGTTTTTCTAGAGTTTTATCATTAGGAATTTTCTGCATAAGAGGGTGGTGTGCTAAGAATGTCTGAGGAATTACAATTGTTAAAAAGAAGTAGAAAATATTTCTTTTATGATTTCCAAGGACTGGGTTTTCAATGGCTGTTTTGTTTACACGTCTCAAAGTATCCACATAGACAGACAAGAGTTTAAAGTTCTTTCCCAAAGTCTTAAAGCCCAGCAGTTCACTCTTCCTTTTGAGAGTAGCAGAGAGAAAGGGCAGAAACCGTAAGACTCTCTCGGAGAAATCAGTTAATTTTGTATCTGAGCTGGCTGATCACGCACACAAACACAGAGGGTGGCCGGTTGTAACACTTACATATTGTCCAAAAGTTGTGCTCTAGCCAATGCTTCAGGGGCATCAGCAGGCAGTGGATCAGCCATAATGTATATCCAGCCTCCTTCAGCCAAACGAGTGGACTGGAATGATCTTTTTGTGATTTTCTTCATTCTCAATGCATTTGAGGTCTCCCCTGCTAGATTTTCATGTGAGAGCACAGTGCTCACTCTATTTGCGGCATGACTTTCTTCTGGCACCCCACCACCTGTCACCGGCTGGTTGGTTAGCTGCCAAAGGCTGCTTACCACAGCCTGGAGAGGTATATTAAAAAACTAGAGCTCTGCATTTGTAAGTGTGACTTGGCAGTAAGTATTGTCTCAAAAAATCCCATGGCTTAGGGAGGGATAACCACTGGGTTACACTGGGGAAATCCCTAACTGTTGTCTAATGGCCATAGGGATTGCAAGTTCATAAGGGTAGTGAACTGACTTAATGTACTTAATATATTAANTAAGACTCTCTCGGAGAAATCAGTTAATTTTGTATCTGAGCTGGCTGATCACGCACACAAACACAGAGGGTGGCCGGTTGTAACACTTACATATTGTCCAAAAGTTGTGCTCTAGCCAATGCTTCAGGGGCATCAGCAGGCAGTGGATCAGCCATAATGTATATCCAGCCTCCTTCAGCCAAACGAGTGGACTGGAATGATCTTTTTGTGATTTTCTTCATTCTCAATGCATTTGAGGTCTCCCCTGCTAGATTTTCATGTGAGAGCACAGTGCTCACTCTATTTGCGGCATGACTTTCTTCTGACACCCCACCACCTGTCACCGGCTGGTTGGTTAGCTGCCAAAGGCTGCTTACCACAGCCTGGAGAGGTATATTAAAAAACTAGAGCTCTGCATTTGTAAGTGTGACTTGGCAGTAAGTATTGTCTCAAAAAATCCCATGGCTTAGGGAGGGATAACCACTGGGTTACACTGGGGAAATCCCTAACTGTTGTCTAATGGCCATAGGGATTGCAAGTTCATAAGGGTAGTGAACTGACTTAATGTACTTAATATATTAAATAAATATATTAAATATTTAAATAAATATATTAAATACTTAAATCATACATAACAAATCAAATGTCCCACTACACCTATTTTATGTGTTTTATGTTATAAAAAAAACCCAACTTGGTTCCTACACTGAATAAGCTGAAAAATGCATCTCTTGCGTAGTAAGCTAATATTTACAGCCATGGTTAGTGTGTTGGGTGTTCAGCTGAGATACTCAGACACTAAGACTAGTTCACTGAAAACATGAACATGGAGAACCTCCCCTGAAAATGGGGTAGCTTTGAGAGGTTCTATGTTAGGCAACCAGAAGTCTAGACTTCCCAAGCAATTAGATATTTGGCGGTTTTCACAAGATCACAGAATGATATGGGGTTGGAAGGGACCTCTGGAGGTATCTAGCCCAAACCCCCTGCCAAAGTAGGTCCACCTAGAGCAGGTTGCACAGGAGCATGTCCAGGAGGGTTTTGAGTGTCTCTAGAGGTGGAGACTCCACCACCTCTCTGGGCAGCCTGTTTTGTTTGGGTTTTTTGTTTGGGTTTTTTTGTGGTTTGTTTTTTGTTGTTTTTTTTTTTTTTTTCAGAGGAGGCAAAGGGAGAAACTAATTTGCAAAATTGACCTTTGTTCTTTCAATGGCTCATAACCCCAGATCTCCCTCTTGCTTCTGCTGTACCTGGAATCACCATACAGAACTGCTAAGTGCATGCCCAGAATGTAACAGAGGAAGGGAGGGAGTTCACTCCAAACTCTCAAGAATTTGAATCTGTCAAACTACTTTACCTTTGTCTTTGTGCTTTTATGTCCTCAATTGACCTTTTATGTTATTTTAAATTCTGTAATTGCTATCTAAATTTAATTTCACAAACCTACAACAAATAAGACTGTAAGCAAAGAGAAACTCATATTTGTACTATTACACTAATAGGCTTAATAACAATAATCCACCAACATCTGCAATCATAAAATAAAAACTTCATTATCATTTCAATACAGTTAATACAAATCCTCAGGTTCGCCAGTGCACCAGCTGTGTCCTGGTGCTCAACAACACAAAACAGCAATTCATGCAAAATTACCAGTCTTTGTTACTGACTCTTTTCCCTGGCTCCAGTCCCAAAATATTCCTGCTGTTCAGGTCTTTTGTTTCCTCTCACTGGAAGTCTTTTGTTTCCTTGGAGAATACAAGAGATGATCCCCAAGGATGCCTTCAGTAGATTTCTCACCTCCGATATCATGCCTCCAGCTCTTTATTCCTCACAGCTAAGAGCCTCAAGTTTTTGGTTAATGGTGTCTACTGATTTGGACAATATGCTTCTTTCCCCGGTGCTGCTGGCATTACTCTAAAGATGCCACAATGTTCTCTAGCACCTCTAACCAGCTTGGAAATGCTTAGAGCATTAGGAAAAATACTCCTATAACAATAAACCTTTCTGACATCTTTCCTTAAGGATTGTAAAATGCTCAGAAAAGCAAACCAACCAACACTTAATGCTTCTCTTTGAATTAGGATGATGCTCAGTGTTAGATCCTCTGCTGAGGTAAAAACTTTAGGCCCTAACCAGGAGCAAGGCCTGAATGTGCTGGGCACTGTGCATGCTTTTTCTAGGAAAAGTTTCTGAGAAGGATTTTGCAGTTTAAAGGCATATCAGAGGCAAGAGGCTAAGAAGAGGAGATAGGTTCAGGATGAAATATTTCTCTCCTGGATTTGATCCAGTAATACAGAAACAGTTCCATTGCACTGAACCTACTGGTTCAATCACTGACAGCAGCTTTCCAGCATGCATTGTAAACACGCATTAGAGAGGTGACAATGATCGGAAAGTTCATGATGCTGAGATATCACTCATTTCCCTCTCAGACAGCTTCTCATCTCTGCCAAGCAGCCAGCAAGTGAAAGGACAGTTTATGCTTCAGACTCCTGAGTTGCGCTTGCATTTTTTCTCCATCTCACTCAGTTGACCACCTTATCATTCCTGGTCTGGGTACAGAAAAGCTTGCGTGTTTGCTGACTGAGATAATGGATATCTTCCCAGCAGTTCTTTTGGGAGGGGAGGAAGGGGAAAGGCAGTAAAAAGTTTGCCTGTCAGCTGGCTGCATCTGTTATTCCCCAAAGCCTATTGAGAACACAAAAAAAGGAATGAGAATCTCAGATAATGCCCTATTATGTAGCAGACCACAGATCTCTCAAGATGCCATTAAGACGAGATTCAGCACTGGTAGACAAGAGAATAGTCTAAAATAATTATCTATTATGAGAGGGTTGGCACCTTTCCTGAAAGCATCCTGCACTGCACCTTGGTAGAAAGAGGACACAAGGTGTCTTAGCTCAATGTGCTGGCTACACAACTCCCTCTCTCCTTTGATACTGGGAAGCTTCAGTATTTCCACACCTACCAGTACTCTGGCAAATGAAGTAGTGTCCAAATGAAAAAAAAGTGGCACTCTTCTTTTAAGACCACAGCTTTTCCATGTGACAGGATCTGTGCCTCTCTACATTGATCATTTGGTCACTCATGAGTAGACAGAATAAAGACAGTCCAATGGTGTCAGAAGCACAAGTCTGTAAACAGTGGTTTAAACCACACAAAAAAGTGTGGTTTTCTCACTGAGCAGGTGAAAAGACCTGAGATGTAAACCACTTAAAGGTGTTTTAACCTCATTGGGAAGCTAACAACATCATGTTTTGATATTGGTTTTAAAATCAGTATCAGAATTTTGACAAATAATGTGCCTGTAAAATGGGCAAAACACTTGTGACTTGAACTTACAAAATGGAGTCAGATGCTGTCCTGCAGTCAGCAATTGTTATTTTAGACAAATCACTTCCTCTATGCTGTCTCCTCCTGTCATTCCCTATCTTGTTTATTTGCATTGCACACTCCTTGCAGCAAGAGATGCTACCTAGCAAGATTCTGTGCAATGTCTAAAATTTTCAGACCTTACTCTTTGCTCATTTTTATGCTATTTTCAGCTCTTAAGTGACGTGTATGGAGCAGATTCAAGGGGAGACTCTGCACAATGTTTTTAATGCTGTGGAACCAACTCAAGTGTGCCTGCACTGGAAATGTACTCCTGTCTATATATCACTGATATTCTGTAAAAACCTAAATAGCTATAAATTTGGCTTTTAAGGTCCAGCTTTGCAGCTACTGAGGTATTTTTGTTGCTGTGTATAGAGAATTTTTCATTTTAGCTTGAAGTTCACATTTTCAAGCCAGTAATCACTTTTCACAATGCCCAGGATTATAAAACTTTAATTCTGAGACTTACTGTTAATATTTATATTAAAAAAATAAAGTCCAGGAGATGACCAACCCCAAACCAACGCTGGACTTGTTATGTGACAAATGTCATTTTTTTCATTTTTTGTAGACCCCAAATTAAAACTTGTCCACATAAGACAATTTTATTTCAGCAACAATGAATTTTAAAAATGAAAGATAAAAAGCTTCTTTCTTTTTGATTCGAGATTGTCAGACCAAATAATCTGGTTAACAGCTTTATGACTGTTCCATTCTGCTATCAATGCTATGTCTAAAGGTCAATCTCCTTACTCCGTAATACAGATTTTTTTTTTTGTTTGCATAGCTGATTCAGTCTTTCCTCCCTGAGTCAGATGTAACAATCTCCCTTTGACCTTCTCTGTAGGTGCTGTAGACAAAATTCTGCAGAAGAGGTTAAGAAGGAATATGCACAGGCTTTCAACTTTGACTATATAGTCAATAGAAGTTAGAGAAAAACAGTCCAGCATAAGAACATGAAAACATCCCACAGGAGTGGGATGCTTTCCTGAGCTCTTTGGGAATAATGGGTAAGGGAAGTCATTCCCCCCCTCTACTCTGCACTGGTGAGGCCACAACTGGAATACTGCATCCAGTTCTGGGCTCCCCAGTTCAAGAGGGACAGGGAACTACTGGAGAGAGTCCAGCGAAGAGCAATGAAGATGATTAAGGGATTGGAGCATCTCCTTTATGAAGAAAGCCTGAGAGAGCTGAGACTCTTTAGCCTGGAGAAGAGAAGGCTGAGGGGAGACCCTATTAATGCCTATAAGTACCTAAAGGGTGGGTCGAAGGAGGAGGGAGCCAGACTCTTTTCAGTGGTTGCCAGTGAGAGGACGAGGGGCAACGGGCACAAGTTGGAACAAAGGAGGTTCCACTCAAATATGAGGAAAAACTCCTTCACAGTGAGGGTGCCAGAGCCCTGGAACAGGCTGCCCAGGGAGGTTGGAGTCCCCTTCTTTGGAGATTTTCAAGACCCGCCTGGATGCAGTCCTGAGTAACATGCTCTAGCTCTGGGCAATCCTGCTTCAGCAGGGGAGTTGGACTAGATGATCTCTATGGTCCCTTCCAACTCTAAAAATTCAGTGAAATTCAGTGAAATAAGGACTCTTCTCTTAGAAATACAGTACAGCTACTAGCTCATTACTTAGGCAGGGATTAGCATTTTGAAGTACCATGTATTTGATAATCTTTATATTGACCAACAAGACAGCTTGATGGATCTGATGTCAGCCTGTCAGAATGACTCTCAACAAACTTGATATTTATCCCCTTTTTTTCACAATTTCTGTTGTATAATTGCTATAGGACAGTAAGCAGAGTGTTTGCAGTCAATGGTGCATTTCTTGCCCTGTGGAAATCACTTAGCTTTCATTTGTGTTCCCAGACTGCTTCACTTGAATATCAAAACAATTCCTTAGACATACCACAGATATTCACTGTCCTGTCACTTCAGCAAATCACAGGCAGTCTCCAGCTTTTGACTGAATGAAATGATTTTCTGAAAAATGGTGCAGAAGATGACCTCAAAATATGAATTTAAGCCTGCTGTTTAAGGAAGGTGGGTAGTGCAGTGTAACCTTACCAAAAACAAACAGTCTGTCTGTTCCTTTTCTGTGTAGTAACCACTGCAGTTCTGTTATGAGAAATAGGATTTTAATGTATTAGCTTAGGACTCGGGACATCTGAATTAAATTCCTCGTGATACTGCTCACATCCTCTGGGATACTGGATAAGTCCAGATCCAACAAAGGACTTCAGTGCCCTGCAAGGCAACACCCAGCTGTACAGAGTGAAGAGCTTTGTGTCTGGTAGTAGTTAGGCTACCTATGAAGTGACTTCTTATAGATGAGATATAAAATAGCTTTCCTACTAAGCACAAAGACTTACACGCCTGAGTGTACTTTAGATCTTCAACCCCTCAGTCAGGGTGGCAGGTAAAAACCTCCATTCATTTCACTAGTGCCCAGATCCTACCTCACATAGAATCATAGAATAGTTTGGGTTGGAAGGGACCTTTATAGGTCACCTAGTCCAACCCCCCTGCAACAAGCAGGGACATCTTCAACTAGGTAGGTTACTCAGAGCACCATCCAATCTGACCTTGAGTGTTTCCAGAGATGGGGCATCTACCACCTCTCTGGGCAACATGTGCCAGTGGTTCACCACCACCATCACAAAAAATGTCTTCCTTATATCTAGTCTAAATAGTCCCTCTTTTAGTTTAAAGCCATTACCCCTTGTCCTATGGGAAAAGGTCCTGCTAAAAAGTTTGGCCTCATCTTTCCCTTTAAGTACTGAAAAGCTGCAATAAGTTCTCCCAGGAGCTTTGTCTTCTCCAGGCTGAACAAAACAAACTCTCTCAGCCTGTCCTCACAGGAGAGGTGTTCCATTCCTCTCATAATTTTTGTGGCTCTCCTCTGGACTTGCTCCAACAGGTCCATGTCTTTCCTGTGCTGAGGGCTCCAGACCTAGATGCAGAACTCCAGGTGGGGTCTCATCAGAGCAGTGTAGAGGTGCAGAATCACCTCCCTCAACCTGCTAGCCATGCTTCTTTTGATGCAGCCCAGGATGTGGTTGGTTTTCTGGACTGTGAGTGCACATTGTCAGCTCATGTCCAGCTTTTCATGCACCAGTACCTTCAAGCCCTTCTCTGCAGAGCTGCTCTCAATCCCTTCGTCCCCCAACCTGTATTGATACCTGGGGTTGTCCTGATTCGGGTGCAGGACCTTGCACTTGGCCTGGCTGAACCTCATGAGCTTCTCATGGGCCCATTTCTCAAGCCTGTACAGGTCCCTCTGCAATGTACCCTGTCCTTCAAGCATGTCAACCACACCACTCAGCTTGGCACTAACAGCAAAGTTGCTGAGGTTGCACTTGATTCCACTGTCTATATCCTTGATGAAGATATTAAACAATACTAGTCCCACTAGGGACCTCTGAGGAACACCACTTGTTACTGATCTCCATCTGGACATTGAGCCATTGACCACTACCCTCTGGATGTAACCAGCCAACCAATTACTCATTCACTGAACAGTCCATGCATCAAATCTGTATCTCTCCAATACAGAGAGAAGGATGTTATGAAAGACAGTGTTAAAGCCCTTACAGAAGTCCCAATAGACGACATCTGTGCCGCTTCCCTTGTCCACCGATGTGGTCACTCCATCAAAGAAGGCTATGAGGTTGGTCAGGCAGGACTTGCCCTCAGCTCTTTAAGTGAAATATCTGGGTGAATATTGTCCAGTATGGTATATTAACGTGATTCCACTGTGTTCTTTACACCGACTGATGTGTACTGAGAATCTGGATATGTGCATCTCTTCCTTCCCTTTGCTTCAGCAAGGAAAACTTTTTCTTTGAGGCCATGAGTCTTGCAGAATGAAGCAAAAGCTTGAACCATTTCTGTCATAGCTCACTGTGTGCTTGCCAAAGTCTTCTGCTCAGTGTGAGACCATCCTAGTAAGATTCCAGCAGAAAATCAGTGGCTATTTCCAATTTGCTACGTCTTAACTACTCCATGGGGCTGTTGCAGACTGTTCAGCTTCCAAATGCATTTTAAAGGAAACAGTAAATTCAGATTATTGTTGCAGCAGAGCAGCCTAAAAGGTTTTCCACAGCAATTCCCTGCTGCAGCAACCCTCCTTCCTCTGAGCACTGCTGGATGTTCTTTGTCTTCTGTTCTGTCACCTCTCACAGGGTCCTCCCATTCTTCTACCTGAGGCAAAAAGTGCCTTCTGTGGGGAGAGCAAACAGAGAAAATTTATCCCATGTCTGGTTTGAACCATGTAAATTTTGTCTACTTTTCATAGATGTCAATGCTGACATCTTTTTTATTTATCACTAGACCTCAACAAGGACCTTTCAGTAGCCAGAGGCATGGGTAAATTGCAGTTCCACAGTGCGTGTAAGCCCCAGCCCAGCTGGATATACAACCATCAACTTCCACATTTCTGTGACTGGCCAGTTCCTCAAACCACCTAATGGAGAGGACATCTTTGTCCCAGGAACATTCTTGCAAGTAAAACCCAATGATAGTGGATTCTTGGGCTAAATAAATGCAAAAGCCATCCAAAGATTTGATCCAATAGAACCATTAAAGGTGAGAGTCAACCAGTTCTGATCAGTAACCCTGTGCTCTGCTGTCTTGCACATCGGTCGTAAGAATCATCTAGAAAGGATTTTGATATTGTAAGCAGTGTGATATGTTGGAAAAAAGCATGCTAACATCAGTATGTGAAGAAACTGACATGCCTCCAGTACATTCTACATTCTTTATTTTGAAATTGTCCTACATGAAAGAACATGTGGATTTTAATGCACATTTACACACAACTATCTGTACTTTAAAAGTTACAACTAATACCTGATTAGTTTATCTCACTAGCTATGAGCAAGCTCTGATCTTGCACGCTTTTTATTCAAGTCTTGCTTGCTTAGAGATGTAGCTTGATTTTTTAATTGGTTTATCTATTCTATTTACTGTTCTGATACAAAGTCCAAAAAAAGGTTTCTCCATGGCTAAACAAAAGATTTTTCAAGCTATGGACCTGCAAAGTGTGAAAACTGATACCATATGAATAGGACGGACTTTTTTAAAGGCAGCTTGGGAGACTTTGCATACTTAACACTGAAAAAAGTATCTTCATGCTCTATATGCATTAGCTCCTCTTCCAGTTCTAGGTGGGCTAGAACATTTTCTGAATAGTGGTTGTTCTGCAAAAATAGGTTACCTTTTTTCTGAAATCCTGCAAGGATATCAGAATTTTCCACGGCATTTCTGTGGCTGAACTGTACATCAATGGTACTGACAAAAAGCAAATGTTAAGCTGACAGTCCATTGGTATTTGTGTTTGTACTGGTTTGTGTTACATTGGACAAGGCACTGCGAAACACAGAAAGAAGACAGAAACTCCTTTCAAAAGAGCACTGTCAGAGAGCAAGTAAATTAGCCTGTCTGTGATATGACTATCCCTGTTCTAAGTAACATTTAGCAGGTACTTGGTGCACATGGGAATAATAAAAAATAGAAATAAAGAGATTATATTAGACATTCCATGGAACAGAGACTCATTTTTGGTCTCTTTTTGCTACATTAAAGAGTCCTTCTCCATGAATGTAGTTTGTGGGCAATAGGAAGTTTAATAAAAAAATAATTAGTCATGTTACTTCTTGTTGCTGTTACCTTTTGCTCAATCAGGTAGAACTTGAAAGATACAGAGAGGAAAGATTCAGATTTTCCCCAAGTAAGTTAGTCCTGTTTGTCTCCAGCTTTCCTCTTGGCTTTTCCCCAAGAGAGAGTCCAAGGTCTGGTGATTTCTTCAGACCCCTCCCTTTGTAAAAGTTCTGCCCACAAGAAGGAGCAGAAAACACATTACAGTACTCTGTAAAACACATTACTGTACAAACTGCTGGCAGGTCAATTTTTTTTGTCAATATTTGTGGTAGTTGTTTGTAACAAACCTTGTCACCTACAGAGCTTATGTAATGAATTAATTAAAGGCGAGAAAAGCATTCTCAAGGAGTATTCCCAACCAGAAAAGAATCCAACTTTTTGTCACATTAATGCCTCAGCTCTATCCTGTAGTTTTCACAACACAGTATCTTCAAATTTGGGTTGTGTGCCCTTAGTCTTTGTAGCCACAACACTCAGATTTATGACAGCATAGATTTCCCATTGGAACAGATGGCGTGCTGCAGCAGAATTTATTAGAACTGCATTTCCCAGACCCTTTTCTGTAGCACTTTTGCTCCTTCACCTCCTTTTCCTAACGTGACAGGGCATCATATGGCTTTGACGATGAAATTAGCATGAAGACATGTGTGGTTCCTTGCAAATCTGCTCTGCATAAATAATCATGCAGATTACTGACCTGCTAAGGCTCCTAGCTGGCAATCACACAACAAAGCCTGTGTAATTTCTCCCTTTTGGTGCTGCTCCACCATTCCCTTATCCTGACTTCTAAGCTGTTATGTCTCTTGTGTCTGACATCAGAGAAGATAATCAGCTGTGGCTTAGGAACATTACCATTCTAGGTCTTATGTCTAAGCGTCTTGAGTTAGTGAGAAGACAGATAGGTATCAAAAAAGGATGTGACTGGACAAAGTAAGGCCAAGTTACAAGTGTTTAGCATTCCAGGAAGTGTTATAATTTCAGTTTTTCCATAAATCAGGTTTGTAACAGATGGGTGAAATGTAGGTCAGATGCAGCAGGCATCTTAGTAAGCATTTGCTTTATGGTTTCTTTTGGATCATTTCTGCATCTCTTGTCACATGATAAAAGAAGGTTTAAATCAATCTGTGCAGCCCACTTCCAATACAACATGGGGTAATGAGACAGCAAACCCACAACATGAAGGGCAGGAATCTGGCATTCACTTGTGCCTTGTGGCAGATTCATCCTGGATGCACACTGGGTAAAGCAGTGGCTTTGCAGGCAGGCAGAATTTGCACCCCTGTTGATAAGCACCATGACACATATGATACACAAGGCCACACACTGAGCTGAAGCTCTTGCAATCCCAGGGCATCAAAGGGTCAACCAGGGACATAGTGTCAGCCTTGGCTTTGAATTTCCTAGCTGCTGTTGACCAGCAGCTTGAGGTTTACACGTCTGCCTTCACATTTAGAAAAGAGCTGTTTGAGAAGCAGAGCCACTTCCTCCAAACAGTAAGCAATTCCCAGTCCTTTCCTTTTAATGGATCACACCCCCTCCAGTAAACATATGTATTGAGGAGTTTAAATGATGGGGTTTTACATGGGGTATCCTTTGGATCTATGAGGGCTGACCATATAAATATGTTGTATTTATGTAGGGGCTCGAGGGATGTAGCTGCTCCTTTGGAGCTATAACAGCCTCTGATGTTGATGCTCCTGCTGCAGGCTCTCATCTTGTGGCGTAGGCAGAAGTCAGCGTGTGCTCCTCTGCCCCTGCAGCTGCTTTGTGCACTGTTGGGCAGAGAGCTAATAGAGATTGCTGCTACTTATTCGATTTAGCCATAAACGTAAAAAATAAACATGCACAAAAAGATTCAAAATCACCTGTCATAATACCTTTTCTTCCTCAAGTTCATTCCCTCCAAACGTTTTCCTTACAACTGGTATCTTTTCCTAAATTAGACATCATGTTTCTTGTTTCATATCACTGGCTGGGTGTTACTAGGATTTTAATCCCCAGTAAAAGGTGAGTCAAACCCAGGATTTTTTTCCTCATACGTTTTTAAGTTTGCTTATTTCTGAGCTGGAGAGTAAATTATTTTGGATATTTTCATTATTTCTTTATATACTTTCTATATATTATTTATGTACTCTGTTTAGTACATAAACAAATGTTACCCAGTAAAAGTACTTACATATGTGCTTAATTCACTGCAATTATCATTAAGCTTAAAGATACAAGCAAGTACTTCACTTTCTGACATCTCTGGGTAGAGCTCTAAATAGGAAACTGTAGTTACTGATACACAGAGATGTCCTGATTTCAAAATTTGTATCTTAGAATACTTTACAGCCTGCATGGAAAATAATTCTTGAACTAGATTCATCTCTATGGGCAAAAGATGGGTAAGAAATGATGTTTTCATGCTGTACCTCTGGGAGCCACTGCTGTTAAGTGCAGCGGGGCAGATGAAGGCTGGGCTTCGTCTTCCTCTGCAAGCGTTATGTTAAGAGGGGTGCAACGGGAAGCCTCTGGCTGGGGCCTAAGGACAACATCTACTGGAACTGAAATCAATGGTAATCTTTCCATGGCATGAAATAGCTTTTGGAAAGGATCCAATAGGAAAATAAATTTTAGCTCACTGTGGAACTGAGTATCTTTGTTGCCATCCTGTTTATTTAAAAGGAATATGCAAAGTCCTGTTTCCCCTCACGCAGCAGAAACTTGTTAGAAATCACTTGTTTGGTGGCACTTCTAAGCCCTCCTCTGGGAGCACTCAAACTGTAAAATTCTTTTAAGGCATTTGTGAAGAATAACTACCAGTACTTGTTCTGGCTGTGTTTTGGATTCTTCATTGCTCTCTTCTCTCTTGCCTCCCTAAGTAAGTAGTTGATTTGTTGGCTCTTCTATAATACACACAATAATAATCAGAGCAAGAGACATTTTGTCATGCATAAGTGAGCCTTTGGTGGGGACACTACTCTGGTTTCACCAAAATAGTTATGCAGAGATGCTTGAGCTTACTTCTCATTACCTTAAAGAAACCTTGCAACTTCTCTTATCCTTGGAGAGATTTAATCCAATCCATCACAGCTACATTTTTTGTTGTCTTCTTTCTAGATTACACAAAATCAGAGCCCTACACTTTGTCTCATTTCAGCTTTTGGCAGTTGGTTATCTTGGAAAAGAACGATGTACTGGTGAACTATTCTTGACTGAAAGGGCCATGCAAAAGGCAACACACTTCTCGTCATTGCAGCTGCAGGCTGCAGGTTCATTTGACACTGTAAATAGAATGGCATCTATGCTGATCAAATATTAAAATGTCTTTGATAGAAAATTGCTTGTATAGAATAAATTTGTCGCAGGACAGTTATCCAACTTCCATGAGAAGTGGAAGAAGAATTCTGTGACTTGTGAATGTGTCTAAGCCCTTAACAATGGGCTATTTGATCTAGCTAAATATGGTGTAAAACCTCTGCAATAAACATATCTTCATGTTTAATGACTTATCTGTTGTGGATGGAAAGCAACTGCCATTTTGACTTTCTCTAACCTACAGGAGGGTTGGCAGAAATGAAGTCTTTCTCCTTTTCATATTCTCACTGTTGTAACACACAGCAAAAAGCTAACGGGCCTCCTCACTTGATGTTTCCCTGAAACCGTGCGTAGTCAGGAATTATCAAAGCAGCCCAGCTCTGTTTGGCAGGGACATTTTCTACAGTGGAACTTTGACATACCACGGCATAGAAATTGTTCTCTGGCTTCTAATTAGTGCCGACGTGGATTCAACAAGGTGCAGAGGCAGGGCTGGGACCGCAGTTGCCAGAGCAGTGCCTCTCTCCCAGCATGAGCAGTTCCAGTACACCCACACCACCAGGGAGGGTAGTGAGCTGCCCTGTGATGCAGCCTCACAGACACATGGCATTTTATGTGTTTCCACCATTAAAAAAAACCCCACCCAAACTGAAAAACCCTCAAGTGGAGAATGGAAATTATAGCCTGACAAAGATGACATTTCTCGGGATTGGCTATCTCCAAAATGCAGCCCATCGGTCACCATTGTTGAGTCATTAATTTCCTTTCTGGGCAAGCAATTAGTGCTCTATTTCCTGGGAAGAAAATTTCCCTTTGGATGGCAGTGAGAGAGGTTGGGCAAATGATGACAGGTTTGCAGAGGCTGGGCAGCTGCCTAATCCTTTTAAAAGTTTCTGGCAAGATGTATTTTGCAGAGGAACAGTTGCATGTCTGTAAACATCCATACACACGTTCACTCGCACACCACGCAGAAATGTCAGCCACGACCAAGACTTCATTGTTCCTTGTGCTGTAAAGGTAGAGTTCATACCAAAAAACCTAACAAACTCCACAGCTGATGCCACCTGAAAAGTGATGGAGCTATATGGATCAAAGATATTTTATTTATGGCAATTGAGCAAAACTTAATTTCTCTGCCTTTATTGGAGCTTTGCTTGAATAAAGATAATGAAATATTTTTTAATGACTATGTATACCTAAATAGATCTTATTTCAGAAAGGATAGAGAAAGAGAGAAATAAACAGACAGACTTTCTTTTTCTTCACTGTTTGTTGTACAGTTCACCCATCTCTGTTATTATAATTGAAAACTAATAGACATTAATAAACTAAGTATTTCTCGTGGAACATTTTATTCCTGTTGTTAGTGAGTGCTACTCACTTCAATTTAAAATCCAGTTCAGACTGCAGAGCGTTAATAAAATCAACTGATGAAACAAATTCCACCCTTTATAATCTTAAGCTTTAAAAGATTTACTAAATTCTCATGTCCTTCAGTCTCATGTGACTAGCGCAGTCAGAGGAAAATATAAAAACTGCAGCTGGGCAGATAAGATTTAGATTAAGAGAACCATTACCTCATAACAACACTAGGAAGAGGATCACAAGTGTTGAATTCAGTTTGGATGTTGCTCAAAGCAGAACTTAAAGCTGTGGGAAGAGCCTGTGAAACCCCTGCTGCTGGGCAAATCTTTTTTCTTAATGCAGCTGCAGCTCTTAGGTAATCAAAACATGACACTGTACATTTCTTTTTCAGTTAAACAGGAATAATTGTGAATAAACGTTCCACAAAACTGTTTCCACTACAGAGCACAGCATTTCATATTTAAAATTGATGCCCTACGGTCTTCACAGGCCTTCAGGCACATGAACATTTTCTGTAGGGACTTGGGTCTGAAGGGTAGGTGTTGTTCCTGGATATATGGCCCATAGGGTAGACAAAGACAGGATCCTGCCCTCAGTGTCACATGGCCAAGGGGAGATGATGCTGTGCCCTTGCCAGTGGATTCCACTGCTGTTTGTGGAGCAACATGCTGGACCAGGTCCTCAGTGTATGCAGGTCTGCGGGGTGTCAGCAGAACCTCAGGCTCCACTTGCAAAGCTGACCATGTAGTTTAACACTTTTAGATATCAGCCCCAGGTTTTGCTTGAGCAGGATGATCTGGTGGCTTTACAGGGAGATAATTCTCTGGGTAAGCAAGGAAATGCTCTTCCTTTTGCACTTCCCCCTCCACCTCATTTTCCTTCCCTCACTTATCAAGCGCAGAGAGAAGGTATGTTGGCTGGAGGGGAGGTGAGAAGGGGAGGGATAACACACATCTCCATGCTTCTTTGATCCTGGCGCTGCTGGCATGGGAGACAGAGCCACTTTTTCTCTATTCTTGTTGGAATCTGTAGTTAATGTTCCCCAGGGGACAATTATTCAGTTGGGAGCTTTACAAAGCAGTAATGGTCTCCCAGGGGTCAGTCCCTCGAGGTAGGTAAGAGGAGTAAGAAAACGGAGGTAATATTCTGGCTCTGTTTGCCAGGATATTCCTCTGTGTCAGTTTTTTTGTCTGTTCCTGGAAATGCAAAGGGCCCAGAAACCGTCGAGGACCTGTCTGTACATGCTGATGTCAGCTCTCCTTTCAAGTTCTTCCAAAGCTAGAAAGAAAAGTAATCTGAGAATTGATTTTTGCTTCTGTTGAGCTCTGAAATACGTGTCAGATTCAAGTATCAAAGAAGCTGCTTATTCACCCACACAGGATTGTGCTTTTTCATATTCTCCTTAGCATTTTAACTACAGCCAGTGGACCATTCTTCCAGATGCTCAGCTGAGTGCCAGCAGTTTTTGTGACTTGTGTGCTGCAGTAAACAGCCCCTGTTTCTTCTGCTGCTGCTGCATATAGCCTGAACTGGCCACTTTTCTCCACAAAAAAAAGTAGTGTTTTACTTCATCAGATTGTCCTTTTTTCATTAAATTAATATATGTATGTTTGTGGATAACTATTCATTAGGCCTTTACAAAAAGATTTTCCAGTCACTGTGAAAATTTTGGTGATGTGGTTGGTCATGTTACACAGTGCCAATCATTATAAGGTAATAAATGAGAACCATTAAGTACAGTTGATCTGTGATTCATATTCATTGAAGATGACCTGAACATCTGCATTCAATTGCCAACTTTTCCAAAATGAAGTGTAGTCTTCACATGTTTATATTATTCTGAACCTTTCAAAAATATCTGTAGGGCCAGGTTCAGATCAGAATCCTGTCTGGTGTAGCACAAAACCAGGGAATTTGACTGCAGGAAACTTTACTCCTTAATCTGAAGTGGAGAATTAATTCTTGAGCAATGAGGCAGCATAACAGAGTGGTCATTATCCAACACTTTTGGTCATAGTACTCATCTGCTGCTGCTGTGTGTCAGCCAATACAGGATCCACTTATCATACTGCCTTACAGCCATCAGCAAGGAGCACAGTAGACCCCAGCTAGGACACATGAGCATGTATTATGGCTGAGGGACAAACGAATTCTCCTATCTGCAGGAATTTCATAGAACCATAGAATGGTTAGAGTTGGAAGGGGCCTTAAAGATCATCATTGAGTTCCAACCCCCCTGCCATGGGGAGGACATCTTCCACTAGACCAGGTTGCTCAAAGCCTCATCCAGCCTGGCCTTGAACACTTCCAGGGATGGGGCATCCACAACCAGCTACCTATAACCCAGAGTGTATCAGCTGCCTGGGGTGGTAAATCCTTTCTCTAGCTGGTTTCTCCCCTGTAGTCAGGCTCTGTAGCAACACAGCGATGCAGGAGACCTCACGGGGAACCTAGAACTGCTACTGTGCAAAGCTGTCTCATATTAGATGTATTCAGGATCTGTTGAAACAAGAAGGGCTTATATTTGTTTCCTTCGAGGCCTGATGTGAACAATACTTCACTCACAAGACTATTTGCACAAAGTAATTGGGAAGGGTGTGAGCTTGGCTGACTGAGTTATGTTCCACAACTCAGCTGCGTGCTCGAGGCTGCCTCTGCCACTTGGGCAGCACGGGTGGGTACTCAAGCTGAGTGCATAGGCTTGTTCTCAGGAACAGGCCTGTGGCTGTAGATATTCTCCTTTCTGTGGCTTTTGTTCTCCATGTACTCTTTGTCTGTCTTGCCTACTCAGGCTGTAAGCAATTTTGGTGCAGGGATTGTCTCTATTGATATGCGAAGTGCCATGGTGCACTAGTTTGAAGCCCTCACCAGCTCTGTACATGCCCCCAAACCAGAATCGGTATGGTAAAACAGGCATGGTGTTTGACCATTAAAAGTGTTGTGGAAGCAAATTAATCCAGGCAAATGGCATATTGGCAAAGCTATATTGTCTCCAAGTTCCTTGCACTCTGCTGTGCCATATAGTTACAGCCTATGTAGTTGAGCAGCATTTAGGCTAAAGGGACCTTGATGTTGGCTGGGAGTATTATATACTACTATAATATAAACTAAGGACATTATCAAGTGGTGCCCAAATTGCTCTCAGCAGGGGTGAGGAATAGGGTGAACTGCAGTAAGTGTTCAGCAGTGTCCCTGGTTGCCAAATGTGACACCTTCACAGCCTGGGAGTGTTTAAGCTTGAGGGAGTCACTAAACAGAGAAAAAAGAAAAACAGAAAGGTAAAGCAAGTGCAGCACATATGTAACTGTAAGCTTGTAGTGTAATAAATTGGAAATTGGAGGGTGAAGGCGGGGTGGGAGAGAGAGTGAAAGAGAGTGGAAGAGAGAGACAGAAAGAAAACTTCAATGTTCTCCCTGCTGCTAACACGTGTTTAATTTTAAGTCGGTGCAAAAACCAGATCTCAGTCCACCTTTGATGTCATGGGAAGGGGCTACACTTTCAAAAGCTGCCTTTTCTTGTTAGGTGTGTAGAAAGGCAGAGACAAGTGATTCATAAGCAAGATCTACTTTTTCTAAGAGGGTTTTTTTTTTGACATCTAGAAGGCAAAGAACTCAACACGAAAATTTTCCATCTCAATACAGCTGTTTCATGAACTACAAACTGAATGATAGTAGGTTTAAACTAGTTCTAGGTTATAGCCTGTAAAATACAGCCAGGATAGCTGTTGACCCCCTGTCTTACTGAGGCAATAGGAAAATAACTTGATTTATACTGAGTCCCTTTGGCCTTGTTTATATCTGGACTTGTGGCAAAAACTTCCGGAATGAGGCATTCCTACTCTCGTTTCTGTAACTTACACCACTTTGTCTTGTAATTTTTATTTTTGGTAATCTCTTTTGTAAACAGAATGTCCTGCAGAGACCTACAGTAGTGAGTCCAATGCAAACAGGACATCAAAATGCATTACATTTAAAAACACATGCCGGTGTATGATTAGGATTACGACATTCAGGACTGCAGTCTGTAACATTATATAAGGCTACACTATACAAACACTTAAAATGAAGAATTTCTCACACAGTTCTTATTATTTTTGAGGGAGTTTATGTTTGGGTTTCTTAGCGCCTTATCACAGACTTTAATAACCTTCCCTTGAGAAATCCTCCCCCTTTTTTTTGTATGTGACCGAAATAGGTGTGTAACCAGGCCACGGGGATAGCTTTGTGCGGGTTACTGTGCTGGGGCAAGCTATAACAGACCTCGAAGGCAGCTGGGGTTTGCAGGTTGCCCCAGCTCTGGGTGACAGATGCAGCCGAGCCTGGGGAGCAGCCTGGCATGCAGAGCCCGGGGGGCTGCCATGAGATGGCTCAGACCCAGCTCCCATCCTCTCTCCCACCCATTGCTCAGCTGCTGCCACCCAGGTACTGCCCTCAGGCACCCAGCAGCAATTCTGTGGTTCACAGAGCTGGTCCCCTTGCTTGTGTCCCCCTTGCTGTCCCTGCTGCCCTCAGATGGGGGTTGGCTTGAGGTTGCAAGAGGCGGACTGGGGAGAGCAGGGTGAAGGAGGATGGAGGACTACCCTGACTTTGGTCTCAAATTCAGTGGCTCCTGCTAAAAATGTATAGAAAATACAGAAATAGGTAACATCCCTTTATTTCAGCCTATGTGCTTGTATTGAAAGGAAGTCCCATATTAATTCTAGCAACCCATTTGGGGTTTACTCCAGCCTTGCTGAGAGACTTAAAGAGGGAGGTCAGGGCTTAATTCTGTCTGGTAGAGTAGAAATATGTGAGAAGATTTGGCCCCTGTAGAAGACAGTTTCCAGTCTAATTCACTTCAGTGATGTCTGTGTTTGTCTTGCAGCTTGTCCTGCCATGAGATGGAATGCCTCATTGTGTGGGAACTTATAGTTTTGTAACTAGCTTTTGCAAAAAAATTATTGCTTTGATAGAGATATCATACAGTTTAGGCAGCATCCAAGTTTTACTTAGGCCTTACAGCCTGCTAAATTTGCTCATATGCCACAGGAGTATGTCCCAAGTTCCTCAGACGGCTTTGACTATTCCCTCCCGCATAATTAATTTAATGCGACCCTAAAAACAGCTCAGTTTATTCTCTGTGGAAAGCCCTGAAGCTCCAGCATGACTTAGTCCTTCCCAGCTCCTTTTATCCATCGACTTTCTTGCAGTGGAAAGAAACGGCAGTGCAGGAGCTGCTGAGAGACAGCATCCCTACAGCAATAAAGCTGCCACATTAAGACAAGTGACAAGGTAGCTTTTAAAAACCTCCTGACACAGCTGAAAAAGAATGTTTGCTCTAAAAACTTGTCTAACCATATTAGTTAAAAAGAGCAACTCGGCGAAGAAGAACAAATTCCAGTCTCTGTGAAGACAGCAGAAATTTGGAATTACTTTCTAATGACTAAGGTGCAGTTCAAAAAGATTTCTACTTGCAGAGGCAAGATCGGTTTTGGACTCCTATCACAAGCCACATTTTAATGACATTTTAATGACAATTTGCCCCAGGTATGGATAAAGTGTGTATATGGATTTTGGTGGGGAGGAATAAATACCTGGGGATATTCTAGACTTTTTTTCAGACACTGGTGAGATAGAGGCAGCACTTGTGAATTAAAAACTGTCCTAGAGACAGCCTTTGGACGTTGCTTTCAGAAAGATTGATTCCTATCATCTTATCAGCCGAAGCATATGACTGCTGAACGCTCTAAGAGCCAGCAGGCTGTTTCCACAGCTATGACACAGAAATGACCGGCAGATTATCTGCTCGAGTACAGAAGGTCAGCAGTCTTGCTGGGATCCCGGAATACAGGGAGGACAAATTCCTCTCTGTTACCAGGTACAAGTTAAAAGGAAAAAAAAAAAAAAACAACAAACGATCGATTTTAATGGAGTGACTTTGGATTTACACTGTTACAGCTGAGACCAGAATCTGGCTCATTGTGTGTAGATATATCTATGAATAACCTTCTTAACCTGTTGGAAAGCTAATGATGGAAAATGTTCCCCATAAAAGTATATATATTACAGCTGTGTAAATATATTAAAAAACCCCAAACTGTCAGCAAACTTGCTGGCAGACGTATGAATGTTTCAACAAGTTCTCTGTACTCCACATAGCTTCATTTTTATTCTCTATGTAGACACACACACGTGTGTATAGACCTAATAACATTTAAAGAGTAAGTGACTCTTAGGGGAGCTAATTTTGATCAGTTAGCTCCCCCAAACAAATAGGATCCCATTGCACAGCACATGCTATGGGATGTGCTGCTTATGAAACACATTTTATAAACCTTACCTGCTTGCCAGATGTAAAATTCAGCAGGCAATCTATGTAATAACCCCAAGACATAAGAAACAGAGAGCCTTTTTGCTCCCCCTTCGTATCTTCCAGGGGAGAACAAGAGGTGCCCTAATGACAGCACTAGGGTGTCCTCAAAAATTCCTCAGCAAGAGCAGCTGGGCTTCTTGTATTATAGTTGCCATAAGTTGCTTGTGTTATCGGCTAGTGGCAAATTTTTAAGGAGCAAGGAAGAAACATGGAGTAGGTGTCTTTAAGTCTCACCGCCCCTTGGAATTACTTCTGGAGAGACGTGAACGACAGGGCTCAATCTGAGACACAATCAGTCCTTCATTTTTATAACTGTGTTTAATCAACAAAGTGACTCCTGACCCAAACTTGTACGTCCAATATTTCAGTGGAAAAAAAGGGGGGTAAGGGAGGATTTGACACATACTTCTGGTATTTTTAAAAGCTAATAAACTGGTTAAATCTCTATAACTGAGTAGTTATAGTGAATAGTTAGTGTTTTTGGCAAGACTGTTAAGATATATTTACAACATGCAATTGGAAAATAAGCTTGTTATAAATAAACTATTCCCAGTGACAGATTAAGAAAATATTGGATATGTACAAAATGACAGCATTAAACAATGAAAGTATTTCCTGAGGAGCTGAGCCTTAGCAAAAGCCACAGACAAAATATTTTTAGTGGCATTCCAACACTCTGTGTTTCAGAGCCATTTATAACAGAGCTCATTATGAGATATTCCTTTCTGCTACAGGCCACAGCTGGATATACCAAAAAATAACCCTCAGAAAAAAAAAAAAAAAAAAAAAGATTAAAGAAATATTTACCTATGAGAAAGAGTCACAGTACCTGGCTTTATTTCATACGGCTAATTTCTCCTCTTCAATCCACCACGTGGGTTCAAGAGAAGAATTTGCCCTTATGTCTCCAAATCCTCAAGCCCCCACCTCTCCTGAGGACTGCTATAAATCCTCAGTCACTCCCATCTGCAGGAGCACAGAAATCCAAGAGAAAGGCTTCTGCAGAAGCCTGGCAGGGCATGAGGATACCTGTATGTGTGGGCTTTAATTACCTGCTGCCCTACCATCCTCCTACAGCACAGTAGCTGTGACCCCTCTCGCAGCACATGCAAAACGCATCCTGACTTCAGCTGTTGTGCTGGGCATGAAAACTGGCTTTCAAGTGAGTCATGCTACTAAAAGCTCAGGTATATTTTCTCGCTGTTTAGAACAGCTAAACCCAACCACAGAAACAAATATCTGTGTTATACCTCTCTGGGCCTAAGATCAGGTGGGGAGGTGGGAGGTGAAAGGAAGAGAGCATAAGTGTAAAAATGCATAGCCTCTGAGCAGCAGCAGCTTGAATGCCTTCAGGGCACAAGGAGGAAAATGCTCAGAGGAGGCACTTTGCAGGCTTTGTAAAGGATAAAGACATCATTTTTGATGTAAGTACTGACCAGCTGTGTTACCGTTCAGTGACATCAAAAAATGGCAATTTGGCTGCTTCCCCTTGGGCATGTATCCACCTTAACAACATTTGTGGTGGTCTGCCCTGTCCTTCTACTCATTACTCAAGCCAGAGCTCACCCCTTTTGCTTTTACGTAGCAGTTTTGCCTCCTACCAGGCTATGACTGCTCCCCTGGGGTTCTCACCTTGTTCTTCCCAATCAGGACAGACAGACAGCATCGTCTGTTGCTGACCCAGGAAAGATGCTCTGGGGAGAAGCAGTAGGTTGGGAGGAGGCAGAGGGGTATCATACCTTTGCCCAGGGGAGAGCTCTGTGGAGAGAGCTACATCCAATTCTCCTCTCCTCTCCTCTCCTCTCCTCTCCTCTCCTGTGTGAATGGTGTTGATGGGGTGTGTGTGGGGCAGCCTGCCAGGCTCCTGCAGCTGCCTCACTGGTTGTGCTCTCCCAGGGAGCAGACACACAGGTAGAGCTGCCAGCTGGCTTCTCTAGCTGCGCTTGCTGTATAAATATGTACACTCTTCATACGCTTGCCTTTCTTCTGGAGAATATTACTTCTTGGGTCTTTGGTTGACTCCAAAAACCAGCACACATCAAGTACCACCTTGTCTCCTCAGCCTTTGTATGCCCCCCGGTATGCCAACTCTAAACACACCCAATGCCAGTTGTATATACAGGTGCCTGCAAATCCATGTCACTCTATGACAACAGCCCTGTCCTAGAAAGTGAGAGGTAAAGTGGATCTCCTGGGTCAGTTTGTTTCTCCCTCTGTTCTCTCGGGATGCAACACATTCTGAAATAGCAAGCTGTAGCTGTCTAACAAGAAGTTCAGGTATTCCCTGGCTTTTTTTTTTTTTTTTTTTCCCAGCCAGCAGTCCACTGCATCAAGAGTTTATTTAAGTTCTTGTACTTCTTCCATAAAAGACCATGGAGATATATCGATGAGCTTTGATAGATGCTGAATCTTATTCCAGATTTTGAATAAATAAATGTCAGTAGTTGTAATGAGGCTGATCCAGCTTTTTTGGTGGTGAATTTTAGATCGCTTCTGGCCAACATGGAACTGGCAATGGTGGGTCTCAGCTCTAGGAAGGTACAAGAGTATTCACATTGCCAGGTCCTCCTTCCAAAAGACAGAGCAGCAGTGAAGGCACATATTCTGAGCTCATAGAAAGATTTCACAGGCCTGTCCTAACCTGTGGGTCCTCCTGCTGTTTCGGATGATTCATGGTACGTGGTGGAAAATGAGTTTGAGAGTCCATATTCTTTTATTCCAAGGGAAGTCTAGTACAACTGAGATGAGATTTTTGGCATTTCTGCTGGCCTGATTTTGTTTTACTGTCTGGATTGCTTGATGCTATGAAAAGCTACACAGTAAGCAAAGCTGTCGCAACGGCCAGAATTTCTGTATGGGATTCTTCCAGTGACTTGAAAACTTAACCAGGAAATCAGACGGTTCCTTACAGAAATACATTAATTATGTACCTTTTTTCCCTAAACTGACCTCAGGAGGACCCCTAACTTACTGTATTACTGTATTTGCTCATTATTTCGCTTTTTTTCCCATGAATTGTGTCATATTTTGAAGCTAAAGTTTTGATAGTAATTAAGGCATGTGTTAAATTAGATGGGAGCATCCAAATCCCATTTGTAGGCAGTGTAAAACCAGAATAGTTCCTGTAGATTTTATTTCCCTATTGAATAAAATGCAAGAACGTCTCAAATTGGGTTAACTGGATGCACTGAGGGATATAGATGAGGGTAGTAACAGAAGACTAATGGTTGAGTCCATAAGCCATGTAGAAGCAAAAATGAAACTCTATAGAAAGATTACTGCATTAAGCAATACGTAGGAACCTACATGCTTTCATAAAACTGTATTTACTGTGGGTAGCTATATGCATAACGTGATTGAACAACAGTTGGAAGAGGTTGTCCAGAGAAGTTGTGGAGTCTTTATTTACAGATAGTCAGAACTTGACTGGTCATGGTCCTGAGCAAGCTGCTTTAGCTGTAGGGTTGGGCTGGATGATCTCCAGAGGTCTCTGCCAACCTCAGCCATGTTGTGATTCTGTGATTCTGTAATTTCAGTGTCCGAAGGAAAGCTTAAGAAAAGATAAAATATACCCTTCTGTAAAACTTTTGCTTTAAAGTTTCCAACTTGCTCCAGGAAAAAATAAAGGTTTTTGCTTGGTAGATTTTTTGCATGGGAAGTTGTTGTAAATATGAGGTGTAGCAATAACACAACATAGAAAAATTGTTGAAGGTAAATAATAAATTGGGTACATCTTTTCATTTTTTCCTGGATCTCCTAGTCGAAGTAAAAGGCATAGCATAAGAGGAAGTCAGTGCTAGAGGATGGGACTACATCCAGAAAGCACTAATTCTTGTAAGCTGGAAGCATAATCAATAACCATATAGCAGAATGGAGAGTATTGTACTGCCCTTCGGAAATCTGCTGTTGCAAAAATAGGTATGGTGACTGTCATGTTCAGGACAACTAGCTAATGGGCAATTATAGTCAAATTCCTTCAATTTTCCCTGTAATTAGAGTAATTATATACCCCACTTGCCTATATTCCAAGCTGTGAGCATGTTAGAAAAAGTAATTTGTTTTCATGAAAATCTTATTAAGCTGCATCATCAGTATTAATCTTTTCCTGTTAAAAACTTTGTTATTTCCAATGATTGAAGTCCAATGTATTGTGCTTTTTGTATTGCAAAATCCATCTCTATTTTCCGTCAGGGCAAAAGGTCTGAAGCAGCTGTTAATGGAGAAAGGTCTAACACTATAAATTATTTGAGTTTCTCTTCAGTTTGATTCGAAGTAACAGCTGCTTTAGTCTACTTCACAGTATGTTATGTTTGTAAAGCAATGCAAATTGGGCTGTGTTTCAGTGGTTGTCCTGTTTGTCTTGTGAGTGTTAATTCAACATAGTGCTGCATTTTGCTGTCATATTTATAAAGAACAAGTGATTCTTTTCCTGGGAATTCTCTGTCTGGATGTTCTCCACCTTTTGAAGTGCAGTAAGAGATTGATTGGTTGGAATAAAAGACATTTTCTTCCCATGGAAGCACACATATCTGAGCAAATTCTTTGCTGCTGTATTCCTTGTGCAATCCAGTTAAGGGAACAGGGTGATACATGTTGCATATGACCTTCTCTTGCACACAGGTAGTTACTGAGCAAATCTAAACAGAATATCCCTGAAAACATTTACTATACCTAATAATCACCTAAGTCAGAATAGCTATTTTGATGCAAACATTCTTTACATTTCGTTGACATTGAAAGGATAACAATGACAACATTTTTTTCTTGTCTGCTTTCATATCATAGAATTCCAGGTTGGAGGGGACTTCAACGATGACCTGGTCCAACCTTTCTTGGCAAAAGCATAGTCTAGACAAGATGGTCCGGCACCCTTTCCAGCCAAACCTTACAAGTGTCCAGTATTGGGGAATCCACCACTTCCCTGGGGAGATTATTCCAATGGCTAATTGTTCTCATTGTGAAAAATTTTCCTCTAGTGTCCAACCAGAATCTCCCCGGGATTAACTTGTATGCATTACCCCTTGTCTTTTCCATGTGACTCTTTGTAAGAAGAGAGTCTCCATCTTCTTTGTAGCCACCATTTAAACACTGGAATGTGGTGATAAGGTCTCCCCTAAGCCTTATTTTCTCAAGGCTGAACAAACCCAATTCTCTCAGCCATTCCTCATGTGGCAGGCTTCCTAGCCCTTTATTATTTCATATTCAGAAACCTGATATGAAGAAAAGCATAGTTTCACTTGACTCTTAGTGTATAGCTAGGATTTGTGCCCTTGCTGTTGCCACAGTATTCTTTTAATTTGCTAGTTTTCCCCTAGATAGAATTAAACAGTTTCTATTTCAACTAAGCTTGAGGTAGGTGTGGGTAACCATTTGAGAATACATTCTGATTCGCTTTCCCCATCTTATATTCATAAATTCATACATCTTTGCTTCTCAGTGAATTTTAGGTGTTTGTTTCTTTGAAGGGTAGAGAATTCCTGCCCCTAAGCAAAAATACTCATATATGTAACACCCATGCAGGTGACAAAAGTTGTCAAATGTTGTAGTGATGTCACCATCTTTGGTCTTGCTATATGCATCAAAAGTTCTTAACTTTGTTTATAATGTTTTTAGACATCTAAAAGCGATGTGGTAGCCAATATATGGTCAGGGGAAAAGCTGACAGACAAGCTCTGGTAAGTCTCGCTGAACTAGTTAAATCAGCACTTCTCTTAAGAAGATATGACCCTCAATTGCAGAGCTGGCAGGATAGAGTATTTTAGTGCACCTCAGCTGTTCCATTTTACAGTCCTGTACATGAGCTTAACTTAGCAATAGAAGTTGTTTTGCAGTAAGACACCAGATTATGACCGGAGCAGCTGAGGTGCAGCAGGTTTTGCTGTATCTGGAACAGGAGCAAGAATTTCTGGCAAAGGGTCAGTAACAAACAGCTGGGATGGGGGAGAAGAGGCAGTAAGGTCTTAGCTACCACAGCTGTTTGCTTAGTGAATGTAAGTCAGGGCCTTGAGAGAAGCATATAGTCAAAAATAATTGAATAGTTCATGAACCACCTGTAGTCTGAAATATATTCACAGGGAATATTTGTTGGACAGCTGTAAATGATGACTAAAAGTGTCCATATCTGCTCTTGGATCATTTACACAAAGAAAGGAAGGCCTGTGGTATACAATATTCTTTATAAATCTCAAGGCCTTGTACCCGGACTGTGAAGTGAAACATCTTGAATGGAGATGGCTTGTTTTGAGTGTGTTCTTTGAGTGTGTCCTTTGAGTGTGTCCATTATGTCCATATCACTTTGCAAAATGCGATCCATTTGAAATTCTTCTGCAAACGGCACCATGGTACCTGTCCCTTACAGTGCTGACATGGTTTATTAGGAAATACCACAATAGAAATTGGAGGATAATGAGGAAAAAGCAAAGCTATGACACCAGCCAAAAATGGCTCTCAGTGTCAAAATGCTCCTTCTGTTTTTTACCCCTGTTCTTCTGATCATTTCCTGACTCTCCTCTACAGAGAAACACTCACAGCTATTTATTTATTGATTGACATTCATATCTATAAAACATGTGCCCACTGCCCAAGCATCTGGGTGGATTTACATTCACAAAAAGCCTAATAAATAATTCACAACATATTACCAACAACTGCTACAGAAAAGAGAATCCTGAAGCTAATTAGTATCTGAGAGCACAAAAGCCCTCTAGAAACGTCAGGTCTAAGCAATTTCCTCACTAAGTCTGCTAAGATAACAAGCCCCATGGATTTTCTTAGGAAGAAGCACAGGTAAACAGATAAGCCTTGCTCTGTGCCCTAAAGGCTAGTCAGACTAGCAGTCCAGCTGGGAAACAAGTTCTAGAGCTGAGCGTTCTTCGCAGCAAATATTTTCCCATCCATTACTGAAACTGGAACTGACAACCGAAATGCTCCAGGTGAACTCAATGGCTTAAAAGATAAAGGAAGGGAAAAAAAACAGACCCCAGACCGTTTAGGGCTTTGTAGCTTATGCCAACGTGTTCAATATTATTGCTCCACAAACAAAACTTTATAGAGTACTTTCATAAAAAATGCACTCGGAAGTAAGAGTAAAATGTCCATGGAGTTCATTTGTAAAGCAATAAAAGTAAATTAGTCATGGAGCAATAGAATAAGGTGAAATCAAATCAGATTTGTTTATTTGAACACTTTACAACCTGGAAAACAAAAAACAGTAACTTGGTAAAAGTTTTATGTCTTGACAATAAAACTTTTAAGCAGTCAGATACATTATCTTGCATTTAATGTGAGGGTAAGCAAGTTGAAAGCTGTTTAGAAACCTGCAGAACTCATTGACTTATACAGTAAGAATTTGGCAGATGAGTAAAATTTATAGAGTTCTGCTGATGTAGGCTGGATGCTTGTGACCTTGTGGCACAGGCCTCCAAGCGTTTAAGCTCAAGAAGCTGATACTTGTCAGAGATTTGAAGGGTTGCTTGGTGGACTGCATTCCACAAGTTCTGAGGTTCCCGATGTAGCTCAAGTCTGTTGGGTACAATACTCTGGCAGCTGCTTTGCTCACTGGTACCTTTAGGAAGGGGAGCCTTTCTCTTTCTTGTAGGGATACTTTTCCAAACTTCCTTTATAACTCTTAGCCCTTTCCCCCAGAAAGACCATTATTGTCTAATGGAAAACAGTGACATCATTTGCTGGGGGTGAGACGAACAGCTCTATTACTTCACCAAAGATGGTGGGAAGTCTTGTTCTTAGACATAAATTAGTGTAATTAAGTTCAAGAAACATTTTTTCAACATGTCTAAGGGGAGTTTAGGGAAAACTGTTGAATCCTGGGAGGAAATATGGAGAATCATTGAGTATATGGAAAGAACACGATGGGAGTCAAGAACAGGAAAAGTAAACTACTTCTGACAGCATTCAAAATGAGTAACTACCCAGGATTTAGATGAAATAATAATTCATGTAGAACATTTTACTTGCTGTATATCTCATTCAAGAAAATCTCAGAACTCCTGCTGCCCAATGGCCTGTAAATTCAAAAATATGGGAAAGTTCAAGAATCCCTCTCCCTAGTGAAATAAACCTATTATTCCCTCTATTAAACAAAAAGCAAATTCTATTATTTGTCTTCTCTCATGTCTGCTGACTAAAATCAACACCACAGTGCAGATGGGGCCAAGCGAAGGAGGGACCACTGGGAGAAGTTCTGTGGTGAAGTTCAGGTCTGCTTGCTTCCCAGCTCTGTCTTTCTCTGTTAGGTTTCTGCTCAGGCAGCAAATGTCTTTCAGACAATATTGACGGTCTTGAAGTTATCTATACATTTATTTTCAGGGTAGGACCATTGCTTAAAACTGGCAGAACAAACTTACTCGGAGCATGGTCAGAGAACTCTTTGCATCCAAGCTTGTGCATTACTTCATGAGGTTATTTATTGTCTGTTTCCTAGAAATAGAGCTCATTATTCTGAGATCACACCTTCAGAAGCACAGATTTTGATTGCGTAGTTTCTGCTGACTCTAACCTGATATTTCCTGATTACCAGACTGACGGTATCAACACACTGTCCTCAGTGCAGGCATTTCTATTTTATTTGCTTCTTTTTACAGCCAAGTTATCATTCTTACACAAGCAATAATAGCAGGTAATTGGAGACATGTTCCCTAGTGGTGTTAATAGCACTGGTGTCTTATTTTTGTTTCTGTCTGCTGGAGGTTGGTTCAATTTGGCACCAGTGCCTCCTGAAGTGCAGAGCAGAGTCTGTCACCTGTGCAACCACCATCTGTCCTACCTGCAAATTCAGCAGGGAACGGTGTAGATAAACAAGAGAGGAGCCTCTCTGTGAGGTTCTTCCTGCTGGATTGCTCCATCAATGTTTCAGAATAGGGAAGGACCTGCTGCGGGCCCTGGTGGATGGCATCATAGGGCCTGTGAACCTCACAGGTCCAGATGGGTTTCCAGGAGAGCACCACCTGCCAGCTCCCCATGAGATGGTTCTGAAGCACTGGCAACCCCCTTGTGCTTCCCAGCATGCTCCTAAAGCAGCCATGCTGCTGGGACTTCACAGAGAAAACTCCCCAGTCATGAATACAGCCCCAGACTCTTGTCCAGTAGTTTCTGTGCTAGTGAATAAGAAATGATGTGCTGACTAAAGGTGTGCAATTTTAAGGAATACTTACTCCTGATCTCCTTTTATTTCTTTCTGTGCAGATCGTAACTCCGCAGACAGCATATAAGGGGTCTATGTATAAGATTTTTACTACCACAGAAATGATCACCAAATCTTTGTTGTGCAACTCTTTTCTGATCCTCCATAAAAACTCCTGCTCTTTGTGCTTCAAAGTGTAGCACAGACATCCACTGAGTTCAGTGACTTTTCAAATCCCGTCCCAGAGTTTTCCCAAAGGACAGATAAATCAGTCTACCAATGCTACAACAGACAGAAAAGTAAGCCTTACATCAGTAAATGACATGCACTGTATTTCACAGAATCATAGAATGGTGAGAGTTGGAAGGGACCTTAAAGGTCATCTAGTTCTACCCCCCTGCCATGGGCAGAGACCTTCCACTAGACCACTTCCACACTTCCAGGAGCATCCACAACTTCTCTGGGAAACCTGTTCCAGTGTCTCACCACCTTCACAGTAAAGAATTTCTTCCCAGTATCTAAACTAAATCTATGCTCTTTCAGTTTAAAACTGTTACCCCTTACCCTATCACTACACTCCCTAATAAAGAATCCCTCCCTGTCTTTCCTGTAGGCCTCCTTTAGATACTGGAAGGCTGTTATAAGGTCTCCCTGGAGCTTTCTCTTCTCCAGGCTGAACAACCTCAACTCTCTCAGCCTGTCCTCATAGGAGAGGTGCTTCAGCCCTCTGATCATCTTTGTCGCCCTCCTCTGGACTTGTTCCAATAGGTCCATGTCCTTTTGTTGAGGGTCCCAGGGCTGGATAGAATATTTCAGGTGGGGTCTCATGAGAGTGGAGTACAGGGACAGAATCACCTCCCTCAACCTGCTGGCCATACTTCTTTTGATGCAGCCCAGGATTGGTTGGCTTTCTGGGCCAATGTGAGCCCACATTGCTATCTCATGTTGAGCTTCTTATCAACCATCACCCCTAAGTCCTTCTCTTCAGGGCTGCTCTCAATCCATTCTCCACTCAGCTTGTATTTGTGTTTGGGATTGCCCCAACCCATACGCAGGACCTTGCACTTGGCCTGGCTGAACTTCATGAAGTTCTCATGGGTCCACCCCTCAAGCCTCAAGTCCAGGTCCCTCTGGACAGCACCTCTTCCCTTCATCATATCAACTGTGCCACACAGCTTGGTGTCATCGGCAAACTTGCTGAGCGTGCACACAATCCCACTGTCCATGTTGCCAACAAAAACATTAATCAGCACCAGTCCCAGTATCAACACCCTGAGTGGCACTCATCACTGGCTGCCACTTGGACATCAAGCTGTTGACCACAACTCTTTGAGTGTGGCCATCCAGCCAATTCCTTATCCACTGAGTGATCCATCCATCAAATCCATGTCTCTCCAATTTAGAGGCCAGGATGCCATGCGGGACAGTGTTAAATGCTTTGCACAAGTCCAGGTAGATGACATCTGTTACTCTCCCATTGTCCACCAATGCTGTAACATCGTTGCAGGAGGCCACCAAATTTATCATACTCAAAGGTGAGACTGAGGGGCCTGTAGTTCCCTGGGTCTTCCTTTTTTCCTGTTTTAAAAATGAATGTTATGTTTCCCCTTTTCCAGTCAATGGGAACTTCACTGGACTGCCACGACTTTTAAAATGTGATGGATAGTGACTTAGCAACTTCATCTGCCAGTTTCCTCAGGACTCACAGATGAATCTCATCAAGTCCCATGGACTTGTGCACTTCCAGGTTTCTCAGTTCTCGAAACTGGTCTTCTCCTACCGCAGGCAACTCAGCCTTCTCCATATCCTGGGTAACCCAGTCTTCTGTTTCTTTCATGAGAGGGCCTACATTTTCCCTAGTCTCCCTTTTAGCACCGATATACCTATAGAAGATTTTCTTGTTGCCTTTGGTGTCCCTGGACAGATTTAATTCTGTCAGGGTTTTAACTTTCCTAATCTGGTTCCTGGATACTGTGTTCCTCCCAGGCTACTTGTCCTTGCTTCCACCCTCTGTAGGCCTCCTTTTTCTGTCTGAGGTTGTCCAGGAGCTCCTTTTTCATTCATGCAGGCCTTCTGACATTTTTGCCTGACTTCCTCTTTGTCGGGATGTATCGCTCCTGAGCTTGGAGGTGGTCCTTGAATATCAACCAGCTTTCTTGGGTCCCTCTTCCCTCCAGGGCTTTATCCCATAGTACTCTACCAAGCAGATCCCCAAAGAGGCCAAAGTCTGCTCTCCTGAAGTCCAGGGTAGAAAGCTTACTGTGCACCCTCCTCGCTGCCCTAAGGATCTTGAACTCTACTGTGTCATGGTCACTGCAGCCGAGGCTGATCTTGAGGTTCACATTCCCCACCAGCCTTTCCTTGTTGGTGAGAACAAGGTCCAGCATGGCACCTCTCCTTTTTGGCTCCTCTATCACTTGAAGAAGGAACCTCCTGGATTGCTTATGCCCTGTTGTGTTGTCCTTCCAACAGATATTGTGGTGGTTGAAGTTCCCCATGAAGACCAGAGCTTGAGAATGTGAGACTGCTCCTATCTGTCTATAGAGGGCCTCATCTACTTGGTCTTCCTGGTCAGGTGATCTGTAGCAGACCTCCACTGTATCATCACCTGTTCCTGCTCTCCCTTTAATCCTGACCCATAAGCTCTTGGTCGGCTCCTCATCCATTCCCAGGTGGAGCTCCATGCACTCTGTCTGGTCATTGACATAGAGAGCAACACCCCCTCCTCGTATTCCCTGCCTGTCCTTCCTGAAGAGCCTGTATCATTCCATTCCAACGTTCCAGTCATAGGAGGCATCCCACTATGTCTCTGTGATGTCAATAAGATCATAGCCCTGCTGGCGTGAGCATATCTCTAACTCCTGTTTATTCCCCATACTACATGTGTTTGAATAGAGGCATATTAAGTTTCTTCCAGTAGGATGCTTGTACAGGGCATTGAATGTCTGGTCCAGTGTACTACGCCTAACCATCACTAGGAATATTCACAGTAATATTCCAGAATATTCCAGTATTTAAGAGTGTCATGCCATCTACACTGTTAGAATGGCATGGACAAGCTAAACTATGATTAAGATCTTTGCGCTTTGTAGAGCCGTTTCCAAAGCTCTAGCAAAAGCCTTGTAAAAGATATAGATGCATCCTTTTTTTATCAGTCTTCTGGAAGAGAATTAGATCTTGTATATGTCTGTGCACCCCTTGAATTTTCTGAATTCAGACTCTTTTTCACAGAGGAGTGATTTTAACTAACTTCACCTTATATAAATTTAAGTGTATATAAAGTTAAGTGTGATACCAAAAAGTGGGCAGATGGACTCCCTCCCAAAAGAAAGGAGGCAAGTCTGATTGGGAATTTTTCATTTTCTAAACTGGGTGTTTAAGTTATCCTGGCAGCATATTTCTCTGGAAGTACCTCTTGTACTGAGTGTAGTGAGGTTCCAGAAAAGACCTCCTGCTATTTGACAGGTACAATCAGTCTTAGCTCTAATAAATGCAAACCCTGTTTTACATACTTAGAATGTTCCAAGTATTGGTTCCAACATTTTATCTCTTTTTCACTGGGCCAGATTTAATACATTTGTAACTTAGTGCAAAGACATTAGTCATGAGAGGTTACTGACAACAGGTGGTGAACAGTTGGTAAGAATGACCAATTTCTTTGTGCAGTATTTTATAAGGTTAACAAGAAAATCAATGTGGCAGAAGGCAGGGAGTGAACTTACTTAAAGCTAGTACCACTGCAGATGTCATCATGGCCAGAGCCATGAATATGGAAAACATGACCCCAAGTTCACAAATCATAAGAAAACCTCACATGAACTTTCCTAGGCCACATTTAAGATCTTAAGTTTACAGTTGTGTATCTTACCTTTGTTTTGCAGGAGGCTGGAAATGACTTCTGTATAAGCATCAATGTTCATGAATCCATTCGCCTGCATAAAGATGGAGGAATACATTGATACGAACATAGTGCATGGAATGCATCAAGCACTTCACCAAGGAAGTAGACCACACTTCAATTTATTTGTTAGTGAGTTAACAAAACATTGTAACAGAAGATTTATTATAATGCATAACGTGAAAATGGGTAAGGATCTGATTCTGAAAATCACTGAATGCCTGACAGACTGTGTGGAAATGATAGACTCTGTGGGAAACATGACGTGCTGTGCAAAAGCTGCAGTACAAGAGTGTCTGTCATCATGGCACTGCCCATGAGAATAAATAAATGCAACAGCTGCACTCACTTTCATTGTTTCTGATTTTCCTTCTTTGGTGTTTAAGACTAAACAGAATGATGAAGTTTTGTGCAAACACAACATTTTTCTTCCTTCAGATTCATTCTGATATATCTTCCAGTGTTTATCACTGTAACAATACAGAAAAAGGACATGTAGTATTTTAGTCCTTGCTGCAATATTTCTTTAATCAGGTAATTTGCTACAGGAAGTTTAGTCAAATGTTAACTACTATGAACTACTAGAATTATATTGCTGCAAACCTGTGTTGTGCATTCCTGGACACTGTTGGAGGCAAAAGCAACAGCTCCAGTGTACCACTGCAATGGCTGTGACACAGCTGCTTCTGTGTCACGTAGGTTGTGTTGTTGGGATGAAGGCAGAACGATTGTGTCTTCTGCCTCTTCTGCTTGTATTTTGCACAATCTCTTTTCCGCGTGATAAGTTTTTTATCTGCAGCAAGTGAATATTGTTCTAGCTTGTCACTTGTTATTGCTGTGATTGAAACTACATATGAAATTTCAAGCAGATCTCCAGAGACTAGAGACTGTATTTCTGTAATATTGTGCAGACTATTTTGTGTTGTTCAGAAACATACACTAACTTAAGACAAACTCTTAGAACAAGCCAACATTTCCAGTCAAAACTCTCTACTTGTAAGCAGCGGAATTATTCCACCTCTATTTACACACACAATGTATTATTTTAAAGATAAGACAAGTTAACTGTAGCATCCAAAGTAACACCATCTTTCCTAAACAAAAATCTACTGGCAAGGTCTTAAATGCTTATTCTTTACTGCTGGCAAAACGTGTATTTAAATGGCAACAAATACATACAGTTTACTCTCAGCTTTCATCTGGTGAATAGATCTATCTACACTTGCAGTTAACCACTTAACTTGTTTTATCACTGTTTGTATTAGGAAATGAGTGAGTCTATTTCCACTTAGACGGCAACAAGAGATGATATAAGTTGGGAGAGCTTCTAATTCTTTCATTCAATATGAATCATGTATTAAACTTGGAAAAAAAAATAGTGAAGCCATTTAGGCATCCATGCTGAGGGGTAAAATTTCATTTCTGTTCTCATGTGATTCTCTGTGTGAAGACAAGTTGTCGTGGTTTTGACCGGATTGACCAATCAGAATGACAGATGACCCCTTCCTCCCCCCTCCAAGGAAAAGAAAGGAGAGAGGAGAGGAAGAGATTAAAAAAAGAGATTTATGAGTTTAGAAAAAGCTAAACTACTTTAATGAAAATATAAACAAATAATGAAATAATAAATAATAATAAGAAAAGGAAAAAAAGAAAAAAAATGTAGACAGTATATACAAAACCATATCAAGTTCCCAGGATGACGATCACGTCACCAGCAGGCACAGGGAAAAGCCCCAGGCTGGACTTGGTGATGAAGAGGAGGTGGATTCCGGATCTGGAGTCAGGAATGCTCGGATCGGAACCAAAGGCAGACGAACAGACAGGGTCCTCCTCAGGCATCAGCCATTGAAGGAAGAGAGCTGACCCTTTGATCCCCCAGCTTTTATACTGAGCATGATGCAGGTGGGATGGAATACTCTGTTGGTCAGTTTTGGGTCACCTGTCTTGTCTGTTCCTCCCTACAGGTGCAACCCCTCTACAGGGTGGGGGGGCAAATGGGGCAAATAACAAATTTGCCTGACCTTGGTTGTTATAGGAATAAGCATAAGCAAGGGCCTGTCTGCATACCATTCCTTGGTATAATCAGGTCTTATCACTGTGAGAGTGAACAGTTTCTGAACAATATGCTGTTAATTTCAGAGTTTAGTCAGTTAGAAGAGGCCCAGCTGAAAAAGTAAAATTACTGAACAGAAAATTAGTTCTGTTTTGCCTCAAACCAGGACACAAGTTTATAAGACTGCCTCTGTGTCTTGGGAATTATAAAATTTAGTTTTAAAGGGAGTTGGGGCATGAACACTCCATGCTGTGGCACCCTGTGCAGGGACACGCCAGTTTTGGTTGGGGGAGATAAGCCAGCATCCTTACATAGCAATGTGCCATTCTGTGAAGATGTAGCAACCTATACTCCAGGAATCTACCAGCTGAGTTCCCTTGATTATATAGACTTGATGTCAAGCACTTGCATGACTAAGTATCATTAAAAATCAATGGAATACTCATTTCTGTTTCCAGTAAGGATTTATATTCCTGTAGAATATATATGCTTCTATTCTTTCATCCTTTCATGGCAAAAAGCTGGCAGTGACTTCAAGAGAAGGTTGTTGGTATCTTTTATACTGTCCCAGTGCTATACGCCCAGTGTTAGTAGCAATTATATAGTGGTGTGGGAAAAATATTTTTCCATGGGTATGATTACGTTCCTGTTTATTTTAATTTCTTTTTTCTGCTTAGTCTGCTTGCATATATATCTTCATTTTCTTTTCCGATGCCCTGTATTACCTAACTCTGTAGAACTTTACTTTGTGGACCAATATACATTTTGACCAAAAATGTTACATTTTTGAGAGCTGGCCCTTGATGCACAGGATGGAATTTTCCTGCTTTCCAAGTGCTGGAGGCTACCTGTTAGGTGGTAATCAGATTCCCTTTACAGTCAAAGGAGAGACACAGGCAGTTTTAGAGTTCACTTCAGCTCCTCCCAGAGCAGAAAACTGAAATAAGCTTGATGAATGAGTTTGCCTTTGGCTCTCTATCGACGAGCAAGAATGGAAATTTCTGCTTTCCACAGCTCACATGTGCATGTGTAACCTTAGCTGTTGTGACTTCTGTTCATTGAGGCTTATTCTCCAGAGCAAAATTTTCTGGTAAGTCACTGGTTTTAAAATATTCCCAATGAGGACAACAGTTGTTAGTGTGGCTATAAGCTAATGTAGGGTCAGGATGACTCTGTCTGATCTGGGCTAGATATTTATTCAGTCTCCCAGTTTCTTTTATGTGGTTCATAAGATCAGACTTTAAACAGCAGCTTCTTTGTCTTGTTTCAGGGCCATGCCTATTAAAAACGGTTGCATTCCTGGTACAGTTAATGTTCCATTTACTAGTGAGCTGAACATCTTTTTGTTCTTCTTTTATCATAAAGAGAGATTGCTGGTAAGCCTAAAATTAGATCCATCAGTTGTTGGATGAATCTTTTATTTGTGAATGTATATGTGCTTGTCACGCCACCCCTCTGTTCTGCTTGTCTGCTCAGTTCTCCTAAGTAGGCACACACTAAATCACAGGTTTTAGATGTCGTGCTCCCCAAAAGCACCGGGGAGGGGAGAGTCTTGCATACTTCACAGGAACAAGGGAGAGGAGTGGAGTGGCAGGGTGGCGTGGCCTGCATATATCTACACAGACAATTATGAACAGTCCACTTGTTCCTCTGGGTTTGCTGTGGCCACGGTGCCATGAGGAAAGCTGAATTTCAGCTGCACTGTGCTTTGTCACAGGGGGGAATCTTTATTCTATAGGGAAGGGGACAAAAATAGCATCTTCAAATGAATGGATGGTTAAAAACAGGACCTGTCAGTCCTAATAATGTCACTTTAAACTTGAACTCAGTATTTCTTCCGAATGTGCAGAGCTATGAATGACACAACAGATTCACATTTAGCTGGTGGCTGGCAACCACAGTATACAGACGCAGAGGGCAGCTACTGTTTTGTAGTGGTGCAATTGTATTACAGATCTGCTTAATGTTATGCAGGGAACCCGGAGGGGAAAAAAAATAATCACAAAGGGTGTTAAAATCAAGTCTGCTGGGAAGGTCTAATTATAGCTGTTGCACAAAATGTTAAGACCTGTATATAAGCCAGCTTCTGCGTGTTCCTACTTTTTGCCAGCACAAAATGTAAGAATTTTCTCTCTCTTCCTTCCTCCATTTCATAGTGGTCTATAGAAAGGTGGAGGGTATTGTTTATAGAGAGGCAGGATTTCGAGATTTTGTACTGTGCTGTCTATGGTTGTAGAGACTGGAAGAATCATGGGCAGTGTTCAGCCTTGTACAGGCATGAGACTACATATTAAAGAAAACACTTGGAAATCTGTGAATCATCCCCCAAGCTCCAGCATATTTTCTAAAAGCACTCCAAGAAGATCTGTAGAGACTTAGAAAAATTGTCAGTACATTTCCAGCACTCTAAAGGCATTCTGAGACATAATATGGAAACAACCAAATCTATAAATTTCCATGGCAGGGGATGCTGTGGAGTATTGATGACAGTTAAGTGAGATGAAATAAATCTTCATGTACAGACCAGGTAGACCTTAGCAAGTTTGTGGGTTTTTTTTTTATTATTATTATTTATTTTATTTGTTTGTTTGTTTATTTGCTTGTTTTTGTTACAGATCTATTAACCTCGCTGCCTGTTAAAAGATCAAAAGAAAACGTTTGCAATTATGGAGAGGTGAGAGACAGCTTTTTTTGTTTGCTTGTTTTCAGCACTGGACAGCAGAGTGAATGATTAAAATTCCTGAAATTAAAACGGTCTGGGGTTTAAAGTACTCTAATCCATTCCTTAAACAGAAATCTTTCTCATGATAGAATGAGAACGATTTACAATTTCTCTAAGAATAGTCTTCCAATAGCAGTTATCCACCCACTGGTGCATTGACAGGCAAAGCCAACCTTCTATCATGACATAGTTGTAGCACATACGGCCTATTTAATGAGTTTAAAATCACATCTGTGTATCCTCCAATGTGACAACAGCAGGTATGTGAGGTGCCCACACAAGCACAGGGGCTGAAAAGGCCAAAGTCTTGGGGAAATGACGATGTTTTTTTCAGCTTAGCTCCGAAGAATACATTACAAGACTAAACTCCATATTTGAGACTGTAACTGATTCACTGAACATGGGGAAGGGGAGACAGTCCATGATATCTCTGATCAGAAGGTTGCACAAGATCTGAAAACAGGTGAGTCTAGGGGCCTAAAATACTTATAGAATAAAAGAAGCCAAGTAATCTTCTGCAAAATGCTAAAAAAAAACCATGAGAGTTTTTACAGGCACCTTCTCAATTAGGTAACCATCAGCCTATTTGGGTGTTACTTATGCCAAAGCCCACCATGCATTGGTGTTTCTAGCTTAAACTGACAGTAATGGAAGAGTGACAGATGCTTTGTCTGCCTGCTGGGGAGTACAATCGTATGGAAATCTCTGGACCGTTTGAAACATTTATGTGTTAACCAAAAACTATGTTCTTCTCACTTAAATACTCCTCTCCATTTGCTGGAGAAAGGGAGAAAATGCGCTTCATTTTGAAGTGAAAGCAGGCTTTGCTGAATCACACCAGGAAACCAAAACTGTATTCTTGATAAGAAGAGCTCCCTGTTGGGCACTTTAACAGCTCAAAGTCAACCACCATCTGCAGGTCTCTGAAGCAGTTTTCTTCCATCAGATGAAGACAAATAAAAATCCTACAATCATCTCACCTCATTCTAAGTGATGTTGCTGCTAACAAATCAGAAGCAATATTAAAAGAAAGGGTCTCTTACTCTACTAATATTAAAAGTTGAGTAGAAAAGGATACAAAAATAGTGGAATGTACACTAAGAACTCCTTGGGAGTCTGAGCCGTTATGTGTGTAATGCTATTCCACTACTCCAATGGAAGGAAAGATCTACTGATCCATTAAACACAAGAAAAGCCATGTAGGGCAGGTTTCTGTCTGGTCATACAATCTCATCCTGGGGGACTAGTTGAGGGTTATTCACAGGAAGGTTGCATTTTCTGCAAGGACCTCATGATAGGGAAAGGAAAGATGAGGACATAATTCCTGAAATTGTGTCTGGCATCCACCTTGAAAAAAAGGCTTCCAGTATGAGAGACAGACGGTGGTCTTAATAAGAGGGGAAGATTCACTATGTCTAAATTAACTTGATTGGGTGCTACTTAATGACTTTATTTGTCTATTTAAATTGTCTTACTAGATCCTCCATAAGCTTTATACTGGCAAGTGCAAGAGCAAGGCCCTGTTGCTAGTCACTTGGGCTCTTAATGGGTGACAGCACATTTTGTGACACACTCTCCAACTGTACTTTTCCCTTAACATTGAGGAATGGTCACAATAATGAGCTATCTAAAATCAAGACTAATTTAGACAAATTGAAGACTAGATTGATGCTTTGTTCAGAGATTACTATCTTGTTCCCTCCTTCCTCCCACCTGCAGGGAGGTAAGATAAGGTGCAAGCATAGCAGAGCACATCTTCTTGCTGACCTCTGACTCCTACAGGCAGTTTGCAGGTGGGAGCATTTGTTACCTCCCTTTTCATCCCTGCTTGACAGCTCAGACATGGAAGACACTGGACATAGGGCATCCTTCCCCCCACTCTTCTTGGATCCAAAATGCAGGCAACCCTGATGTGGGTGTATTGGTTTAATAATGGCTACAGGAGAATGGGACTTCAGCCTTATAAGAGCCAAGTGTCTTCTCAAAGAGCCCTCTGTAGTTAGTTGAGAGGTACAGGCATTTCCAAAGGATGATTCACATTATCAAAAATTAAGTGTGTGGAATAGATGGGATGAATCCTCTAGAGGAACAATTTTCTCTGCACTGTCTGTTCAAGTAACCCAGATGACAATCTCAGTCTACATGCTTGAATTTTACAGGACTGCAGTTAGGTGAGGTGAACCCTATCTAAACTTAAACTTGAACCACACAGTATCACAGCACTTTAAACCACAAATGTGACTAAGTTAAACCTGCATGCCTATTGAAATAAAATAGGATTTGGGTGTGGAGATCCATAAAGAAATTTTGGAAATACCAGTTTACCTAGTGGAAGCTGGCAAAATTCATCATCCAGTAACCAGACATTTACAGGCTTTTTTTTTTTTTACCCCTGCAGATGAGTCATTTATATGAATAGTCCAAGAACTATAGTCGTGTTTTTCCTGTTCAAACATGATCTCTGTAATCCTTTCCATTTCTTTTGAGGAACAACTTCAGTGCTTTCTGTTTTCTTTAACGCAGTTGTTGCTTTGATTAATGATTTAATTGTTTAAACAGTTGGAAAACGTAAAGACTGCCTTTAAGCCAGGCCCTATTTAATGAAAAGCAAGAACAAAGAAGCTGCAGTATACGTTACAGAATTAGCTTCATTGTGGTAGCCCTGGTGAGATCACCAATTCGTTGCCCACCTCTGCAGTCTAGCCGTTACTTTCCATAGGACAAACCCTGCCATCTATACTCAAAATTTAATCAGGAGAAAAGACACAATAATGGCACTGTGAACAACTTCTGGTGCAGCCTCTGCATAAGCTGAAGCTATTTTGCCTTCCCTGCAGTAGCGTGCTCCATTTTGCTTGACATGATGATAAAGCTCAGCAAAAAAGCAGCACTGTCGATCCTGAGGAAAGCCAACCCACATCCCTGTCTACCCACTCTTAGAAGTGTGATGAGAAGGCTTCACTCATTATCTTTACCTCTTTCTTTTAAGAAGGATAGCAGCATGAGAGAGGTATTTTGAAAGAAATATTATACATTATCTCTGTGCTTTTAAGTCATATCTTCTCAAGTCCTCTGCCCATTTCTTTTCAGGTGACATCGGCCTCTTTCTTTCACAAAGCCTCACTCTGTTTTATCTCCCCTCCCATCTCCTTCTCTGCATTGACCTCTTGCCACAGTGACAATCCTCTTGGTTCCGTTAATTGAACTTTGATGGTGTCAAAATACAGAAAGCATCACTGTGCTGGTGTACTGCCGTGCACCGCTTTCCATAAAAATACACTTTTCTCTTTCTTTTATTCAATGCTTCTGTTATTTTAGTGCTCAGTGCTGTCATCACTTTACTTGCTTCCTCCAACTCGCAGTGCAGCAGAAAGTGGGAAAGGCAGTCAGCTTTCAGCTCAGGATGACCACTCATCGAAGCATCGAAGGCTTAGTTTCATAATATGGGAGCTGTTTTGTTCTTTTTCTCAGATTCAGAAGTGCTGAGAAATGCAGAGCAGGCGCTGTTCTGCTCTCCAATTCTCTGTGAGCTACAGTTTGTTGGGTTGATAAGTGGCTCGGTGCTTGCACATGAGTAGCTCATGATAAGGGAAGCGATTTCAGTGCCCAAATGTCCTGTTATCAAGAATCTACAACACATAAGGTAAGTGCCTGCTCCTGGACAAAGATAGTGAAAAAAAGATAGTTAAAAAGAGCCAAACAAAATAGACCTGCCTATGTTGAAATTAAAACCACAGAAGATAATGTGAGTGCTATACATTCCTTGGGCTGTCAGCTGTAAAACTTACACAATCTTCTGCTTTATTGCATGGTTTATTTAATTTTTATCTGCTTAAAAAAAATTCATTGAGGATGAGCTGCAGGAGAATGATTTTTGGATAGACATGGGTCGAAATGAACACACAATGAAGGGTGACCTTTCAAAAGGGGGATTACCTATAAATAGCAATGGTTATCCTTCACAGCCTTCTGACATAAGCCTGCTGGGAGTGTGAAAAGGAGACCCTTTCCACCAGTTCCTCCAATATGATTTCAGACTGGCATATGACACATTCTGGCCATGAATAGCTGAAGAGAATTTGCAGGGGATCAAGCAAAAGCCTTAGCAGCTGGCTGGCTGTCGATATTCCCCCGGGTTTAACAATTAGCTCAGAGCTTCCTTGTCTTTCCCCATGAACAACGGCACACACTTCACTAGAAAGGAATATTAAGATTCTGTGTTTGAAATATGTCACTTTGGGAGCTCATTTATTTAAAAAAATTAATTGCAGCAATTTTTAAAATTAGCCAAGCACTGTCAGCAGAGTTTGTTCAAACCCTAGAGGGCTTCAGTATCAGGCTGCAGTTCTTAACTAATATTTCAACTTCTGCTCTGCATCATGGATCTATCAAATCCTTTATTTGGAATGAGGAAGAATTGTTATTCCTGGTTATTTACTATTGTTAAAGTGAAAGAGGTGAGTGAATTAATCAGGAAAAGATATGATCTGTTCTGTTTGTAATGCTTATTTGCTTGTTTGTCCTGTGAGATTGGCATAAAATAATATTTCAGAGTTCCTGTTTTGCAGGGCTTCATATGGAATAAATTCCATGGTCATTCTCCAAACAGGCAGTGCATAGAAAATGATAATTTTGAATAGTCAGACATGGTCAGTGTCTGAATGCTCATGTATTCATTGCACGTGTGTGTATCTGTACCGCGTTCTCAGGTGCATCCTCAGATGTGTGCAGCCAGAGACCACCAGCAGCCCCTCCAAAACAGGCAAAACTGCTCTGTGTTTCTGACTCCTGTGGCCTCGTGTGTTTAGGATAACGATTCTGATAAAAAGAAAACCAAAGCAGCTTGACTGTTGTTGTTAGATTCATATTGGTTGATTACTGTGTTTATCATCGCTGTTAAAATAATGATTATTAGTGACCAGGGTCTGTATAGAAGACGGAGCCCATGTACTGTTGGTAAACAAAGTAAGAGACGGTCTTTGTTGGGAGGCATTTACAACCTAAACAGACACGCAGACAAGAGGTGTTATTATCTCCACTTCACAGATGGTGACCAAGATACGCGGATATGATGTGCCAAGGGATAGAGGCGAACGTGAGGGGGCAGGGAGGGAGCCAGCCAAGTGCTGAAGCTGGGTTATCAGGCTGCCCTGACCGTGACCACTCTTCCTCCCCGCGCGGGGCTGCAACCCCGACAGCCGCTGGGTTTCCCTCCGCTGGGAAGGCACCACCAACAGCTTCCTCTCCAGCTGCTCCAGCCCCGCCGTTGCCCTCCTGGTTGATTTCTACCGAGCGGTGCCCGGTTCCTGTTTACCCAGGAAGTATTCGTTACTGGTTGGCTCCAGGGAAGAGAGATTTTTTTTTTTTATTCTGTCTTGCAGATGTCGTTTTAATGCACATTTGGCAGTTGTTTCCCTGCTTTAGCATTCGTGATCTGGAAGCTGTGCACTTTGGATGTTTACAGCTGTTGTTGGGCTTAACAGCAGCGCTTCATTCAAACCTTGCTGCAGCCCAGAATTCCTCCCTGAATTTACTGCAGGGAAATGTCTCCTGAAAAAAAAAAAATAAATAAAAATTAGGGTTCTTAAAGATGAGCTGGTGAAAGGGGTTATATAATGCCATGCTGGCACTCGAAACAGACTCTGTGACCCAGAAGATAGCTCGCAGTCCTGTGCTGCTGCTGCCTATGATACAATGACTTATTTTCAGTGCAACACCACTGAGCATAACAAGTTCTCTTCTGACATGAAAATCCCCTGAACGGTGACAGGGAGCCAATCTCTCTTTTACTATTGCTGTCCTGTGTTTACACTCACATGCAACTCCAGTCCAGGACTGGTGTCCTACTGTGACCTCTCCTACAAGGACAGGTATAGAAAAGGATCCCTGTCCTGAACTAGCAGGAGAATAGGAAATGTTAGCAGATGCTAACTGCCAATTTACATCTCCTGGTTTTCCTTCCAGCATAAAACTGAGGGAAGCTTTATCATGCAGTTGCCTTGCTGCTCCACTCTAACTGGCAGGTTAGTTTTTAAGTGTGATTTATAACGTGGATCTTGTTTCCGCGTTGGAGTGCTTTTGGATTACAGCATGAAATTTGAATGTGTCTAAATAAAGGGAATGCAGTGGTGGCAGTGACTGGGAGGCAGGGATTATATGAAAGCTTTCAGGACGCTCCGAGCAGTGTGCTGCACTAGCCAAGGGATTTTTATGGGCACAGAGGCACAAAGTAACCCCTCTAATCCCTTTCTCACTGGCTTACAGACTCTGAAGAAGCTTAATAATTACAGGGGAATGCAGTCAAAGTGTTTTTAAGGACATATGTGCAGAGGTTTATTTTAGTCATTTCCTAACAGCAAATGCACTGGCAGATTCTCAAGGAGAAATCTGAGTGCAAGTTCTCCCTTCTTCTCCCCCCCAAAAAAAGGTGATGATTTACACTTATATCAAAAAGAATCTTAACCAGTGAGGAGCTGGGGGAATATTGCCTAGCCTGTAGGATTATGATTTTTCCACAGCCACACCACTCACCCCTCTATTTCTGGTGAAATACAAAGCGTGTCGCTGTTCTGTTGAGCTCCCCAGATGGGCTTCTTTTAGTGAAAAGGCCAAGGGAAAGCCTGCACATTCCCGTTAAAATATTATCCTTCTGAAGAAGTATTTCACCTCCTCTGAAATTACTGGTTCAGCTGATGGTGACTCTGCTGCTTATGTATCGCTACCCATAAGCATGTCCCTGACTGCGTGTGTACTATATATATATGCATATGCAGGAGGTGTCCAGGAACAGTTTCTGTGCTGAGCTTTTAGTTTCACAGCTATGTCATTTTTGGAGGAATCTCTGCCTCAAAGGAGAAAGATATGGTGTTACTCTCTCACCCTAGGGAGTTTTTGTGATTTTTTTCTTTGACAGCCTTGCCTAATTCAAAAATTATGGCATGGATTTTCCCTCATTCTTCCACAAATGTAATCTCCTGAATAAACTAGGCACAAAAAATTAACAACAACATGAAAAGTTTTTTGAGTATTAATGGTAGAGGAGGATAGAAAATGTATACTTGTTTTATGATGCATGCTAATACAGTGCTTGGCATCCCACTGTTGTTTGGGATATAAACTGCAATAGAAATGAAAACACTTATATCTCATTATTGCATTACTAACTAAAAATGGCCTATTTTCTCAGCCTTGTAGCAAAGATGAAAGTTTTGTCCATATACTTGCCATTTCTATAAGACACTCTTGAGACCTGTAAATTCATATAAAAATATATGAGGTAAGAATTGACCTCAGCTGTCTGGAATTTCTCTTTTCAAATCTCAATATTCTGCCTGCATCATCAACAAGACCGTAACTAAAGTTGTGATCCTTTTCTGCTGGGGAAGATATTGGTCATTTTAGGATTGCAAATTAACTTTAGTTTGAACTGGTAGCATTTGCTACGCTGGGTCCAGTTTACTATGTGCGAAGCTCTTAGATGAAACAGTATAAACTAATCCAAGATCTGCCTTTCCTGTTTTGATATTAAAAACTTGTAGCGCTTTTTGAAGAGAGGGTGTTTGCTGGAGTGATATGAACCTAAATCATCTTTCTTGTGACCCCAAACCTTTTTTCTGGGCAAACTAACTCTCCTTTTACTTAGTGCTCTCCCACCAAAGGAAGGGCAGCCTGTTTTGTGTTCCCTAAACTGTTCAGATTTGAGCCGATTCAGCAAATCTCGGGTTTCAAGGTTGGAAGCTAGATGCCAAGACAAAGCAATGGGCACGTGGATCTCAGTGCATGATCCCTGGTTGGCTCTGCGTGAACGTGGGACATTGCACCCATGTCAGCCTCCTGAAGCCCTCTTACTGCTTTCTTTTGCTTCACACAAGGGATGCCAGAGACCTTCTTGTCAGCAACAAGAAAAAGAGAGCACCCTACAAATGGGAAGGTCTCCTTCCCTGTGTGGTGGCTACACATCCATCCCTCGAACAGAACTTTAAAGTTGTCTGAGACCTTGCAGACAGCCACAGCACCTCCACTGATTTTTTGTGGATCTATGCCAGTCTAATGTCCTATTAATACATCCCAGATCATGATAATACAGTGTGCTACAAACTCTTAGACTGCGCTATCTAAAAATTATTCATGCTGAACACTGTTTCTCTCATAACTAGTTTTGCAGACTTCTGTGGAATGACTTAGTGAGAACACAAGTGGCATAATCCGGCCTTTCACATTTATAATTGGAGTTATCAGCTTAAAAAAAATAAAAATATATGTGTTGGATTTGGGTCTTAGATGCCATTATCCCAAGGTGCTGGCTGTAATCAGGTTTTACTCTCTTTGAATTTTTCCAGGAAAAGCTGCTTTCCTGAGCAGAAGAAACATGAAAGATCAGGAAAGTGACTAACAACATGGAAACCTTAATGACGCCTATCAAGTGCAATAACTGAGAACACCATGGATTGCGGCAAGGATAACAAAATGGGCTATTTAGCACAATGACTGCCAGCTATTGTTTTTCAAGCAAATGACTGAGACTTGGCGATGATTAGTCTATAACCAGAGGAGAGGAAAAACACAAAACAAAATGAGAAAAGGATTGTAAAAAACAGGAAATAAAACCCACAGACAAACTTCATATAGACATGAATTTCACTACAGAAATAGTCAGTGATCCAAATTTACTCCTCTCATATGCCAATAAAGTCAGCATGTTTGTAGTAGGTTATGTTTAACTTTAACTTGATCACAAGTTAACTTTCTTTGTCCATAAATCATTATCTTTTGTAGCTTGAATATGTTCAGCCTTGCTTTGTACACTTTCATGCTGCCCCATTGGCTTTGTTGGTAGAAGGGAATAGAGATGGTATTTCCTGATGAAATAGCCGTAAGCATTTGCACCATAAAATCACCACTGATGATGACTCTTCATATTGAAACAAATGTCATCCATAAACACATCCACTTCTGTGGTGGCCGTCTGCCCCAGTAGGGACCTCATGTTACAGTAGGAACACAATCTAAAAGGCAACATGGCATTAAAATATTGATGGAACGATGTTAGTAGGAAGGGGAATGCATATTTAATAAGAGCCTAGATGCTTTTCATGTACACATGTGACACCAGATCTCTCAGGCTAATCAGAGTGAGGTTGGGTCAGTCCTTGTGAGGGGAAGGTTCCAGACAATACATGGGATATCCTGTTGTATCTGGCTTGAACGTGTCGCTCAGTGCCTTGACAGGAGGGAAGGAGCAGGGTAAGCAGTATCTTGAATCTAGCTTCCTGCTAGGGATGCTGTGCAGGTACCTCCCCTTAGGTGGTGTCTCAAAAGGCCCATTTCCTACATGACTACCTCCTTTGTAATGAAGCACATGCTTTGAGATGATGCTGTTGTAGCCTTCTGCAGCCGATAGGAATGCTGGAAGACATAACACTCATTGTGGTTCCCCACCTGGAAGCTGGGAGGTGGCAGGACTCCTGATCCACTGACATGAGAAAGTTGGTCCGGGGAAAGCATCTGAGGGGGTAAGACAAAAAGTTCACTGTGTCCTGAACACCCCCTCGCACAGAAAGGTCAAGAACAACATAACCCAGGCTATTAATGGCAATGAGCTGTAAAAGCTGTGGCTTCTGCATCACGAAGCTGTGGTTGTGACTATGATGCACACTAGAACTTGCAATTCCACTTTGGTCTGCGCTGGGCCTCCATAAGTGGGACTGTAAAAATGCATGTTAATGGGTGTGCACACCTCTGTGCTCTGGCTTCCCAAAAGCGTGAACTGCAAACAGCTGTTAAGTTTTACAGACGTGACACACAGCTTTCAAATAGCTGCTTGTAGATCCATAAATGTTAGCCTTTGAATTGCAAAATTGTCCTTTGTGTTGAAGTACACAAGTAGCCCCATGTGTGCTGATGTATGAGTGTCTATGTGTGTTTAGGTCCTTGTTCCTTTATTTGGCTAAAAATAATTTATAGCACTTACCAACAGTCCCCTGTACGTTTTTAATATTACCAGCTCTTCTTTAGCTCTCACACCCCATGCATTTGGTATGAGTAATAAAACTTACTTAATTGCCCCAATAAAGGCAACTTTGTATGCTTGAACTTTGATTTTGAAGGATTTTCCATTATATAACCATATACTTTTAAACATAGACAATAAAATAATGGCTTAATAGAAAAGTACTTGGAAACAGTGGTAAACCTTATTATGTCATCTTAGAATGTCATCTATTGGTGACTAGAGTGAGTTGTAGATTGCTTTTTTAGTCCTAATCACAGCCACTGTGTTTTTCCGTCTGAGAGTGTATGCTTCCTCTCAATCAGTTAGGTAGTGGCGAGAAAAAAAATCTATGGTAATGAGAAAAAGCTCAGTTAGAGGAAGAGAGTGTTTTCGCAGAACCTGGACAAAGCTAAAGCACACTACAGGCAATTATTTGTAGTCCATTACATCCCAAGCAAAGCATACTTGCAAAGCATTAATGGTTACGTGCGCCAAGACAGAATGGTGCTTTCATCGTAAACGTACTCCATGTTCTGGCACATCGTCGCAGCCACAAGTCTCTGAGGATCATTATGTTATTGCAGAGTTCCCTTAAGATGTATTCAGTGATAATCTTAGTTATAAAGAACTTTAGAAAAAGATGGAAATATCATTATTAGGCCAACTTTTACATATATTGCAAATTTACCATTTATAGACTCGCTAAACTTGGGTTGGATTCATTTTACAGCTGTTTATTGGTTTATAAAAATATTAATAGGAGCAGTACAATTTATTTGTCATAGAAATGCCGGAAAGTAAGATGAAATAAAAACAAACTGGAATATAAATCTGAAGACTGGGAAACTTCTCTAGCTCCATCTTTTACCAGGATATTCAGGAAGAGTTGAGTAAAATCTATTAGAAATAAGTGAAAGTGCAGGAGTTTTGAGGAATCAAGTTACTCAAGCCAGTAATGCCTGATTTAGAGCCTTTCCTGAAATGAAGGCAGAACACTGAAGATATTTAGCACGTGTATGGAAACAGGCAGATACTAAAAAGGGGCCCACAGCAGCATCTCAGCTATTTATTTGGCATATTGAGACCTACAGAAACAACAGAGCAACCTATACAGAACCAAATGAGCTGGAACAAGAAATATATGTATAGTTTGGAGTATTCAATGCAAAATACGCATTGAAATTGGAATAACTATAGAGCAATCACACTGTATTACATGAAAAATGCCAATTTGGATCGATCTCTATCAACTAAACACCCGTAATGGAGAAAAATACATCTGCATTCCTCTCCTGGGCTTCTCCTGTTTTATTTCCTGGGGCAGGCTGCCTCTAGTGGAAGGGGCAAGGGTGACAATGCCTGTGGGGCAGGCAAGGATGACTCCACTGGAAACCCTTTGCCCCCAGCATTATACCTATGGCCTATTGCCCCCAGACTTTCTCCTGGGAGTCAGCCATTAAAGGGAGCTGTGGTTGCAAGGACTATTGACCTGGCAGATATCCTGCACTCCACTTATATTGACATTCCCAGAAAGGAGTTTGGATGCCTTTTGCTCAGATTTTCTTTGAAAGGCAAGGTCAAAAGGGAGAAGACATACCTTCAAGTTCCTTCTTCCCTCTTCTCCTCTAGCCTTATCCCAAAGACCTGGTGCCTCACAAGGGCACAGGGGCAGAAGGATCTCTGGCAGGACGGAGGACCAGGTCTGTACACAGAGGCTCCTCTCTATGTGTTGATCATGAGGAAGACTGGCTCAAGGGGGGCTGAGCTGGCTGGATCTAGACGAAGGGCTGCATGCGCTAATCTTCCTGAAGTGAAAGGATTGGACAGTATTTTACTCACTGCAGCTCCAGATCAGAATAATTAGTGAATTAAAATGGATTTTCCACTAGGCAACGTGTTGCTGAGGCTGGTTTTGGAAGGGTTTTTTTTCCTCCTTGTTAATAAAAAAAATAAAAAGCCAAGACAGCTGTCTTGTGAGGGATCTGTATTCAATAGTAGAAAGCTACACAGCTGTGGAGTCTGGATGCTATCATAAAAATTGAATAGCAGAGACATGGCATTGCTGGAATACAACCCACTTTGTAAGTGTGCTGGGTGCTTGGAATGTGCATATCACACAATAAAAGTGCTGCTCTTGTCTGTGTTCAAAGCAAGAGCACCAATAGGCCTGCGGAGCTGATGTAATGAGATTCAGGCTGCCCTCAACAGCTGAAATATTCAGTTCAGCAAATGGATATTTCAAATGTAAATATTTATATGGGCCAAGGGCTCTTTGTTGCTCTGCTATTTTGACATTTTCAAATCCCTCAGCTTTACTTTTGTTACAAAGATGGCCTATTTGCTGATGAGAAGAACAAAGGTCAGTGGCTAGTTATGCAGAAATGGTGTTATTATCATAGCAAAATACCACTTCTCCCAACCCACAAAGCCGTGATTCCATATGCTTCAACATCATAACCTACATATTGATGGAAATAATGCATCCCTCTGGTTGTTATGAGGAAATACAATAATTTAAAAAAAAAACAAAAAAAAAAAACAGACCACAAAACAAACAAGTTATTTGAGGTCCTGATTGGATAGAATGAATGGTTCAACAGGAAGAAATGTTAAGTGCATTTACCTTTCATTTTACAAACATTCCCCGGGTGCTCTTAATAACCACTTGTTACATTTTACAGGACCGGTATTCACCTTCAAAACCATTGCTATGCAATTCTTCTTTAATTTAACAGTGTGCTCACCTTTTGGGTTTCACCCAATGTAGAGATTTTGGAGGGGTTTAGAAGAGTTGTATTTTAGCTAAAAATTAGTACCATTTTCTAAGCTCTAAAGTTTTAAAATCAATACTACATTCTTTTAGGTATTACCTATATAAGTGATTCCCCACCTTTCTATTGCTAGGTGTCATTGCCACTGCTTTTTCCTCTTCTCTTGTGTACCCTCCATCCTTCAGTCCTCTGTCTCCTCATCCCTTCCCTACTCTTTCACTTCCCGATGCCTTCTGCTTTCCTCTCCTTTTCCTTCCAGTTCTTGGGTATCCTCTTGCTCCCTGGCAACGTACTTCTGCCTCCTTGCCTCCCACCTTCTTGCTGTCTTCTGCCATTCTCTTGGGCTGCTGCTAGCTCCTTCTCAGCCCACTTCCACCAACTCAGATCCTCAAACAGCATTTCTTAGTTTGGGCTTCTCCCCACTCAGTACTAAGTCTGATTTTTCTTATTGCTGTGTCTCATTAGTGGGAACTGTTGAATTATATATAACAGCTTCTTGGAAACTTGAAACAAAGACTGAATGTTTACCAAGCCATTCTTTGGCAGATACCCAGATTTATATTCATATCATTGGACTTCTGCTATAAATTGTTTTCTATAAAAATAGAATACCAATAGTTTTTCTGAGGAATATATACACCTGGAGAATAAATTCTTGCAAGATTATCAAAGAAAATATATTATGATATGGCCTTGCTGCTACCTGCCCAGGTGGGTTAGGTCAAGGTCTAAAAATACTTATTTAAGACCACTTAAATGTTTGGGACCTCAGTATTGCTGGCTACTTGGTACTGGTTTTGGTGAAGGATGTGTTGAGGCATCATTACTCATATTTGGTTGCATTCACTGCCCAGTTCAGAAACCAAGAGTTAAACTTTCAGCAGGAGTCTAATTATGATTCAGATCTGGAGCTGTATTTGACTTGCAAACCAAAGTGGGGTGAAATTGTTCCCTGCAGGATTCCTTCCTCCAGCCTCCAGCATCCTGTGCACACAGACCTCTGCTCATTTCCTCCACTCATCACCAAATTCTCATTCCTGGCAAGTGGTTTAGATTCTGCAGTCATTTGAAGAAAAAAAAAAAAAGCATTGAAACATTCTTTTTCAAAGCAAAAAATGAGCTACATTAATTGCCAGGGAAAGGAAGTTTCCAAGAAATAGCTGTAGAATCAGCTACTGTGAAAGTACATGGGAGGTCAGGAGCACACGGATGTTCTAAGAACGTATGGCAAAGGTTGGGACTGCAAACACGTATTATAGGGTAATGAGCGTAATACAGAACTTCAGTGTAATTGCAGAACTCCATGTAGCCTCTTAAAAGAGGCGACCTGAGGTTAATGACCTCAGTTCTCCTCTTGTCCCTCTAATTTTGCTCAGTTTTCAGATACAAAAAACTATATCTTAACATTTGGATCATGACTAACAAATGCTTTTTTGACAGAGGTATTGAATTTCCACATGGAGCCAATTGCATATGTTTTTAATGTCTCGTAGGACTCTCAGGTCACAACTTGTGTATATCCTCTGATGGGAATTGATTTGGAGAGATGCACTGGTGTGTTTGTGAGAGTAGTTCCCTGACCATTAAGTGTGTCATGGTTCAGTTGAATGAAAATCCCACTTACCCACCCTGCCTTGCCAAAGAAGAAGTAAGCATTGAAGTAAGCAATGTTTTCATCAGGCAAAATATTTCTTGAGAATGTATTTTCCAGGTCACTGAGAAGCTCAGGCAGAGTAACTTCTTTTCATTTTTCTGTGTGCTTTCATATATTTTGCCTATGTGTGCATACATGTGTATATTCTGGCTTGCAACTTACCCTAACGAGTTGCTCAATGGCAACTGTCGCCTGATTAGCAGAAGATAAATCTTGACTTTGTAATAACTTTATGCTCCTTCACCAGTTTTTTGAGCCAACCACATTTACAAAGTTCAGAAACTGTTCGTTTTTTGCCAGGTTCCTGAAGTACAAGCATGAAGACCTTGAGTTATTCTCTTGGTCCCATTGATGTACCATTGGAATCCTTTAGCATCACCCAGATTCAGTCAGATATGTTTTAGTTTGTCCCTAATATCAAATTATCATACGTTTTGCCAGTGATTTCTTCTCTTTAGTCAGTACTCTGACTCCCTGCTGTCCCACTCAGCCCTGGTGAGACACAGCTGGAGTGCTGGATCCATTTATGGGCTTCCCATCACAAGAGAGACATGGACATATGGACTGAGTCCAGAAAAGGGCCACAAAGATGTTTAGGGGGTTGTAGTATCTTTCATATGAGGAAAAGCTAAGAGAATGAAGACTGTTCTGCCTGGAGAAGATAAAGTTTAGTGGTATCTTATCAATGTGTATAAATACCTGATGGAGGGGATAAAGAAGACAGAGTGAGACTCTTCTCAATGGCATTTAACAAATGAAAAAGAGAGAGTGGGCATAAATTGTTTAAACATAAACATTTTTTACTGTAAGGGTGATTGAACACTGGACCAGTTTGCCCAGAGATGTCGTAGAGTCTCCATCCTTGAAGGTTTTCAAAACCTAACTGGACACAGCCCTGAGCAACCTGCTGTAGTTGATCTTACTTTGAGCAGAGGGGTTAAAGTAGATGATGCCCAGATATTTCTGACAACCTCAACCATTCTGCAGTTCTGAAATCCTTCCTCATAATTCTGTAAGATCCTAACTTTTTTCTCATTTTGCATGCCTTCACGGTCTGCTTTTTCCAAGACAGTTCAGCTGAAGAGCTTTTGTGTGTACATCACATGCTGGTATGATTTGGAACAAGCCTCTTGTTTTACCACAGGTCACATCTTGAGAACGGTTTGCCTAGTGATTTTCTTTCTTACACATCTGCTTATACTCTTAAATGAAAGTTAAATTCTTTTTGATCAAGCTTTCTGGTGCTTTTTTGGACTGAATGTATGTCATTATTCTAGAACAATTTGTTCACTGCAATTTTCTGACTTGCTTCTCATTGACATTTCCTTTTGCTTGTATGTGTTGCCTGGCTAGGTTTTACAACGTGCAGTGCCTAGAAACGTGTATACATACAGATAACACAGCATCACTTTGTCTCAGGTCCTGCCACCCCGCAGAAGGTTCCAAACAAATTATTCACAAAGCACGTTCTACACATTTGGATAGAAGAAAATAAGTCTATTACCATCACTACCTAAATGTCGTTGGAACCATATCCCTGTGTCTGTACCAATGTTCATTCCTTATGAGGAAGTCAGAACTTTTATGTGGGTGGCTGTCAGTCTCAGCTCCTTCTTTGAAGCACCAGCACCTTCCAAGGAAGGAAGGAAGGAAGAAAGGAAGGAAGATGGAAAGAAAGGGAGAGAAACAGAGAAAGAGAGAAAGCAAGACAATCTTAGCAAAATCAGTGGAGATACAGATTTCCTAAAGAGCAAGATAAAATCTTGGTGAAGTGAGCAGCAAAATCTCCAAAGCCTTCTGGGGGTCCATGATTTTATCTCATTCTGCCTCACTTTATCTCCCCATCAGTTTCATTCTCCTCCAGGATGTCCATCAACCCCTGCCTTTCAGTACTGGGAAAATCCTTCTCAAAACACTTGAAGTTACTCAGTGCTATTGATCACTTATGAAGTCATTTCCACAAAGCTGTCTTTCAGAAACTGGACTGAGAGCCAGGCTTAGCTCATCCATGTGAAAACATGACCAGAGTAACAATATCGCATTTTCTAATTTGCCTCTTTCCCTCACATTTTTCTGGGGAGGAGGAGAAGGGATAAATATGTATTGAACATCTCTTTTTCTTGCTACAAACACTTCTGAAAAGGCAGTTTTCTAAATAATTTTTTTCCTGACTATAAGCTGACAACTGAGCAAAACTGAGAGGCGAATGGAGCCCTTCTGAGCTGTGGCAGCTGATAATTACCTTGCTCTGTGCAGGGCTCTCCATAACCCCAGCATTGTGAGAAGTGTACTTGATTACAGTGTGTAAGCCCAGCTCGGTGTGAGAGTTCTGCTTCATTAGGGAAATAGAGCTGCAGTGCTTTCGCTGATCTCATTTCCATCTCCATTTTTGCCCTTGCGTGTAGAGCTAAACTACCTTTATGCTCATACAGCTGCCATCCTTTTGTCCTTGGAGAGCCTTGCAAGTAAATGCATGGAGCCAAACCGGTCAGTTGAAGTATTTGTGAAAAAAGGAGGAGAGGATAACCTGGAGGATCACTGGGTAGTCTCCAGAAAAGAAAGAATAAAATTGTGATAAGCTTTCTCTGGGGAAATAATAGTCCCTCTCATTTGAGTGGGTTTGTTTGCTCAGTCCTTGGAGGAAAAAAAAGAGAACCAGTCTCTATCCCCCAGGGAAAGAGGAATGATCTCCTCATGGAGTAGGCAGAGACTAAGTACAATGACAATGATGATGATGATGATGATGATGATGATGATGATGATGATGATTAGAGGCCTTTTAATTTAGAAAAATGGGTACATTGAACATTGTGGCTCAGCAGTCTGGCTCCAGCTGGGTGCAGGGAGAGCCCGTGGCACTCCAAAGCACTCTATTAAAGTAAGTAGGGACTCAGGGCATGAAAGGGGCTTACCTGAAGAGATTGTTTTTACAACAGACTGATGTTTGCCAGGATGCAGGTTTACTTCTGCCAGTGATCAAATATTTAAGTTATAATTGTGTGGATTTCTGATTTGTCAGCATTTCAGGGCGCTTATAATGACTTTTGGAAGGTATCTGCTCTCAGCCCTGGCACTGTCCCTCAGCACTCAGAAATGAATGCGTGACCCTGAGAGCAAAGCAGACACTTCATCTTGGACAAGGAAAACTATTTAGGCATCTTTAGACCTAACTGCAAGTTTGGGATTATTTATTCTTTCATGGACACAGTGTTCAACCCCTAATGAGGTTGTAAGTGTATCCTCATTGGCATTAAAGGGATGGTGCAAGCTAAGGGATAATTGGGGTGTTTCTGCACCTTGTAATGGTGCAAGGACATCCCTGAGCTAGGGCAGACCGAAACTAGTGCACACACAGTACGGTGCAACCAGCAAGTAGCCTGGGGCTGAAGGCAGATAAATATCCTCCAGAGACCATCTTGCTTCCAGCTTATTTAAGCACAGATGGCAAGTGAAAGTAGGAGTTAGGAGGAGGGGGTATCATCCTCCAGGTAATGTTGTTCTCATGCTCTGTTATAAGGTACGTTGCTGCCACATTTTTTTCTGGCTGTGGAGTCCCTGTGGGGTCAGGTCTGGGTACCACCATGGCTGTTGCAGATCCAGCTTGGCTGTCACCCTACTGCTAGCGTAGATGTGCTGTTAGGTTTTCAGATCTCACACCTGTGTTACACAGACTATGAAGCAAGCTACTCAATCCGCTTTCTTCAGTCATGTGTTTCTTCAGCTGATATTCCAAATGCTGCAGTTCAGCTCACAGTGATTTTCTGGATGTTTTTGAAATCTGTAGCTACAAAAAGCTGGGTTTTTTGAGCCCATTTTTTTCCTTATTTACATCATTAACTTTAAAAGAGCTCCTCACAGCTAGCTGTACAAAGGAAAAAAAGACTCTGATCTTACTGTCACAAAATATAAGCCTTAGCTCTCATTTACATGACAACTTACATCCCCTCCTAAAACCCCTTTATAGTGATGGGCCTGCTGTGAATTTGGTTAGTGCTGGGCTGCAGCATATTAGGCATGATAGAAAAAGTGAGACGGTGCTCTTGCTCTACTGGCCACCCAATTCTGGTTTGCTGCACCTTCACGGAGCAATGCTGGTCCTCCTCAGCCTAGTACTATTCTCATGCCTTTATACTCTGTAGCTTCCTCTTTGTTCATGTATAGAAGAAGTTCCACTACCTCAAACCATAAAGCTACTCTGAACTGAATAATGCTGCTTAAATGAAGTTACTACAGAAGGAAAGAATGGTCCGTGGTATTACAATACAGAACAAGGCAGTATAACTGGAAATCAGGTAAAACAAACAAAAAGCTCTCATTGTAAACAAACCTCTAACCTACTTTTTAACATTCCTCCAAAGAAGAATGAGTTTTATTTCCACCAGTGGCTGAGGTTTAAAATAAGATCTTTCCTATTATGCTGCTCCTGACCTCCTTAGATCTTGTCTCAGTCATAGTACGTGGAATGAAATGGAGTATTACAGTGTTGGCTCCCAAGGGACGCTTGAGTCTTAGTTACCTTTTGAATTAACTAAACCTTTTGGAAAGATTAAGCCATTCCCATGCTATTGTGTTTCATCTGGTCATGTTATTGTTTTAGTTAGCATTTTATGTTTTACCAACTTTGATCAATATTGTCAGGTCTCTCCCTCGATCAGAAGAACCATGAAGACAGTTCACCTAATGAAATTCTTCTCAGCTTTCTCACTTCAGTACTGCCATTGGCCATGTCATGAGCAGCACACGTGTATCCCGCTTTAGTCTCTTCTGCCTTATTGTCAAATGTGCTCTTTTTCTAGGATATTTACAATGTAAGTGCTGCTAAATCTGTCTCAATCAAATCCTTGCAATATTTTCATCTCTTTTTATGCAGTAAATGCGGTGGAGCCCTTGACTGCATACTGTATTGTGTCTGTATTACAGTACTGGCCCCATGCTCTGGTTCTCAGGCAAGATTCTTTGCTTTGAATCAAGAACAGGCAGGGAAGAAGTATAGGCTAAACTGGGTTTGTAAGTCCATTTTGAGGCCTTTTTGAAGCAGTGCCAAGGCCTGCCTGCCTTATTTACACCTACAGCATTCTGAGTTTTTCTGTGTTGAAGCACAGTCTGCTTTCACTAACCCCATCACACCTGAGGAGCAAAGTGTCACCAGCAGAGCAGAATCTTCCTGCTCCTTGCCTGCATCCTCTTTCTGGCTCCCCCTTGGACCTTTCATATTCCTCTACATAGGGGATTAAATTTATCCAAGGCTTTTGTATGGAATCTAGCATGGCTGAAACTGCTTTCATAGAAATCAGATGTCCCCTTTTTTGCTCTCTTAAAAGCCAGGCCTCAACAGCAAGACACTTGTGTGACTGTAAATCAGCTTCATTACATGCTTTGCTGTATCCCCTTGGGAGGACAGAGCCTTGTGGAAGGAAATATCAAGCTTCGAGAGAAAACCTTCTAAAAGCAGGGTAGGTGTTGCTCTGTTTCCAGCTAATGATGTTGAGGAGGGGCTAAATTTGGTACCTGAAGACTGTTTTTCTCCCTAGTGTAGTAAGGAGTTAAAATCTAGAGGGCAATTAAAGCATCTGATTATTCAGCAATTACCTTGATTTGATAGGTAAATCATTAACAGTGCTTGGGTAGGCAGTTGTGTGAGACCCATGGCAACTGGATCATACATTTAACAGTGGTTGTGCCCCTCACACAGGTATGTCTACGTTGCAAGCTACAGAGATCCAGGATATCTTTAAATCAGTTAGTCTGAGTCTGGGAAATGGTCTGGTTGTGGTTAGAGAGGGTAATTTAGCCTGCCAAGAAGAAGGGAAAGAATCACATAAAGGTTTAGGGAGTGCAGCTTGTGCTATGCAGGTAAAAAACAATGGTGTTTCAGTCATGTAAAAATGAAATGAGAGAGTGTTGAATCAGGCTTTTTTATTTTTAACCATGGGAAACAGACATTGAAATGTGTATGGGAAATGCAGCAGAATGTGCTACAGCCTAGGAATCTGCAGAAAAGCTGCTTTCACATTTTGGATAGAATGTTAAGGTAAGAGCATTAATAGCATTAGCAGGCTGTGAGGAGATACACAGCTTTCAGATTTCCTAAGTGGGTGGGTGTTAAAGCAAGGTGGATGATGGCAGGATGATTTTCAGTTTTAAAGGGAGCACCCAGAGCTCCAGCGAACAGCTTTAACAGCTCAAACAGCTTGCTACCGAGCTGAACAGCAGTGCTAGGGCTGGGGACAAGGAATGGGGAAAGGAAGGGAGGGAGAGGAGAGGGATGGAAGAAATAGTCTGCAGATTACCATCAGTTCCTGGCCGAGTTTACTGAAATACAAAAGGATGACTCTGTTGATTCGGTTTCACCTGCTGCTGGGAACCTTTTCTCCTGCCCTGCCTCACATCTGATCTCAGCTCTGTGTATAAGAGCATGTGTCAAGCACAAGGGAGAAAAGCTGCTGGATATTCTGGGCACAGACTTTTTCTTTGTGAAAAGTATGAGATATTCTGAAGCTGAAGCATGTCTCTTGGAAACACCTTTTCCCTTCTCTTTCCAAATTACATTTACTTTTTTTCTGACATTTGTAATCTGAACTCAGGTCAATCTAATTTTAACCATAAAACTTACTCTGCTTTATCTTCTTTCCTGGCTGCTGTTTGGTAAACTCTTTCCTTCACAAGCACAAATCACAATACTGCAGCAGTTATGGTCTTTTCATCCTCAGCATCGGAACTGTGTAGTCAAATATCCTATTTGTAAAGCTGCCTCATGATATTGTGAACAACAAGAGTACTTCACATTTAGTTACAGTCCTCTCTCTCTAAAAGCATCAGACACTGGTAGATAAGCATGTAAGATATCAGACTAAAGAAAACAGCCCCCTTCCCTGCTGAGAGAGAGCCCTGAGTCCCCGGATGCCCCAGCCTGTACTCCTGGCTGGCTCTGGACACCACTGAGGGTTGCATCCCCATGTCCTTCCTACTGAGAACGAACATGGAAGGGACACCTAGTAAATGCAAACAGATTTGATTTGGGATATCTTCTCCTAATTTTTTTTTTTTTTCTTAGCCTGGCAGCAGCACGCATGATGAATCTGTGCTAGCACATGTTCCTCTTGCTGCCACCCCCTCTTTGTCTGTTCAATGTCCTTGTCAATTCCTGCCTAAAATTGGGCTGCAGCATCCCATGTAGGGATTTTCCCTTCCTCAGTTTTTGTGTGTCCAAAGCCATCAGGACTATGGGACTTTTCTCCTGACTAGGGCTGTATTCAGTATTACTGTAAAAGCAGGTCTTCTGGCTCCTCCAGCTCTGGGCCAATTACCACAAACTTTTGTCGGGCTTTCTCCACAGTTACAGCATGAAAGCAGGAAAGTGTCATTTTTCATGCCCTGATTGTACTAGCTCATCTATATTTTAATCACTGCTAAAGTGGCTTTTCCCCCCCAGGAGGCTTCTTTGGAAGATCAGCCTGAGATGACTGGAGTCCCCAGACATACTGCACAGGAATGTAGCTATGCCCTGGGGTCCTGTCCTTTCTGCTGCTGAGAGCCTGGTGGCAACAGGCTACCTGAGGTACCCTACAGATATGTGAGACAAATGTGAAATCTCAGTGACTGGAGGCACTACCTCTGTGCCAGGTCACAATTCAGCAGGAAACCAAGTTCTGGGCAAGTGCCTTGGTTTCTGTGGTGTTCCTCACCCTCCCTTGTTCGCATCAAAACAAGCAGAAGACCAGGAGGTGGTGGAGACATTCCCATAGGTGTGGAGCTGGGTGAAAATGGCCTGTGCCTTGTGCTAGGTGGGCTCCAGGCATGCTGTCAGGGACCACCAGGCGCCCCAAAGGGGCCACACAGCATGGGGAGCACATGGGGCTGTGCTGCAGTAGGATGGGCGGTAGCACCATGCCACTGGGAAGGCCACTTCATGCCACGCCGTGGTGGTCACCCCATGCCAGGCAGGGCGGTCTCCCCGTGCTGTGCCCCATGCGTCCCGGCGTGTCTTCAGAGCTCCATGTTGCTCTTGCGCCGCTCGCTGCCTGGGGAAGGTGATGCAGGGAGGCCCTTCTTCTCCTGGGATATATAAATAGCTCTTGCTGAGGGGAGCAGAAGGGGCCACCGTCTTGCCAAGAGGACAGAGCTGGCTCGGAGAGGGCTGGCAGGGCTGGCAGCAGCCTCCCCGCCGGGCTGCACCTCTCAAAGCCTCCTCTGTCTCCGCCGGCTCCCTCTGAGCAGTTGCTAGGTAAAGGCAGGTGTGTCAGCTGAAGTAGTGGAAATTTCTATTCATCTTATAAATAGTTGAACAGCCCGACTTGGTGAAATGTGAAACGAGCAAACATCCCATCTTCTCCTCGGAGGGCAGATCGGGATTCAGTCTATAGTGCTGTCATGTCAACTGTGTCAGCGCTGCTGTTCATGATGCCAAGGCCCTATAAGTTATTCATGCGAACACAGCAAACAAAGGTTTAGCTTAACCGAGGGATGAACATTCCTCCACCTGCAGCTTTCTCCACAGCTAGACGCAAAAAGCACAGAGGTCACTTAATCTGTGACAGAAATAGATTGCACCGTCTTTGGGGTCAGTATGCTCCGCAAGTATAGTAATATGACTGCAGGCAGGCCTGAGGGCTTCTGGCACAGTGTTCTTGGTAGTAAGAGAAAATGTCATTAAAATCCAAACGCAGCTTGGTTGGTTTGCTTGAATTTTGTCAGTGAAAATTATAAATTTCCCTTATAAACACGTTTATGTACCAGGCTATTAGAAGGCCTTTTTCTCTCCACTAATCCCCCATGCTTCTTGTCAGACTATGTTCACCCTTGTTCTCTGGTGTATTAAGACAGATCCCCACCAGAGGTTAATACTCCCTGTGAGACTGAGGGAGCTTTTCGGGTCTTTCTCAGTGACTGAAGAGTTTCTGCTCTTGAAACGATGAGACTTCACAGACTGAATTTGAAGCCATCCGTCAGCTTGGCAATATATTAAATGGAGTTTAATGTAGTGTTTCAATCACAGTCAATTTTAAAGAAAGGAGGTATCTCCGTGATATTGCCTGAAAACAGATGTGTCTGAGCAAGCTTTCATATAACCTCAAAGAATCGAGTCATCAACATCATCAAGCAATGAAAGCAGAGGGGTGGGAGTAAAGGAATGTAGCTCTCAGTTCTACCACAAACACTTTAACTGGGCTGACCAAGCAAACCTCTCCTGCATCTTCGATGATCAGACTGCCATGGGGACGCTAAGAATGACACGCACAGCAAAGCATAAGCATGGTGTGGTCATTAGATGAAAGTCTGGAAGTACGAGTTTTTACTTTCTTTTGTTCCCTTTTAACGTTGTTAACCAGGCAGCAGGATTACCCCGATCCATAGCTGATCTGCACTCACATCTCCACACAGAGGCAAGGACACCCTGATGGTCCTGGGTAGTAGTTACTGTCAGTTTGCTGCCGTGACAGTGACTGAGTGGTATTGTCTGAAACTGGACCAGCATTACATTTGTGTGCAAAACCGAACACATCCTTTCAGCTGACTGGTGGACCAGTGGATAAGACCCTGCTCTCACTTGCCCATGCTCTGTGCATAGATGCTTCTGGAAAAGAGTGGCTTGTGGCATGCCAAAAGAGGGTGCTGTAATGAGGTGTCAAAGGGGGTATGCGAATGAAAACCGAACCATTTAATACTGGATTATGCCTCTTCTGCACTCTCTTTTTTGTGAGACTCACATCCACAAAGGAGTTAAAATTCAGCCTTGTCACGTTAGCTGTGATTCTTAACCCATGTTTATTTCTGTCATCTGATCGAATGCAGGCAAAAAAGGAAATCAATCAAAATTAAGACAGATAACAGTGTTCAGCACAAAGCTGGTGCTTCACCCCTTGGCATGTGATGTAAGCTGTAAGTGAGCCTTGCTACCTTTCTGGGAGATAGGTAAGTAAGTGGAGCAGTCATATTTAGCAGATGTAGGAACATGAAAGCCTATAGCTACAGCATGAAGGGGGAGGATAAACAATTTATAAGTACTTGTAAGTGATGATGGCACAGCTCTAAGTTGCAGTTCTAATTTACTGCTCTCTGCTTGTCTTCCCCGCAAGCTCCAGCCAGCAGATTGCAGGGCCATGGCTTTTTGAGCTCTGTGCAGTCTCAGACACATGCCGAGGGCTATGCTGCATGAAGCGCACTCGCATTTTTGAGAGCGTACATGAACAGCCTCACTGAAGTCAGTGGGATGCTTTGCATAAATAGTCACTCTGTGTACAGCTTACATAGCATAGTGCTTACGAGGTGAGCCACATAGCCACAAAACTTAGCAAAATGGCATAAAAATACAACTACTTTTTATATAGAGCTACTGCAGCCCATCGGCCTTGAAAATCCTTTTTTTTTTTTACCATGTTAAATGGCTAGCTCCCAACAGCAGTCACTACTGCTGTGGAGTACAATCTGACACAGAATGGCAAACAAGGGTTTATTTGATGCACAGTATTGGAAGTGAATTCATGATTTTAAAACTGCCTTCTCTACTGGTCTAACCAAGCACAGTGTTCTACATTTTGCAAATAAATTACTGATGTGGACTTCTCATATGCATGTGAATATGGTATTGCTTAAACCGCTATGTGGTCTCATTTAGTCAGATGCAAGAAGCCATTTCTTGGTAGGATTCCTCATCACCCGAATGGAAGGCTAAAGATGTTTTGAGGAACTGTGTGCAGATCAAAGGTGCTGTTTGAACTGCACCTTAGTATCGGTGAGGCCTGGGAAATGAATTGTTATGGAAGATGTATTTAACTGTGAGTGAATATATATCTTACAGCAGGAGAAAGGAAATTGTAGTTTCCTTAGAACTTCAAAGGAAGGAAACTTTATAATGAAAATGTAATATACATCTTGACATAACACTTCAGATTTTGTGCCTCCTGCCATTGTGTAACCTTGCATCAAAGGATACCTGGGTTATTACTTGAGGGAAGCCATTGGCAAGGACAGCAGCACAAGCTATGGAGGCAGATAGAAAAAGGGAACTATCAAAAGGATCTAGGATTGACTAAAATGAGAAAAGGATTGAATAAATTATGCTTCCCCATATTAAACCTTTATAGATGAATAACAGCTTTAAGAAGCTGTTGAGATATCATGTGACATAGTTACTGTAAAAAAGTCCATAAATATTCATATATTATCAAAGTGATGCTTTCCACTGCTTTATTGTGCTCGCACATTGTGTGGGATTTGCTTCCCACCAACATTCATGAAAGTTCTTAGACTCAGCTGCTTTCAAGCAAATGTTGAGAGATACTTTTGATCATCAAACTCTAAATTAAAGATATATTTGATTTAGTAAAATTTCTAAAAATAACATTTCCTAAGAAATACGTACATCCACTCAGCAGGTACTGTGGTGATGATTGCAGTGTGGTCATTCTCAAGGGAGAAGAATGGGTTACCCAAGGATGTGGCTCATTTGTGCAATAGAACTACAAGTACAGTTTAAGTTTTGAATATCCAATACCTGCAAGAAACCACTGTATGTCACAGATTATTCAAAAAAGATAATTAAAATAATTGTGAATACTGAATGAAAACTGCAGTGTGCCCAAGGGCAGTTTGAGTACAGAGGAAAGAGGTAATATTCGCTTAAGGGATCATTTGTCAGGGATGGTTTGCCAAGTTTAATTGGTTGCCTTCTTTTATTTTCCATTTTACTCCAGCTCTTCCACTGCTTATATATTTTGTTGCTGAAAGTCTGGAACAGCAACTTAAGATACATACAGGTACTTAGAAATCACCCAGCTGATATGTTGATAAAGGAATTTTAGAGCTGCTTGAAACTTTCTTAATGAAAACCAAAGTCATGCAGAAGTTACATAACAGTGCAGTTTGTATTCTGCTGTTCAGTTAATTCAAACACAAAAAGCTTATGCAGAGCTATGTGACACATATGTTCTTCCCTTTCTATGCTCTTCTATGAGCTATGTTCTTCCCTTTCTGCAGATGTTATTTTGTACATAAAAATATGGATTTCTCTTATACCTTTGAAGTTAAGTTGGTGAGCAGCGATATTACCCAAAAACTGGTTTCATATGGATTAGTATGTTAAAGGTGAACTCATAGATAGTATCTGTGATGACAAAGTATGAACTCGCATTTTAACCTTTTCCTCAGTGAGGTTGTCATTGAGATTCTCAGCCTTCATTTACTTTCTGAGAATTTAATAAGTTTGGGATATTTTGTCATCCACCAAAGATGGTGCAAAATAAGCAGTGGAGTCAGAGATTATTAAAAGAACTAATAGACAGACATTGGCATCACATAATCTTTGTTTCTTTCAGCAACCAGACAGCAACAGACAACAAACAAAATATCCTTTGGAAGTATTGCGCTCCTAGGTTTCTTCCTGGTGTCTGCAACAAAATCATGCCCCCTAAAACTTCAGGCACCACTTCAAAAATTGACTGAAAAGGTCTTAAGCATTCTTAATAAAAGTGTAACAGGTACTGGAATGCAAATGTTGCTTTCAAGAATGCTCTTTACCTGAAAGAGAAGAGAAGGAAGTCAGGCTAGCCCACCAAAGAAGGCTGCTAGGCTGAAAGTACTGGCAGTATTCAGCTCCAACTGAACAGTAGAATACTGCTTACCTGGTGTGCTATGTCTTCTGCATATTCCCTTTATCAGCAGTAAATGGGAAATTTTAACTTACAGAGATTAAAGTTAATGCTGTAGCTTTGTTAACAAACCAGAGAGAGAGGTACACACCTGTCGTTATCAGTAACTCCTTATTCACTGCTGGGAATGTGATGCGGTGCCCACCAGGTCTTTCCTGAGTGCAATAAATGTTTTGGTATCACTCATGTTGATCAGGCTCCTACAAAGACCTTCAAAAGAAAAGGGATGAATTACTGAAAATGTGTTGATTCCATTCAGCTATTTGGCTGTAAGGAGAGCTCACTGGCTCATGAGAGATGATTTTGCTCTCCAAAGGCTTTTTTTCCTCTTGCCATCTCTTTCATGGTGTTCTGCAATAAGCCAATATGGCCTGAGGTCACAGAACAGGAGAAGAAAAGGGACTCCATTTGCAGTACGCAGCAAACTGTTTATCTGTGAGAAGTGGTGTTGTTACAGCCTATCTGGCACTCAGTAATGTGTAGTTAGTTCCCTACCTGAAAATCTCTATTTTAAAATATCCTAACTGTAACACTGCAAACCTATAGAGCACCTCAGATGCCAGACAGTTTGACTCTGCCTTCCTTGACTCTGCAGGAATTTGTGTGAAGCATCTGGTTAGTACACTGCTCTCTTGAGGTTTTTTGTGTACAACCCCACCTGCTCGCAGAAGAGGCTGTGATGTTTCCTCAACACCATTTTGTGTTTCTTTCTGAGCTGTAAGAAATTCCCTTTCCAAGGATCTCAGCTGAGTCAGAGCTCCATTGAGATTTATGGCTTAGCATGGACAGAAGAAGGACAAAGAAAGGGGATATTGTGCTCTGTTGCACTGTTGCTTTCAGACTAGCCAGATCATTTCTGGAAACTGGGACAAGTCAGGCCAGGCACAAATACAGCTCAGAGCTGTATCACATCCTTATGGACCTCCTAGATCTGCTGCTGATCAGCTGCAAGGGGAGCCAGATCAAAGGCAATGAGCATTTGTGCACTGCAAGGAGGACGGGAAGCTGTACTCCACTGAGAGGCAGCTGCCCATGCTAAAGAGGATTCCAGTTTTGAGGAAGCTGTTTCCTTTGAATTGCTTAGCTCCTGATGCTATTGTTCCAAAGGTTTAGCGGATGCTTTGCATGGCTTTAAATGTGAAAGCCCTGCTCTGTGGTGCTCTGAAGGAGACGGAAGTGAAGCACCCGATTCTTTTGATTGAAAAATTTTTCAGTGCTCCGTGATGACATTAAAGGGCTGTGGAAATAGCTGCTTACTCAGGCACCAAATTTCATTGATGTAAAGAGAACAGCGCTTTTCCCATTTATTTTTTCTCTCTGATAGCGCAGAATTACATGGCTGAAGGTTATATGTTAAAAACAGTTAACATGTACTTTAAAACAAGAACCAGGCCCTTCAGGAGTTACTTATGTTTGAAGGTAGATATAACTCAACACGAGCCACAGAATCACATGGCCAAAGATGTCACTAAGTGAACCAAGTATGTTGCTTTTGGCAAGTATATATTCAAATCAGCTAGTCATAGGTGGCAATCTAGTTCTCAAGATGCCCTTGAGGAATGGCTCATATATATCACAAACTGTATTTTTATTGGTGGTCAAAGCTGCAATGTAAATCTGTGTGTTCTACATTCCAAGTTGCAGCCATCCTTTTACTGTCACATCTCTTACAACACGGAGCTGGGTCAAGGATTGTAAAGACAGCAGTTTGGGAATACTGTTGAGGACTATATACATAGAATTCTGGTGCTTGGTGAAAACAGAATTACTCCAGCTAGTTTTATCTCATAATTTATACTGAGTCATAAGGAATGAAAAAACAGTGCCACAAGGTCAGCTCCTGCTGTAATTATTTAAAAGTATGACATCTCAGGAGTTATATTTTTTGTATTGTATCAGATCTTGTTTTTAAGCAATTACACTCGGAATACTCTGATGCCTGATGAACTGTGTGCCCAGTCTATCTTTTGGCAAGTGTTCAAAGCATAAGAAATTATCAGTGTTTCTGGTAAGCTAATGGAATTAATGCTGATGCTTGGTATCTTATTTTTGAGTTACCACTTCACAAATCATTTCATGGAAAAATGCAAACAACAAAATATAACAAATACCTTTACTAAAACATCTTGTTATATACAGTAGATATTGAATATTACAGGAAAAAATAAGCCAAGCTGGGGTTGTATGTTCACCTACCATTTGCAGGGTAGAGTAAAACTCAACAGTAAACTGACAGGTAAAGACCTATCAACCACATGACAAAACTAAGTTACTCCTATTAGCAGTAATTAATCTTTTTTTTTCCTTGCTGGAATTGACACAATTGATAAAACCTTTTAGTCTTTACAGTGCAAGCACTTGCAGTAGAAAAAAAATACTAAATAATAAGTAGATGACTAGAAATAGCATTCTCTTCATTCCTGCTCCATGCATTTCTGCATGTGGCATTAGCAAGCTCTAGCTTGTACGTTGATGATAACAAAACAATGCTGTAAGAGAATCAAATAATAATAATAATAAAGTATATACCCTGGCCTTAGATTTCCTTCCTGTTATTTTCCTAAATGTTTCTCTCCCCTCCTTTTTAGAAACACACAATGAACCTTTAAAAAAACAGAGCTGCTTTCAGAATTGCTATCGTCATCCAGATCAATTTGGAACAAAGTCCTGCCTCCCAATCTATTCTAATTTCAATGTACACACTCTGCTGGCTGGCTGCCAACATGGAGCTCAGGAAATGATAAATACCCATTTAGTCACAGTCGCACAGATTTCCCTGGGACAGTAGATTGGGGCTGCTTTAATATCCCCAAACTTACTGCACATTTACACATTCACTAACGTCACTCAGAGTGATATTTATATGCTGGCTGTAGGAATGACATACTGAGGGGAAAGGACAGAACTTACACATGCTCTTCAAGACGGCTGAGGCTCTGAGTTTTGCTTGCCTGCCCTGAGTTGATAGCCTTCCACCTCAAATTCCACAGGAATAGAACATTAGGTCGGACTAATCTAATTTGAAACAAGCTGGTCATAGTCAGACCCTGTGAGTCTCAAATGTCTTACAAACTGGTTAAAATAACTATTTGAGATGACTATTGAGTATTGAATACATCTCTCTGTCATTAAAAAGTGCAGCACGCTATGCAAGGAAAATAGGCTCTATGTATTGACTAGTTTGTTCATGGGCTTGGTATTTTTTCTCTTTCTGAATTGTTGGGGAGATCTGGTGCAGGTTTTTTTTTGTGTTCATCTAGAGTATTTCCAGAAAAGGGGTGAATTAATAGCTTTGGATGATTTTTCCATGTAGTTGAATCTTATATCCTTCTCTCCAATTATTTGAGGAATGGATGTTTTGCAAAGCCTGACTCTAAATTCAGGGTAAATACTTTCCAAAGTGTTTTGAATTTTTTTGTTGCTTCTCTTGTTGATATGTTAGGTAGTTGAGTGCTATTAAAAGCATCAGCTTGAATAAAAGCTGGCAGCCTATGATGCAGGCAACCCCAATAACTTGAACAAGGTTAACAAAGCAGCTCAATTTTTTTATTTCCATTAACAAGTCATTGAAAGACCAAATAATTGGTTAAAAAGTAATTATGGATATTTAACTACTACCGTAGGCAAGAAAGGTCTCCACAGTTAACTCAGAGTCTTGTAAAGTATCTGATGTGCAATGACAATGTTAAAAACACATTCCTGTTTTCACTAGCTTTAAGTACAAACATATGTTTTGAGCTGGATTCTTTGCTGCCTTGAGTTTCTTCTCAGTTTACTAAACAGGAGACTGCCATGACCCTTATCTCAGTTTCTTGGTCCTCTGCTCCCACCTCAGTGCAGGTGAGAACAGCCAGTTCTATGGTTGCCCATTATATGGGGATTACGGGAGTTTTTCTTCTTTTTCCTAGTCCAGTCCTTTCTCATACCCATGGTGTGGTGGCCATAAAGATCCTCCTTATAATGCCTCCCCTGGATAGAAATTCTCTTGAGAGAAAGACATTTTTACACTGTTCACAATTTGTGAGTGTCTCATTCAGAGCAGAATAAGATAGAAAGGTGGAGCTCTGTCTCTCCAATACTGGACCAAGTAGCAGTCAGTGAAATTCTTCATTGCTAATCTGCAGACATGGGTACAAAAGTCAAAAAATAAATCACCAAACAGACCATCTAAATGAAACACACATCCATTTCTGCCTTTCTTTTTACCAAGCTTTCAAATGACTGCTGCCTTTTAAAAAATATCATGCAAGGACTGCTTTGTAGCAACACCTTCTCCCAGCCACTGCCATTAAGCCAGGCTGGCAGAGCAATGGTGACATTGCCTCCCACCCCTCTGAGTGGGGCCTTAAACGATGTGCTTGCCTTGTGAGAAGGCGGAAACATGCAGAATGGTGGCATCGCTGTTGTCTCAGAGACCTAATTAAACAGAATTAAAACAAGTGACACAAGTACACAGCTTGCCCTGGCTCAGTGCTGGCTGTATGAAGAGATTTGTGATGGGGTCATTTCACTTAGAGGTCTATGGCACAATGTCTGCAGGTGAGATGATTCATTTCAGCTTTCTATATTTTCATTGGGAGAAACAGGCATTTCTAGAGAACAATTCTTAAGATTTATTTTAGACAATATGGCCTGAACCACTCTAAAAGTGCCTTTATATATTGAGGGGAGCCCTGGGACGCTTGTTCGGACATATATGTATACATGATAGGTATGTAAAGTCAGTGAAATGAATCCTATGACAGATTCCTGTTTAGGGAATAATAAAGGCAACTACCTTAAAATTATTGGTTTATTACTTAAAATTTTTAACTAGATGTTTATACTAGATGGTAGAGAAGTTTTATTTTCAAATCTCCTAACAAGATGTTGCTAAAGTGAGTCTGCTTTTGCAGAGTTATTTTTTAATAACACCCTGACTCCGATCATAATGTGTCAGTAAAACAGTTTAGACTCAAAATAAGTTCCTAAGGTTTTAACCAATGGATATAGGTTACATAAGCATTTGTAAATTAAATTACTTGGGAATGCAGACAAAATATGCAGAGAGACCAAAAGCAAAGAAGAAATCCTTGCTAAGTGTCCTTTTCAAGTTTCTATAAAGGCAAGAAATGTTTTCAAGTATGAATCGCTAAGGAAGTGACATTGTTAGGAAACTTACTTGATAATTAGTATTAATGAGTTTTAAATTTACATGTCACTTTCTTCCATGCAAACATGCAATGTTCTTTCTGTATTTCACAGACCAATTTAGAAGAACAAGCCTGATTGGAAAGAGGTGTTTATCTAGGCCATCCTTATCTCCAGCTCTATCTTATAGTCTACCAGTGTTACTAGTTTCAGTTGTCAAAATTCACCTGCCAAACATGAAATCTATTTTATCCAACACCTTTTCACTTTTTTGAAAATCAAACTGTGTGGCTGGACCTGATCCTGAAGAGGGATAAGTAGTTGCATGACCACAGCCATGCTGTGGGATGTGGGATGCTGGGCTTGTCAAACCTGATGGTGACACCTGGGGGCTACTGCAACCTGGACCTTAGCTTATGCCTAAATATGTTGTGTGTGAATAACTGCTAATTAAGTTGTTCTGTGAAAATTAATTCGCAATCATAATGACAGAAACAAATGGGCATTTTCTTTGCAGAGTGTCTGTACTCCATATTAAATTAATTTCTAAAACATTGCACTAAGCTATATTTTCTGGTTCTATCACATGCCAATTTTTTTGTCTTCTTATAATGAATAATCACAAGGGCACAGTATATTGACAAACATTACCATTAGAGAATAAGAGGGGAAAGCAAAGTTCTTCTTATCTCAGAGAAAAGGAAATGTATTTTGGGAATGAAGTAGCTAAGATACAATAAATTAAGTTTAGCATTCGCTCATATCTAAACAGGGATGTTTGTGCTTTCCTAGTATTGGTCTGTGAGTCATTGCATCCTTTATCTAGTAATATGGTTAAATTCCAGGGTTATCTTGGCTTTTTCTTCCTCTTCAACAGAGACACGAAAATTTCCTTGAATGTTATATTCTCCAAGGTCAGCAAAACATTGTTTTCTTTCAGTGATCTGGGAAGGAAAAGAATTCCTGGCCTTTAAAAATATGTATTGTCTACTACTGGATTTGCAAAAGAAGCCTAATGAAATCTGTATGAACTAGTAAAATTGTTTTGCAACAAAGCTATTTAAAACAGAATCTGAGTTAATAATAACATTTTTTATATGCACAGGAGTGCATGTGAAATAGAAACCTGTATTCAATGCAGGCATTTACAGGAAGATTGTACAATTGATACATTGATCACTATTGGAGATAACACATGTATAACTTCCAGGACTAATACCTTTTAGTGTACATCTCGATCCTGGAATAAATAAAACCACATCATGTTTTGCTGTTCCCTGTTCATTCTGCTGAGAGGGAGCCTGGAGAACTTCTGGCTGAATTGTACAAACAAATAAAACTCAGTAGTACTTATTCCAATTTGAAATGGGACTGGCAGTCCATTTGCTTACTAAATTTCAGGATAAGTTTTTAATGGACATTTCATTTGCTGAGGGTAAATTCCAAATATGCTCACAGGAGGGAAATTGTAACCTTGTGTACTAATGTGCTTATAGACTGTTCACTTAAAAATTACACACATCTGTTGTTTTGGTGATGTGAGCAAAACTCTGCTAACACTTAGTACCAATAATAAATAACTTTCCTGAGGTGTCTGGTTGTTTTCCAGTTATGAGTTAAAGAAATGAAGACTAATGCTTTCCCCCAATTGCTTTTGAGTTTGTAATTAAATCCGTATGAGAAGAACTGCTTGGTGGATCGGGGTGAATAAAGCACTAATAAAAACAACTCTAATTTCCTGGCCAGTCACTGTTTTACTTTCCTTGTGCACCAGTGGCCATTCCAGGGATCACTGCCAGATCTGCAGCCATGTCCCCTAGGGCTTCGGTCTTGACACATCTTTCAAAATAAACAGGACAGAGGATGTGGACAGGCAAATCAGTTACAAAGAATCAAGTAAAGCTTCAGAAACACCATTTATACCCTGTGTTTCTTCTTGCACCTTGGAGTCTTGTTTTTACCATGTAGTGTGGAATAAGGACATGGACATGGGTATTTCCAGTGAGGTAGTGCTTGATTCCCACCCTTACTTATTTTGGGATCTTTCTGACTAAACCCTGATCTCGATTAAAATGCAAGTCCTGCTGTATCTCCCTTTAAAGTTTTCTTAAACATTACCATTGCCTTAATGAAGTTGAAATCAAGCCTGTAGATTGGCATCTCAAAGGAAAATGTGGGCACTACAATAAAATGATGTGGGTGAATCAGTAGGTGTCAGATTGCTGAGTCCATAATGAATAATTATCTCAGCATAATTATGTGTGCTGTTTTTCAAGCAAGATGTAAAACTGAGGTCCTTTTGTCTCCTGGTAATTAAAAACACATCTCTTGTGCGATTGCACATTACGAAAGAGTATCCCTTTTGGAGAATATGGTCTGCTAGTAGTATCCAAGGTTGGATAAGAAACTATTATACGGATAATTAGAATTGGCTGTCCTGTATAATTTTCTATTCCAGCATCTCTGATATTAATTTTTGCATTTTAATTTCAGTTTGTGCACATATTTTGTAGAAGCGGCTCTTATGTTTTACTTTCTTTAATACCTTTTAATTGCGTGTATATGAACAGCGTTTTGATACTCCCCCTGGATCAGCTTTGATATAATTTTGGGTTCAGAAATCAACTGCTGGATTTCAGAAGCAACTGGATGCATTCATGGGATAAAAATACCTGTAGGAGTGTTAAACACGAAGACACAACTTTTGGTTCAGGAAATCCTTGAGTTACAAACTGATAAAAATTGGGAGAATGTCCTTAAGGTATAGACCTGAACGTTCTCTCTGTTCTTAAACTCTTCCCTCAGGATCTGCTGTTGTCCACTGTCAGAACAAGATCTGAGGCTATACATATCTTTGTTTTATCCAGAATGGCCTTACTTAGATTTCTATGTAATATAACTTAACTGCTGAAAATAAATGTCTTACCATTAAGATTTCTTACCAAGGCAGGGAAACAAATCTGGTTTTCCAAAAAATATTGAAAGTTTAAGTAGATTATTTTCTCTTGAAGAAATGTTACATGGGAAATATTTTTCTATAGAAATATTCTTGATCCATTTTATTACCCAAATGGGCATCTTTTATCAAAATGTCTTGCACTTTCTGTAAGTTATGGTAGTTTTTTGGACATTATTCCTTGGCCTGCCCTTGGAGCTATTATGGGAAATTGGATGTAGCATAATAATTTCTCGTGCTCCATCCAACTTCTTTAGCGTGTCCTCTTGGATTTGCTAGGTGCCAATACAATTATTTTGAGTGGAAGAGTCACGACAGAACAAATGTAGATGAGGCATAGCTAAAACCACTTTCATGCATCTATCCCAGAGAGAACCACTAAAGGATAGTTTTGTGAAGAACAGTAAGTCTGACTAATTAATACTGGATTTCTGACCTGCTGCTCACAGCCAGGTGAAAGAATTGCCTTAGTGTACAGTGACAAACCAGGCATTTGGGATTTTTCTAAAACATTTTCTGTGATTATTTATTGACCATAACCAGTATGGGCTGCTTTTGCCTTTGCCCTTGACTGCCCATAGACTACACCTGCCCTGCCTGTCAAAGTTTGAATTTGAGATGGATAATTTTTTTTCCTTCCAGTAAAATTGGAGAAAAAAGGGGTAGAAGACATGAAACCTCCAGTTCTGAAGCCAGCCACAAAAAAAGGGGAAGCCAGAGATGAAATCTACCTGGCATTTTTATATCTTCATAACTGGACATGAAAGAAGAGGAGAGGATACCTTTCATGAACCAACAGCAGGGAGAAGGAAGAAAACAAATAAAGAGTGAAGAAGATGACTTGGCCATTGTAATGGCAACTAGGAAATGAGAAGAAAACCACTGATTACTCTGTGACTGATATCCTGGAGAAAGAATAGCCTCATGCTTTATCAATTCAGACATCAGATTCTTATGTGAAACTATGATAACATAGTGCATTTGCTTTGTGACACTACATGATGAGGAGGCGATAAACTAAACAACATTTATTTCTGCTGACTGAAGTTTGACTGATCAGTGGTGAATGCAATTTTAGGCTTATTAAGGAATCATCAGGATAGCCATGTCTTTGGTTAGGTTTTGATTAAGAAGGAAACCTGAGGCACTGGAATTAATGTTTCAGACTGTTTGGAAAAAAACGGAGTATGTGTATCCAGGTCCTGATCCTGCTACCACATTGTAAGTATCAGATAATGAAATAAGAAATCACAACTTCATTATATTTGCATGTGTGTCCTGGGCTGGTGGAAGTGTGGAATCAGATCTGGCAGTCGGGTGCGCTCTGCAGTGAGCCTGGGGACCTGGGGCTCAGGTGTACCCTGTGCTGATTGAATTATGAGACCTGGGCTTGTCATGCGACATTGTCAAAATAAAGGGAAAAGTCATGTGCTCGGAGAGGTATGGAATAAGGCAGTTCTCAAGCAGGAGGCTGAGGTGTTTTTTTCTCTTGTGCTTGCCAAGTGCATTTACACATGGAGTTCTTGGCTGCCACTTGTGCAGACTTCCCTTGGAAACATTTTCCATCTGTCATGCTCACATGCAAAAAAAAAAACAACCCTGGAGATTCCACCCCCATCCCTGAAACGGAGCCTCTCTTTGTCTCTTACAGCTTTCAGCAAGACTTTTATTAAAGAGACGGGGAGGGGGGGGGAAATGCAGACAAGGTGCTCTCTAACATTTCATACCAAGAGCTGCAGCCAGCAAGATCACAAATGCCCGCGATGGCAAGGAGAAAGAGATTCAGTTTCACCTTGACTCCTTGTTTCATCCGCTAGCAATCCTCCCTTTATCTGCAGCTCTCTAAGCTCCATCAGCTGCTCCATCCGGGCCTACTAAGAATTAAGAGTCTCCTTATCTGTGGAGGAAAGTCAAATAAAGTGCAGCCAGAAATTCCTGACACTGCCTCCTCCTATACTTAGAACTGCATGTAAAATGCCAGCCACCATCTCCTCAAAAGTAGCAGAAAATTCTTTCAAAATACGTTCCTAATAAGATTCTCTCTTTTAATACTTCACTGACATCACTTCACATCAACAATAAAATGAAAAAAAAAATGTATCGCTGAAAAAATACACTGAGAGGATGGGCATCCTAAGCCTGATCAGTGATGACGCAGAGGAAGTACATGAGTCTGTTATGTCTCCTTTCTTCAAAATCGCAATTATTTTGCAAATAAACCACTCTCTTGTCTAACGATTGTGATTTGCAGAAGGCAAACTTTGTGACAGTGCTTTATAATCTGTACAAGACATATACTGAATAGATTGGAATTTAGGGCATCAGATGGCAAGAAAGCCAATTGGCACTAGGGTAACTGGATCTTTTGAGCATATGAGGTCTTTCTTTAATAGAATTTCTTTGATTTAAATTTCCGCTTCACATACCATGTGAAAGGAAGCTGTATATTCAGAAAAATTGAATGGCAAGACCTGCTTAAAAGACAGGCTGCTATGCCTGTCATTGACAGTGGAAGTCTGAAGCTTCTGTTGTATTTTAGTTATATTTTGTTGATAGGGACATTTAAAAATTGTCTTTATGTATAAGAATGTTGGAAATGAGACTAGGTCTTATTTTTCAGAAGGGCTTTTTGGTTTTCCTTTTCTACTCTCCCCTCCTAACTCTACACAAGCCATTCCCCTCAAGGCTCTGGGAACAACAGGTTAACACATTTTCCATGGAGACCTATTGGACTGCCACACATTAACTGGGTTTCTTCATCTCTCCTGCACGACACCACACGGTGCACCAGTCTGTGGCTGGGCTGACAGGGCTTTGCTCTGACTCATTAGAACAGGAGGCACAATCAGCTGGTGCAGTAAAAAAAAAAAAAAAAAAAGGTTTATCAAGGATAAAGAAAACAAGTTATTCAGGGGGAAATGATCCATAACTGCTTGTTATTAAAACCTTTAAGAATTACTCGTATAAGAAGAAAGGAATTGCATAATAAATTTAACTCCCCGGTTTGTTCTCAGAACATGAGTGAGTCAGGGTAAAACTATCCTGGGAGCCAAAACACACAAGTGCTGAACGTGCTCTTCGGCAGGCCTTTTAAAGGTGTTTTTACTGAATTTAATGTTTTACTGTTTCATTTGGTATGGAAGAACAAGAAGGTGGCAACCAAGTGAAAGTTTCATTTCTTTTGAGAAGACAGAAGACGGAATATGAATTGGAAAAGTTCCTTTGAGACCTCCCTCCTTACAAGTCCAAAAAATGAATACAAATCTAATGATATCATTGCTAATGGAAAACATATAGGCACGAGAAAGTACTCTCAGCTTACTAAAACCAGCCCTGTTGCAGAGATTGTCATTGTATCCTTCTCCGCATCCCTTTGCAATTTTTTTCTATAGTTGCTGTACACTGTTGTCCAGCATCCATGTTTCACCGCAGAGGAGGCTGCAATTCAGTTTTGGCTGAAGAATTCATGGTTTGCAGGGACAAGAGGGGAAAGGATAGCACAAAATGGTGAAAAGGCAAGATAAATCTTGCGGTGCCCTCTGATCCCCGTGGTCTGCTGCCTGCCAGCAGTGACCCCAAGCAGAGTGCAGATGCACGCACATGGTTATATACTGCCAGCTTCTCTCTCCTACCCTGCAGTTGGCTTTGCCTTGCCAGCTGTCCTCATACCTCAGGAAGATATTCCTTATTCCTAGGCCTGCAGGAAGTGGGGAGAGGAGGGAAGGAAGAAGAGGCCGCTGCCAGGATGTGGAGGCAGAGGCATTCTGCCAGATGCTTCTCCAACTTCCCCACAATGACTGTCTCACTGTGCCCACCCCACCTCGGGGTAGACTGTTGGTTGCAGATTAATATAGGCAATTACGTGGGGTATGTCACACTGTCTGTGTCTGATGGACAAACCACCATGGTACTTGTCTATGCATATATTATACACACAGCAACAGATAGATTCCTGGTGAGAAATCAAGACTTTGGACTGAGTGGGACGAGAGACAGAAACTCAAATATATGTGCACGTTCAGTTATAGGTGTGAAAGGTTGGTGCCATCTTGTTCTGGGTGCCAGAATAGCTTATTACAGTCACAGTGCTGAGGTTACATCATGTTTATATTCTAATATCCTGCTTTTAATGGCTAATAACATTCAGAGACTTTCTCTGTTCCAGATGTGGTTTCTGTCCAAATGTGATTTTATTTGGAAAGTTTGAACAAGAATGGTTCTGTGTTTTTTTATTATTTTATTTACTTTGAATTTGAGAAGGATGGGAAAATAAAATTTCTTTTAAGTCCAAAAAATTATTCAGGCCTGTGCTTTGGTCATGGGCTGATGAAATAAGAATTTGAGTCAGACTAAATCCACCTGCTTTCTGTAGGAGCATGCCTAGGGAGAGGCATCAGCAAGTCTTCCGTTACAACAGCCTCCAACCTATCTACATTAGGACTTCATTTGTATACATTAACTGTGTGCAGGACAAAAAATATCTCTGCCAGAGGAAATGAAAGATGTGAGGTCAGTTTGAGAAAAAACAAGGACTGTGGGTGAAGAAGGAAAGTGTGACGTGCTGTTGCTGGGGTCATTCTCTGAAAAAGATAGGGAGAGAGGACAGAAGGGTGAATTACTCCTACCTCTGATCAAAAAGGCATTACTATATTTTAGTTGTTTCTCATTCTTCTCACCATTTTTTGGCAGTTGCATTGCCTCTGGGAAGGCCCTTGGCATCATTTCTTATTTTGTTCCTGTGAATGTCTTTCTGTCAGCTTGTGGTGAATGCTTCTTGCACTGCTTGACTGAATTCCTTGCAGTACTTCTCCAAGGGCCACAGAGGTGTCACGTAGTCATGTATTTTCTTTAGGTTGCCAGCATCACCTGCACTGACTCATCCATCAGGGAGCAGAGAACGGGCTTTTGTTTAACTGCTGTCTCTCTCTGTGCAGTGCTACTTGGAATGTAAATGCATTTTTTTTTCCCCACAAAGGGGGCAGATAACAGTCCATGATGCTGCACGATCTTCAGTAAGTATGGAAAGGGCTGTGTGAGCCATTTCAGTACTTTTCTGCAAGTGCTCTGTGCATGCCATCTCCTGTTGGTGCGCTTGTTGGTAACAAAACATTGCAGGTGCTCTTTGGCAATGATGTGACCGAGTTCAGTCCTGCCCTACCCAGGGCATTCCTTCTGCAGCTGACTCAAGTTTGCTTATGGTTTTAATGGCTCAAATTAAACCTTTTCCTGAACATTTTCTCACTTGTATGCATACACATGGTTTCCCACTGTGTATGAGTATTTTGTCATTTCTCAAATGGCACAATTTGTTTCTAAAATGTGTTTCTTTTTTCCCTATCAACTCCTTTTGACCAACACCAACCATGTACTTTCTGTCTTTCTTGCTTATCTGACTAATCTCAACCTCTACCAATTCATTCTAGTTCAAATGTTACACAAACCCTTTGTTTGACCTTTGCAGCCTCATCTTTGGAGACAGGACCATCCATGAGAATGGATTTACTTGTGCTTGTAACCACCACCACCACCACCGATCTTCTTTAGTTCCCCAGCAAATTGGTTATGCATTGTAATTAATTTGGAGCCTATGAAGAAGTGACACCCTTGTGAAATGAGATATTACAAATTTTATAATTATCTAATTATTAAATCCTTCATTACATATTGTCTTTGATGCAGGGAGAAGAAAGCTAAGTTCTTTCTGATTAGGAAGTTGTTATTTCCAGAGTCTTAATATGTTATTTGATTATTTTTTTTTTCAGTTAGCCAATATTCCACAGTTTGAGGATGTGAAATCACTATTTTTTTTCTCTGAAAAGAAATTTAGTGACCAAGCAGTGGAAACTGGGGCCTATGGAAACTCCAAATATTGGCAAATGAACACATGGGAAGAAAGAAGCAGCATCACCTAACGGTCTTTTTAGGTGGCTTTTAACCAGTGTATTTCCAGAGTACCATTTTCCACTGGTACATAGCTCTACAACCAGTTGTATGCTTTACTGTGAAAAGGAACCGGCAATTTTGAAATCCCCAAATGAAAGGCGGGGCGAGAGGTAGGTGTAGCTGTAGTGACACCAAGGACTGAGTGACCCACATAAGAGTTACCCTGAGTGGGCACAGAGCTGGCCTGTGCTGAATGGAGCTGCCTGTGTCCTGCTGCACAAAGCCTTTGGCCGCAGGACGGACCCCACCAGCCCACTGCAGTGGAGGAGCCTGCAGGCAGCTCCCCCTTGGCAGCAGTGATTACGCCTCCTGCCTGGCCTCCCCTTTATCTAATAGTGCAGCGAGAAGTTCTCCTGGGAGCATCATTTCTCTTTGACTGTGGAAATGGTGAATAGAGCTGTTTTCTTGTAAGAAAAGCCTGTAATAGCTCAAATGACTGAAATGGTGGAATCTGTTCTATGGATGGGGTTTACCCGGCGTTGTTGCACATGGATTGGAGCCCATTTGATGCTGCATCACTTGGGGTTCCCACCATCTAAATGGATGTAAGATTGTCTCTGCTATTCTCTCCTTATAGTGTTAGCCCTAGTAAGTAGCATTTTAAATACTTTACAGAGATCGTGTGCCTTTCTTACTGGAATCATAACGGGATAGTACATCCACTTGTAAAACATTAGTACAGAGCAGAATTGCTGTACAGACCTCTAGGTGCTTCAAGATAACTTTTGATAGACTGTTTATTGATAGGCACAAAATATGTCTTAATTTTTACAGACCCTGCTGTGCTGAATATCGAAACAATAAATTTAGGAGAGGTGGTTACCATAGGAAAACAAGAGTGAATTGGTAAGTAGTTTAAATGTAGGAGATTCAAAACCTATACATGAAGGAAAACGTCAGACTGCATTAGATCAGCTTTTATGCAGGGTTAGAAGGGGGAAATAAATAGAAGTTTGGTGTTCCTTCAAATATATCAGCTATTATTGTCCAGTCTCGGAGTGACTGTGACATGCAACACTTCAAGAAGGAGTTATTAAGGAAGTGGCTAACAGCTTCATGCTAGTGTTACACAGTTCATGATTAAAAGTGAGGAAGTGGTCCTTAAAAATAGCAGACCATTTGCAGACCCAACGACAGGGAAATGGGAAGGTTTCGATGCAAGGAAGACACCTTCAACATCTGTTGGAATCATGTGAAGAGCTCCAGAGAGACTGCTTCTCAAACTCTAAAGACACCAAAGTTGAAAAATCACAATGCAGTTCACTTCAGGACCTGGAATAAATTTAATTTATAGCAAACAATGGTGCTGAAGGGCAAAAAGTGCAAAAAATTGTCAGTCAATAATCTCCGATCACCATAAGTGACATGGGAAATCAAGCTTGCACTGAACTTGGGGTCTATTCGCACTAGAGCTCTGGAGTGACTCATGCGCTGAATTCATCCCATCTGCTTGTAGCACTCTGAAAAACTGAAGAGATTGGTTGGCAAAGATCAAGGATTTTGAAGACAGCAAATTTGGAGGAAACCAAGTATGTGATAAAAGAACTGGAGATCTGGCTACAGAGCCTATTGCCTGTGTTTACTTGCTATAAACAGGCACATGTACACAACAGTGCTCTGCTACGCTCGTTAGCTCGGAGCTGCACCTGTGGAACACTGAAATGGACATGCTCAGCATGAAAAGCGAGGTATGCAGGTGAGAGATGTGAAAATAGACTGTGGTGCGTGGCTTCTTGCAGCGTCAGGAATAGGCACTGATCTCGGTTACGAGAGTAGCTGTGCTGACAGAGATATGAGTCATAAGCTTCAGTGCAGCTCACGAACGATTATCAGTGATCTGACTAACAGCTCGTCATAGGAGAGGATCAGAATTGTTTGCCAATGAGCTTACAGGCAGCAGTAGTGGAGCATCTTTATTGTTACACCTCCTTGTGTTTCAAGAGACCTTTTCAGTTCAGCATGGTTGCAGGTATGAAGTATGGGGTATCAATTCTGATTTGTTTTGCCTCTCCAGAAAGGAACATACGACAAAGGAGAATGCAACTCCATGAGGGAAATTGTCTCTCTCTCTGAGTTCATCAGGAATGACTCGAAAGGGCTGCTCTCGGAAACACCAACTGGAGATCAGCCGGTGCTGACAGCATGTGACAACTTCTCCAAGTATGAGATAGAGCAGCCACACACACATAAAAAACCCCTGACAGTTAGAGATACATTACATAGTTCTTGTTGGCCTTCAGCCATCCACTTTTTTTTTTTTTCTTCACTGGATTATTTTAGGACTAGAGGAACCTATGTTTCCCTCTAACTAGATCTCTGAAGCTAGGTGCTCTGGCAGTCCTAGGACTTCAGAAGATGGGAAAGCAGACAAAGCACAGTAAGGAAGCTTCCGAGAGAAAGACTGTGTATTGATGCTGAAAAGACAATAATGACACGAACATCCAGGACACAGAACCGATGTGGCTAAGCAGCCAGAGAAAAGCAGAAGGAAAAAATTCTAGAATACTCCTTTTACCATTCTTTTACATACCTGGCATAGTTGTTATGAATCCAAAAGCTTGAATTCAGAAAAACAGAGTCTGCTCTTTGTAGCACATTCAAAACTAGCATGCAAGTTGCCTAGAAGTGAGAAAGGCCAGTAAAAAGATAACTCAGTGGTTGGAGGGACATGAAAGAAAATCTAGAAATATTCTGGTAAGTTCTACATATCCTAATTTTTCTTACATTGGTTGTAATGGGGCAATTTGCAGCAAAGAAGTGATTGCTGCTTTGCCACCAGAATATCAACTCACTGCAGTCTATATCTGCCCAGAGAATTGGCCTGGCTCTGCAAACAGGAGACCCGTGACCACTGATAATAGGGATGCATATATCAACAGTGACTTTGATGCTGAAATTAAGGCTTGAGCATATACATTACTTAGAAATACCATAGAAACAGACAAATATGTGGATTCCTAGGGGTTAAAGGAGTGATAAATGCTTATTAAAGCTGTCTGGATTGCAAGGAGTTGCAATGTTCAATGCAGGCAGCACAAATAAGTGTTAATAGTTTTAAGTTCTGGGTGTTTTTATGTTAATTTACTTTTGTTGTCACTTTCAATAAGATTGTTTCTGTTTATGGGTATTCAAATATCTTTACAGGAGGTGAACTGTTTTTTCTTCATGATGTGGTGTCATACTTCACATGGCTATAAGACTGCATTGGATCTAGTAATTGTGTATGTATGCACATGCGTATGTATTACTTTACTTAAATTTACTTTGATGAGTGCTCAGTGCTCTTTTGGGAAAACAGAATAAATGGTGCGCTGTATTCAGATGTTGTCTCCTAATTTTTTTTTTTTTGAGGATACAGCTCTCAGAACTCCTGTCTGAATGTTTAATATTAAGATAGACTTTACAAAGAAGAGCTCCATTGATTCAGCTTAAATTGTGGTGACTCGTGCTCTCCGCCTCTCATTGTGATCTTTGCAGAAATATGAATTAAATGACATTTGGAAATGGTTGCAGAACCTCAGCCATGCACATTTGAATATTTACTCAACCAACTGTGATTTTTTAAAATTTATTGCTGAGTTTCTTAGAAATGTCCTACCAGATATCCCAGGAGAATTGTTTCTCACTGGGCAGGTTTGGCTCACAGAGTAAGCAGAAGTTGTTCCTGTCTTGTAGTACTTTTTCTGCCCTTTTATTTTCCCTAGCCAGGATATTGTTGCTTTTTCATTCCTTTTGTTGAGACTTTCACTGATAGACAAGCACAAATCTTGGTAAACAGGAGGGTGCAGCAGCTGGCTACAGCAGAGGCTTCAAAACAGGCAAAAAAATTAAGCCCCTTTTTTGTAGAAGTGTCAGGGTTTCAGCTGGGGTGGAGTTAACTTTTTTGCTAGCAGCTGGTATAGTGCTGTGGTTTGGATTTGGGATGGGAACAGCACACTGCTGTTTTTGATTGTTGCTAGGCTGTCAAGGCCTTTTGTGCTCCTCACACCACCCTGCCAACGAACAGACTGAGAGGGCACGAGAACTTGAGAGGGGACACAGCCGGGATGGCTGACCCCCCCTGACCAAGGAAATATGCCATGTCATATGGCATCATGCTCGGTAGATAAAGCTGGGGGAAGAAGAAGGAAGGGGAGGACATTCACAGTTACAGTGTTTACCTTCCCAAGTAACCATTATGTGTGATGGAGCCCTGCTTTCTTGGGGATGGCTGAACACCTGCCTGCTGACGGGAAGCAGTGAATGAATTCCTTGTTTTACCTTGCTGTGTGCACAGCTTTTGCTCTACCTATTAAACTGTCTTTATATCAATTCATGAGTTTTTTCTCACTTTTCCTCTTCTGATTCTCTTCGCCATCGGAACAGGGAGGAGTGAGTGAGTGACTGCGTGGTTCTAGCTGCCGATTGGGGTTAAACCATGACAAAAAGTGACACTGGCTGTCAGGAAAAACACAAACTCTGTGGAATCAACAGTGTTCAAGGAATTGTGGCACTGTTGCACAGAAACGTGGAGCCAGGCAAAGCTTTTCTGATGGCACTGGAGCTAGCAACAGCTTGCAGGTCTGTGGAACGAGCTCCGGAGATGGATGCCAGCGACAGCTAATTGCCTTCTGGAAATAAAAAGGGAGAGCAAAAGGGGCATAGGATCTTAGAAAACCACCTGAAGTCTTTAAAATGATTGGCTGCAGTTTAAGAATCTGGCTAGGTTATTTCCTTGAATTATTTCTTCTGCTATCACTTTGAGAAAAACAAGAAGAATGACTCAATCCCCTAGCATCTTACATGTGTCTTAGTCATTGTCAATCACAAAAAGTTACAGTCTGGCTCTCATGTTGAATTGAAACACTTCCTGAGAGAATGGGCATACTTGATGCAATGCTGAGTCACTCTCAGCTGCTCACCATTATTAGGTATTCAGCATTGCTAAATTGATACAATTAATTTTCCTTAAGTCCCATAAAAGTCTCTTTATCCTCCTGACAGTATTATTCCTTTTCTTTTTATTATGGCAGTCAGTGTGCTGCTAAAACAAAGACAAGCCAGCTTTTTCTCTCATTTTTATATTTGAGTCTCAGAGAGCAATTTTTTTACTCTAATTTTTGTTCGTTTATTTGTGAATCACCGCATCTTTCAGAATACTGATCTGTAGAACATCATGCTCTTAGGTATAAAGTGAAAGGAAAAAAAACCCTTAGCCATCTTTTTAGAAAGTCACAGAGAAAGAATCAGTGGAGAGGCTGACCTACATACCACACAGTGTCCCTTAAACAAAACAGAGTTTGAATACTTTCTGTGAATTACGGAGTCAGATATTATCATTGAAGGTAGGACATACAGAAATAGTTCAGAATGCTTTTCATTCAACGTTTGTTCTTCAGTTCACTTGACCAAAACCAAGTGTTCAAAAGTTATTACTTACTCCCCTCATTTGCACACAATTACTTTTCTTTCTTTCTTTCTTTCTTTCTTTCTTTCTTTCTTTCTTTCTTTCTTTCTTTCTTTCTTTCTTTCTTTCTTTCTAATACTCCCTCCATATGATTTTTGGGCATGGGTGACTTCCAGATGTAAAAGAACAGTTTAACAACAGCTGGATATGAAAATAGCTCATAATCTGTCCCTCTGAAGGAAAGCATGCAGATGTTCTGCATGCAGGTCACTGCAGATGTTCTCTCCAGCCAGAGGAACTGGATGAGACCTGCAACTGGATCCAGAAGTTCAAGATACTGCGTCTCTGCCTGATAAAAGCAGAAAGCAGCTTTCAGAAAGGAATGCTGGGACTGGCTTGTTAGATCTGCCTTAGCTTATCTCAGCTGCTAGTGTGATTTACTTGGAGAGACTGATTTCAGGGGAGGCAGATCCCAAAATGTGGCTGGCCTCATTGGCTAATGAGCAGACAATGAGCTCTGTACGTGACTAGCACAATGTAGGGAACCAGCTGTTAAAGGTCCACTGGAGGAGGTTTCTTGAGGGAGCAGGTATTATATTTGCACTTCCTGAACAGTCTTTCCAGACCTCTTTCCTGTGAAGTACAATACTGTATTTCAAGCTGAAGGCAAACAACTCTCCTCCTTCTCCCTCTGAAAAACAATTCCTGTTAAACCATGGAAAACTATTGTGAAGTCCTTACCAGGGTGGAAAATTTGCACTCCCTCCTAGTGCCTTTCAAATGAATGAAAAAAACATTCCTGTACTTTGGGAGCTGCTAATGGCAAAAAATGAAGAAGCTTTCCAGATTTTAAACCCCCTAACAGAGAATAGTAAGAAACTTTCCAAAAGAGAAAGGAATGTTACCTCTGCTAACTGCAAAAGCATCTCTTCTCCAGAAACTTCACCTTCCTTTCCTCTCTCAGCTCATTTACTTTCCTCAGTGTGCTTCCTCGACCTCCACTTCTGTGGCTTGAACCCTGCACACTTCTGGGTCCAGGCTAACATAAAGATTGGAGCCATGACACTATGACTGATGAACTCAAAACCACATTTTTCTTATGGATGATGCAGAATTTGTTTTTAAGGGTCATTGCCTGTGTAGAAGTTTGAGTCAACGCAGGCAGTGAGCGACAGTGCTTCCAAGAAACAGGGTAATGTGTATTGCAAAAGGGATCCCTGAAAGAATGGTGGTTTTCTCATATGTAGACTGTCACAGTCTGTTCAGACCAACAAAGAAGCAAATGACATGACAGCACCAATCTTTTTGATTAGAGCTTCTCCCCGACACCTTTCATCTGTCTAATGCTGTGCCAAGAACCTGCTTTCAAACACAGCCTAATTATTGTCACAACCTTTGTTTATGTGGATCTTTCCCTGTGTCAGATCATAGATTGCAGGGCCATTGATAGCTTCTTTTGATTCACTTTGGAAGATAAACAGGGGTGGACTTTAATATAAGTAATCTGATTTGAGTAACGTGAATTGAAAATAGCTCCAGAGTCATCACTTCCCCCAGTGCAAGATTCTGGAGAGTTATTACTGTGTTTTCCTATTTATTTTATTAGAAAATATACTAAAAATGTGGGCAGTTTAGAAAGTTTTTTATAACAAGTTTTGGACAGCAGAGGCATTTAAATACTTTTAATGAGAGATTTGCCTTTAGCATATAAAATTAACTGAATTGCACTTAATTAGGTCATCGGAACTTTCTAATCTTTTTATATTTTGGAGATGGATTTGAAACTCAGTATATGTGAGGTGGTAGCTCTCTATGGAAAACTGGTAAGGTCTGTAAACTTTTAGACATATATGTGCTGCACAAAATATGAACCTGATCTCTTTATTTTCTTGTTCTCGGTTGTCTGTGGAACTTTTTGGTAATTTTTCCATCCTAAGGAAGGCTGCTGCTTCCGTAGAAGACTGCAACACATTTGTGATATGGATACACACTCACTAGTAACCAAAGGAAGCACTTCAGTAGTTATGTTTGTGGCATAAATTTGCTTTAGGCGGGAGCGATTTTTACGACTGAAACCCATTTGCAGCATTATAACTTGTCTGTATGGGGTAGTAGATGTCCACATAAAAACCCAACAAACTACACTGTGATTTCAAGTTTCATGTGAGTTGAGTAACTCAGTTGATGTAAAGGTGCACACCCTCATTCAAGGTAAAAGACCTTTAATATGTGCTCATAGTTTTCAAACTTCTACTTTCCAAAGCCTCATTTTATAATATTAAATAACAATTGGAAGTTCAACTATACAAGTGTTACATTCCAAACAAGCACTTTAGTGCCATTTTGCAGAAAGCAATTTTTTCCCTGTTTCTTTGCTGAAAGTTTTGCATGCAATGAGGTATTGACTTGCCTAATAAGAGATGTCCTGAACAAAGCTCAATAAATCTTCCTCTTTTTGCTAGTTCTGCTTTGTGGGATGTCACTGTTGGTGTTTTGCTTCATATTCAGAAGATAAAAAAATAAAAATATCAATTTCCACAACTAGTTGATGGACTGCTGAAGAACTTTGTTCCATATCTGTGCTGACACCTTGAGGGTAACAAAAGCCACTTGCTCCGTATTTGAAAACCTAGAGAACTAACTAATTTTTACATTCTGTCCATTTATCAAAAGAAAACAATCATCATCAGAAGCAGGAAATGCTAGACAGAGGCTCAAATTTCCCTCTGTTCCCAGGTGCTGATTTTTATTCATACCGAGGGCATGCTTGGAAAGCTCATTTTGTTCTTCTAAAAGCAGGCAATGGAGGAAAGAGGGTCACTGATTATATTCCCCATCTGATGCAGAAAGTCTGGATTCTTGCTCTGCCGTGACCTCAAAACCTCCCGTGATCCTAGAATGGTTTTTTTTCTGAGAATTAAGAAGCATCCAAACCATTTGCTTCTGCAAATGTAACAGTCTTCTCTTGTTCTTGCCTATCTAACATAAATTCACCATAAAGCTGTATTGTGATATGCATTCAGAAGCTTTTTTTAATGTAAGCACTGTAGATAGGCAAAATTAAATTGCTTTGTGGATTGAGTCTTTCTAGCAACTAGACAAGAACATGGGGTCCTATACGCTTTTATCATTTTGCCAAGTCTGTGTGAAGGACAGGCAGAATTGCAGGCTCTGTGCTAAATGTGGAACAGGAATTGTTCTCCGTCTATTACCTCAAAAGGGGCAGAGGAGAATGGAGAGCAGCAGGATGAGGCCTCAGCACCAGTCTTTCTTGGCTGACTGTAGGAAGGGAAATGTGCTGCAGCATTTTTATACAGGACTTGCCATCCTCCTAAACAGAAATTGCAGGTTTCTCCTGGGTTGGAAAGGTGCCTGGCCTGTTGCCCGATTGAAGGTCTGTGCCTATGAGATGCAATTTAATCCTCCAGTTACCTTTGAAAAGGAACCTCATATATTTATAGATCAAATGAGCCTTTTTTTTTTCTTAATGTATATGAATTGTGTTTATATGCAAAATATATTATGTATACATACCAATATGCATTTGTAGCACTGGGGGTTGTAAATGCAGAAGACTGGGGTTTTCTTTTCAATATATCTAGAAGTGTTGGTTTGCAATGAGGTACCTCTTGAAGTCTCATTCTGATCATCATTTACAGGTATCCACAGTTTGTCTTGTTGATTAGAGCAAACTTCTTAGACATTTGAGACCCTCAGGAGTCTGGAGGTGCCAAACTCTCATATTGACTCAAGAGTGCTGTTGGCTCTGGAGCCTTGCACTAACCAGGGCTAGCCAGCCCAGCTGGGGCATGCAAGGTGGTGTAGCAATTTTGTTTGTTGACGTAACCAGTGATGACTATTTAAGTGGGCAAGAAGATTGTAGTTTTTGTCTTTATGTTACCACTCTGTGTGCTGTACCTTCCCATGGTGACATTGCCACACTGTGCTGGGGAAAGGCAAGCTCATCTTGGAGTGACCTGCATGGAGACTGTAAGAAGAAAAACATGACTGGAGACTCATTTCACCTTCTCTATCTGTTTAAAAATACAACTATACCTCTGGTTTACAATACTGTTATATCTCTTGCCTTTCTTCAGGATCATACATCCACCAGCCTTGCACTGCTGCGCATTTTTTTTGATTTTGCTTTTGCTAAAAGAACATAATTATCAGAGTGAAAGCAATACATGAAAACTCACTTGAAATTAAATTGTTCTCCTTTATCCCATTCAGATGCTTCAGTAAAACAAGGTCTTTCTGGCATTTTTGGAAATTATCAGCTGGAGCCATCACTAGAATGACATATCATTTGCTGTTCTGTCAGACCTGCAAGCTGTTGCAGAAGTTAAATTCTTTTTTGGCCCTCAGGGAGCTTTAACATATCTGCGTTAGAGAGGAAGACACTGTGACACGGTTTCAGTTTGTTTGCCCACTGACATGTTTTTAGGGGCTAAACGACAAGTGAAAAGATCATCTAGTTTTGGGGCTGTTTTTCCTGCTTAAGTGCATCATGTATATCAGAGTGCCTTCACAGACTCAATAAAACTCTGTCTAGCACGCCATTCCTCAGCAATCAATGCTCATTCCTAACACATCTGCTTGGATTTGGCCTTAATCCCTCTCTCCTTCATCTGTATTTATCAATATTTCAGAAACTTAAGTGTCAACTAGTCTCATACTCTAGCATATCTGCAGTATTGACTTGATAATCTGAAAATTTTAGGAAAAATCAACACTGAAATAAAATAACAGATATATTTAGATCTGACAAATCCACTGTGACTAATTGTGCCTATTGGCATAGCCATGTCATTTTATACCTTAGTTTTCCTAGTGTCCATTTAAAAAAACCAACCATATTTTAATGAAAGAAAGCTTTCTAAGAAGAATAGTCCAAAATATTAGATTGCAGTAACACATATTTTTAAATATATATTTGCAACATTGCAATGATATACTAAAGCAGTTACAACCCACAGAAGGTTAAGAAAAATAAACATTCTGTAATGATGTAAATATATGTCTATTAACCAAAATTTGAATGACATTTGTCTTTTTAATCTGAAAACTTTGATTTATCTGGTGTTGGAAAACCTAGTAAATTCTTATAATGCAGAGATTGGTAACAAATATTTTAACCCAGTAAATTATCATGTTAAAACATCTACAGTGCTGCGGTAGTTCTTGTCCAAAGTGCTTTTGTTTTTGAAGGTGACAACCAGTTCACAAAGCAAATCAATAACAGGGAAGGACACATTTTCTGAGATGACTGACATAATTTCAGTCTAAATCTTGAGAATAAAGTAGCTCAAATGTCAAACGAACACCACCTTTCACATTTTATAATTGTTCTGTGATAATTTTTTTCCCCAATCAAAATAATCTGAGAGGCTGGTCTTCCAAAGTTTAGCTATCTCAAAAGAGTTCATGGACATTATTAAACCAGCAATTAATCCAATTTATATCCACTCATGTCTTCGAGTGGATTCACACTCATGTTCCAGAGATAAAATGATCTCTGTGCCATTCAGAGGGCTTTGAACCATTCCACCTCTTGTGAGAACAAGCTGAAAGAGTGGACAAATATGTATCTGTCAGAGGAAATACATGCTGCAGCATCTGGCATATTTCTGAGGTTATGTGAAGACCATACAGGATTAGCAGTTTTATCAGAACTACAACCTACTTGTTAAAAGGATATAGACTTGTTGAATTGCTATTAGGACTCGGGACAGATGGAGCTCCTGCAATTCAAAGTGTTGCAAATCTTTAGAACCAATTTCTGGGCTCATAGGATTTGCAGATCTAATGCAAGCCCATGAACTTTTCCCTCTCTAGTGCATAAAGACTTCTGTTTGTTTGCTTTCCACTAAATATTTTTTTAATTTTCCTAAAGTGCAGCCTGTGTTTTATATTAGGACATGGTGATCTCTCCAAATGCTGTACTGACAAAGCAGATGGGCTGTTACCTCTAGAGCGTATATCTGGTTATTCACTACTTTCCCCTTCTATTTTATGTTCATGCAAGGGAATTTCTTGGGAAATTTAAGAGTCGTCTACTTCCCCATTCACTCAATGTGAAACACTAGCAATGAATATTTCTTCAGTAAAGGCCTAAAGTCATCAACTATGGCCTTCTTTTCTGCAGATGAACTCACAGTCACAGAAAGAGCAAGAGGCATTATCCCAGAATATGCACAGCTTCTCTTAACTGGTTCTGTGGGATTATTCTTTTTATTTCTCATGCTCTTTCGAGGTTCAGCTGAAGTTGGCGTGATTGAAACATTTTGGACCTTCCAAAACATGGAAGACTCAATGTTAAACACTGGAGTCCGTAAAAAATATATTTGTTAGATAGGCTTTTAAGGCTAAATTAAAGTTTCTATATACATAGCAATGTTAAAATAACTTAATAAAATGAAGCAGTTAAAGGATTTACACCAGGAAGAGATAAAGTTGAAATGAGGCAGGCAGCTTCAAGATATCTCTTTTTTACATTATTTCAGCCTTTGTACTGGTACTATTCTGCCTGTTTGTGCTATCACAATAAACCTAACTTCTGTGCTGATTTCTCATAACAAAGGGAGGAATAAGACCCAATAAATAATAAAAAAAATTATAACTGTTAGTCTCAGCATACATCTATTTTTCCTTTTTGTTGTTATTGGTTTTAATTTCTTTCCCATAAATCTTTTCTTAATTTTTTACCTTTCTGAAAATTACCAAATCCTTAACCCAACACAAATCTTGCTTTTGAAAGGTCTCGTTAAAATTTTTGTAGGCCACCTATTCACATGGAGCTTTCAAAGTGGGAAGGGCTGGCATCTCAGTGAAAAACAGTCCCTCCCTCCTGTGTGGGACCCTGATGAACTACCCTAATTCGGAATATCTGCCTAGCGTGACCAACTCCTTCTTTTCAATGAAATATATAGTCACCTGAAATGATGTTGGGTCATCCCTGGAGCTGTGGGAAATGTTCATTTTGAAGTAATTTTCTCTACTCTGTCAATAACACACAGTAACTGTACACCAAGATGGGAAGTAATTAGGATTTGAAGTTAATGGATATCCCTGTTACCTTAAAGTGGACTTTTGCTTCTAGCCTTTGATAGAACTGCTTTATTACCGGGCTTCTGACTCTCAATATAGCTAGTGTCTCAGATTGGATGCTGGCAGAGACCTATGAATTTTATTAATGATTGAATAACTAATCAGGAAATGCTGTAGACCTTGCAGATTTTTCAATTAATCACACTTACCTTAGAAGACTTCTGCACTCTTTTTCTGATTGCACATGGAATATACTTCAGCTAAGACATTTTCCTACTGATTTGATTTCTATGGGATAGTTTTTCTGCTATTCTGGAAATCAATTACTTGGATGACATAATATGCCCACATTAATCTATATGGAGCATAGTACGATCTGTTTCATTCCAAGCCAAGGAGGGCCAATTGATGTAAATTATAGAGTCACTCAGTTTGTTGCTATTTATAAAATTAGTCACCTGCAGCATCATCCTGGATGAAGTCCAGTGGATGAAACAATGTTGGAACAGTCCTATCAGCACTTAAAATATATAGGACGTGGTGTTTCCCTTTTGCATCTGGAAGTTGCACATCTCTTACTTTGAGGTTGGGAAATCTCTTTCCATTCATTCTGAATCAAATATAAAAAGACAGTAAAAACATTTTAAAAATGAAGTATTTTGTTTCCCTAGCAAAATTGTATATCTTCCTGTTCCTCTCAGTTATTGAAAATGACAAAATCTCAATTAGAAACTTGGAAGACAAATATGAAAATTTTGCAGACCTTAAGGATTAGAATAAAAACAATTCTACTTTTCTTTTGTTGTCAAAAATCTCTCTAGCATATTATCCAAGTTGCACAAACCAAGACAAAATATCCTCAAAAAGTAGTGAGATTAATCTAGTATATGCCTTCCTTTTACCCAGAGTAATCATGACTTACATTTTTGTTGTTTTGTAAGCAAAATAGTTATTACTTTCTCCCTCCTAATTTTCTGTAGACAAGATGAAAGAGAGAAAGATTTTACTCTTTTCTATTACTCATGATGACTATTGCATTAGTAGATTTGTTTTTCTGAAGTGACTATGCACGGTACTATCACGACGAGATCAGTTGTAACATTAATAGTAAAAAGCCAATGTAATGCTTGATTAGATTAATTCTCATTTGGTGATGTTAAATTTACATTCACATCTGTGAAAACAGAATTTGTCCAACATGCTTCTCCTGTAACACAGAAGTTCATTTCCTCTTGTTAGCTATTTAACCTTATAAGGCAGAAGATGCTTTGTGCCGCTAACAAGTGACACTTACTGGGCATGAATCAGTTAAGCAGTGCCATGCTAAAGCTCTTAGCATTAAGGTTTGTCAGCTGCTTTTGTTCAAAGCAATGCAGCTTATATGTCAAATATGTGCGCATATATATATTTTTATACATATACATTTACATCTATAAATCAGAAACAAGTATTTAGAAACAGCTTGCTGTAGCCTTGCACAACACAGAGCTGAAACGTGGACTGACGGTGCAAACATACTTGGACTTGTTTTAATGAACTTTTCTAATGCATGGGTGTCAGAATGTGATTATAAGGGTTTGGGATATGTCCAGCCAATTCCAGGCAGAAATAGGCAATACCTCCTGTCAAGAAAAAGGTGATTCTGCTGGAGAAAGTTAATTTATCAATAACTTTGATTAAGTGACTTCCCTCCTAAAAATCCTGGAGCTGGTGATTAAATGCCGAGAATCAACAAGTGTTCATAGAAGTCTGAAATATGATGATGAGCTGACACCATTTTGATTGGGACCTTAATTTATGCAATATGTCATTGATGACCTAGTCCAGGTTCCTTTCTCTGACTGTGGCTGGTGCCACTAGTTGGAATTGACTGATCAGAGTTTTTGTTCACGCTTGAGCCACAAAAAATAAAGGGGTTAAAAATTCAGGCCAGATCAAGTCAAAGTAATATTTTCAGTTGAACAAAGAAACAAGAAGATCAAACAGGCATAATTAGTTTTTATTTTGTATTTGCCTGAAATATTTCAGGCAACCCAAAATGAAGTGCTGCACTTTGTTTTCAGGTTATTTAACCTTTTCAGAGACAGAACAGCATTTTCAAAACAAAATTTCAAAACAAAATGCTGGAATTCTTCTTTGGTAAACACCTGAACTAAAGGAGTTTCTGAAACAATTAGTTGCATTAAAAATTCAGACCAATTAAACAAGGTTCTTTTCTAATAAACATGCATCCAGTTGTGTGTCAAATCTGCAAATCATTCCAAAGTAATTTTCTGTGTGCAAATTATAGAGTTTTTTTTTTACCCTTCTTTATGAATATTCCAAAAAGGGCAGGTACAGAATTATCTAACGATGGAGAGAGCTTTTTCTTAGTTGTTTTCCAGATATTGGTTTATCTTCAGAAATATTGCAAATTTTCCCTTGCTTTGTGTCTTTCCCTTTTAAACCTTCAAGTTTTTAGCTACGTGTAGGCTCCTTCTACTTTGAACAGAAGACTGGACTAGAAAACTCCTAAAGTCCTTTCTGACCTGACCAGTGTTATGTTTCAATCTATATGATCAATACTTCTAAATACCTTTTTAAAGTTCTCTTTTTCTGGAGTAACCCACCTTCTTCACTGCTGAGGGAATAAGATAGAAATATTTCACCCATCTCAATAAATAATCTTCACAAGTCAAATTTTTTAATTATATGAAGAACTAACATACCATATAGCAACAGAAATTTATTTATCAGTGTGCTTGAACTCAGACAGGTCGGGCCACCATGAGGAGCAAGAAAATTGTTCATTATATTGGGCTGTTTATTCAACTTTAGGCTTATCCATCAGGGATGTCAGTGTAAAACCACTGACTTTTTCTGTGGGCACCTTCACCTGCGTTCCTCAACGTTTCCCTAAAGCAGTTAGCAAAACCCACTCATGTTTGTATGAGTGAGAGAGAGAGAAAGGGACATCTCCTCTGTTTCATACCACTTTTAGGAAGGAGGTGTCAGTTTGTCTCCATCGCCCAGAAAGAGAGCCTGCATAGATACTGTAGCCCAGGCAACTAACTCATACAGTTGCCAAACTTAGGCTCTGTGAGTCTCATCCTCCATTACTACTGTGAAGATAAAACCAGAGATCTGGAATTTAAAGCTTTCAGTGAATGTTATCAAAATCTTGGACCCTTAACACCCATAAAACATTTTTGAAAAATCTCCCTCATCAAGACATGTTTGAGACACTTACCCAAGTCCAAGACTACAATCAAAATCTCTGCTCTAGAAGGGCCATAAACAGTGACCTCCAAAGCTTTCCAGATATCTTTAAAGATTTTATTTCTGTTAGCATTTTCAAGGTGTAACTGAGATGAAGTGATGAAGTCATAAATCCTCCTTGACCAAAGGAAATCAAATGCTTTCAGTATATCACAATTTAAATACTAGTGTGATAGACACCTAGTTTTACTGCTAAGTGCATATTTCTTTGCCTATGAAGACATTAAAGTGCATCTACTGTGACTTCTAGTAAGGAGGGGAAAGTTAGTGCCTATTCATCAGAAGACTGTAAAAAAGGAAAGGATGAGGGGATTTGATCAATCAGTCTAACTTCAGTTCACAGAATATATCTGGAACAGTCTGCAGCACCTAGAAAACAACAGGGAGAAGAGCAAAAGCCAACATAGGTTTGCCAAGATCAAGTCAGAGTAAATGAAACCCACTCTTTCTTTGACCAGGTAACAGGTCCTGTAGATAGATAAGAAGCAGAAGAACTTGTGTACAGTTACTCAAGCAAATTTTTTGACACAGTCTCAGTTGGTATTGTCACACCCAAGTTAGGAAAGACATGGACTTTACTCTATGAGCACAAAACTGATTAGGTAACCACACCATAGAAAAGTTAATAAAGTCTAATTAAGCTCAGGGTTCTGTGGGGGGTCTGCCTTGGATCTATTTCTGTTCAAGGTTTTCATTAACAAAACAGATGGTGGAATAGTCAGAATGCTCATTAGTTTTGCATATGACACAGTGCTAGGAAGGACCTTGAATGTGTTGGATGCTAACAATAAAAATAAAAATCTGGAGAAATGGACTTGGAAATATAGGATGTAACTCATCCTAGAAAAGGGATGAGGGCAAGATTAAGAGACAAGGGCAAGATACTGCAGGAAAAATCAATGATACAAATTCTGGATGGTAAACTCTAGGAAGCAAGTTCTTCAAAAAGTCTTAAGATGATAGTGGATCACAAATTGAGTCTGAATCAATAGTGTTAGATTCTTTTGAAAAGACAAATATTCTGCTCATGGTGTATAAGCAAAAATATAGGCTACAAGATGCACATTATGATCAGAGGATGTAGAAGCCATGAGCTAGGAGGTAAGATTGGAAGAATATGCCTGAAATAAAAAGGCAGAGAAGGATGTTGGTGGCAAGAAATTTAATAAACATAAGTTACTCCTGTTGTTGAAAAAGGGAAACAATATCCACACTGTATCCACTGTATCCACAATGAATGGGACAAGAAGTAAGGTGGTTAAATTGGCACAAGAGAGATTGAAATAATTAGAAATTTTCTCATAATGAAGCTAATTGAGCATGGGAACACATAGATTGGGAAGACTGGATACTCTGTCACTGGAATTCTTTAATGAAAGTTCAGTTATACATCTTTTAGAAATTACATCAATATTGCTAATCCTCTTTAGAGCATTGGGATGGATCAAATTGGTTTGTGTTTTTGAGTCTGATCAGAGGCCACAGCACAGTACTTAGAATAAGGACTGGTTTTTCCTCATGAGCATTACCGTAAATCTGAATTTTACTTATCTAACAATTCAATATTGGACATTAATGCATCATTTCAGTAAGGCTGGACAGATACATTTTAGTATATTTGCTTTCAGAAATTCTGCTTTTGCTTAATCAAGATAGAACTGAAGTTGGATGTTATAACTTACCTCAGCAGCAGCAGCTGCTCATCCCTGCTAGTTCTTAACTCTTCTCTTAGAAATGTTTTTTCGTAAGTATAGCTATTAGCACTGGTGCTTACTGTTCTGTGTGGTCTATTGGTTTTTATATTTATTCTAATTGGTTGTACAGCATCCAAATATGGTGGCCAAAGAACAGGAGTAATTAAAAAATGTAATTGTATGAACACTGGTGTTTATAGTTAGATGTAACTGCAAAGATGTCGGCTAAAAATTGGTAAGAATTTTATCTCCGGTAGACCGGAATGTGCATAAGTGACTTTGGTGACTTTAGAGACATTTAGAGGCACATTTATAATCCCACTCCGTTCTGTAGCTGGAGCATATTTCTCCCTGTAACAACCTGGTTCCATCTGGCTCAGGATTAATGAAACCACAGACTTGTGTTGTTTTGGGCACCTTTTTAACTAAATTAATACTAAGGATACAGTGGAAGCTTGTGCTCAGTCTTCACTTCGGTGAGGTACCCCTCTGAAAAAGCAGGTTCTCAAGAGCCCATAGGGCATGCTGCCTGCTTGACGATTTCTCAAAGTTGGGGCTTCCAGAAAGTTTCCCTTGTTTGGGTACCCTTTTGTCTAATGCAGGGCAAACTCATGCTGCAGCCTTTCCCTCAGTAGGGTATTATCTGAACTCCTCACCCAGTCAGGCCTTTTGCTTTTTTCTGTATTGAAACTCACAGGACAGGGTGTAAAGATCAGGTATATATCAGAATGCATTAAGGACTTCCCTGTATTGTTATCAGACTGCAAACTCTGAAGCGCTACCATAGCCCTAGTTTCTCCCAAACTGTCTATACCACCCTGTCACAATACACTCAACACCCCACTTGGTGTTCCTATATGAATTAACCTCAGTTCTCTTTCTTTTCCTCTATTCCCCATCATAATACTCTGTGTTCCTTCCTGTATTCCCTACCTACATTTGTTTAGCCTGGATGCTGGCCAAGAGATGATATCTGCTCTGGCTAACCCAGACCCGTGTTTTTGTGAAATGGTCAGGCTGGTGCTTCCCTTGTCCGGGTAAACACCTGGTGCCTTTTCATTAAGGGTCTGCGACACAAGCTGTGTGCACTGACTGATCATAGCCATGTCTGTGGGTAAGCCTTCCTTTGTCAAGCTGGAAGAAGCTGGTGAGGGACTGAGAAGTTTTTTGGTTGGTACTGACAGATAGACATCCCCCTCCTTCAGACTGATTGCAAAAGAAATTTTTCATCGGGGAAAACAGGTCAAGTTTTTCCTCCACCACCCCCCCAGCTTCTTACATAAAAGCATTTAATCTGTTAGTTGTAGATCACATAAAGAATCTAGTAGCAACCCTTTCTATTCCCCACACATATCTGTATTTGCCGTGTCTGTACTGCTGTACATCTTAAAAAGTAGGCAGTACCTCTTCTAGGTAAGACAAGAAGTCTCCTTCACCTACCTCAAGCAGGAAAAAAAAAAAAAGTAGAAACAAAACCTGGGATGAAAGGAGACAGCAAAAACCACTTCCAAAATTTGGTTAAATGGAGGCTCACTAGCTGTTTTACTGAATTTAAAATGGATATTTTTCTACCAATGAGAACAAATTGGAGACAAAATTACTTCGGTTGAATTTCAATTAAAAAATAAATAAAGAAAAGAAAACAAAAAATGTTTTATACATTGTTCACCTGATATCTATTATTTAGTGAGTCATAAGCCCTTCATTTACAAACAGAAATGTTCTTAGAATTTGAGAGACAGAAAAATATTTTGTGCACAGCTACTTTTGGAAGAAGAGCACTCTTGACTAAAAATATATACTAAGCATTGTCTGAAAATTAAACTAACCCAGGGCAATATAATTTACTTTAGCATTAGCTACAGAACTCTTTCAGTTTACTTCTCTTGGCACATAAACTAGGCATCATTGTGCTGTAGAAAAGGGAAGGGGCTACAGTGCCTCTTCTTTTATCTGCAAATCTCTGCCATCTTATTTGTGAGTGTTTCCTGGTCCTTTTTCCCCACCTGGATCACATGAGCTTCTTTTAATCAATGGGCGTGCAAGAAGCTGTGGTGCTGTGCTCTGTGTATTATATTGGGTTCTTGGAAGGGGTCAGTCAGGCCTGTGGAATTTTCAGTCACGGGGCACCAGTTCAGCATAAAATTTTCTGATGGATTTTGGTGTAATCTGAAGTCAAAAGAAATTTCTTGTAAACCACCTAATCCCTGAAGCATAAACTGTCTCAAAATATCGCTCAGGCTTCACCTAAGAAGGTGAAAACAAATTCCCATTATGTGTCATTTTTACATACACAAAGCAAAAATCTCAGTCCCAGCTTTGAAGCGAAGTAGTTCCAATGAAATGTAGATTTGATCAACTGCTTTTCAATATGTATGTTAGGACCAAATGAGGATCTTTGCCCAGATAATGTTAGGAACAAACAAAAAAGCTGCCCAGTTTTAACATTCCCTTTAACTATTAACTATCTAGAATTTAACTATTCTAGATATCATGAATATTTATCATATATAATTAATAATTTAGTACTTGGGCCTGAAATATTTGCATCTTTTGCCCTGATGAGGAGAAGGATTTTGCTGTTTCCTGCCAGGAGCTCTCTATGTGAATTTAAGAACAAGCAGTTCATCCCATGACATTTCCTTACGCTCAAACAGACAAGGTGACACATAAAGCCCAGGGGCAAAGGGAAACCTGATAGCTATATGGCTGAGCTGCAGTCGGAAGTGGTGAATTCCCTGGACCACAGGGAAAGCTTCCTGTTCTTTGTAGATGAGCCTATTATTGGAATGCACTTGCCTGCAGTCAATCCTCAAAGTAATTAAATGGAAAGGAAGCAATTAAATCACTAAAAAGGAATTGCATCTGGTTCAGAGGGAAAAATCCAGGCCTAGGAAGTATTTCAGTGATAGCTGGATGTACTCAGTGTAAACAGGTATCTTCCTGTTTGCACGTATAATTAACATTTATATGCTAAGAATATCTTGTGGTAATCAAATGAGGTTGAAAAGCAGAAGTTGTCATTATTGTGGCCTATGAAGTACTAAGCAGAGAAACGTTGATATATATTTTTCCTATGATGGGATAAAATTAAAAACCATACGCAATATCCTCATCTTGCATACATTAGCCTGGCAGCTTTAATGCTAGTAAAGCATGGTTCACATACATCTGTTGAGATTCTAGCTCAGCATTTTAGTAAGCACAACCCAGAGAAAGAAGACTGCAAAAATGAAAGTGAAGGGCATGATTCATACAAGTGTCCAAAGAGAAAGATTAGCCAAGTTCAGAAGGAGCTTGGAGTGAGTCCTTAAAATCAAATGTCAGGGCTATGCAAAGCGAGGCAGCACCTTTTAAAGACTGACAGAAATATTTAAATGAATACAATTTTAAATGTGTTGAAAGTAATAATTGCTTTAGAATTCTCTTTGATGCTGGCTGGTATTCACAAGATAGGGAATATTGCTGTATTTTTAAGATGCACCTTTTGCTCAGATTGTAACAAGGGATTCCATACGTTGCTCCAGTATATAGGATAATTGCTGGAAAGCCATCGGGAGGATCTTGGAATCTTGCTCATCAAACTTCTGACTGACACTTTTGTATTTTCAGTGCTATAAAACAGGTAGTTAAAAAGCAACTATATTAATTAAGAATCTGTAGCAGAGAATAAGGATTCTATTATAAGAACATAAAGAACCATGAGAGCTTTTCTTCTTTTCTTTGTCTTGCTTATGTCTTTTATTTTCTGTTTGCCCTGTTCTGTGGCACACTCTGGTGTTATGTGGGATCTCATTGTTTTCATTGTTTCTGTCGCCTAAGAAGGTGATGCCCTAATAATGAGTGAATGGCTATCGATAGGGTAGGATAAGTTGCCTGGGACACTAACAGTGAATATTGGTAAGTAACGTTTGCTATGGTTGAGCAAAACGGAGTGATGCAGAAAAGAGAGCTGACAGGGTTAAAACAGCAGACTCAAAAGTGTATTTGGGCAAAAAGACTAGCAAGAGAGAAGTTGGTGGTAGGAACAAAGACTTGAGAGGATGAGGGTAAGGGTGAGAGTTGTAGGTGTTTAATTGGACAAAAAAGAGTCATATCTGACAGGAGATCCAGTGACAAAGATGCACCCTTTTTGCTCAGATAAATCTGAGCTGAAAAAAAGTGCCTGGATTATTGATCTGAGACACAAGCATTTGCTGCTGGGGCAGGGAGATGGGAGAGAACAGCAATACTGACTGACCTTTGCAGCAAAGTTTACATATAACCCAGTTCATTACTTAAAGTATTTAACTATCTAGCAAGAAAAAAAATGTCATTATGTGTTACATATGAAGGAACAAACTTTACTTTTGAGTACATTTTGGTGTGCACCTCTTGTTATTAGCGCAGATCCAAAACAGGCCCTTGCTACAGCCAGACCTAGAACATTACTTTTTACCTTCTGTCAGTCTTTACCTTACTTCAGTCTGTTTCCTGCTCTCGGAGAATCCAATGCAAGATGTCAGCCAGCTACGTTATCGTTTCCTTCAAGACTAGCCCCTCAAGCTATACATCTTCATTGCCATAATACAGATAGTACATTACTTGGAAGCTTAGTTCCCCATAAGCTACTGTCTACCTGTGTCAGACTTTTATAGAAAGGAATTTTAATAGTCAGGTTGCAGCATGTGGAATTTATGGAATTTATTCAAATGGAACATATTATTATATCAGATAATTTAGTTGTGTAATATTCCCTTTCATTCTTGTCTGGCAGAACCAGTACAATTGAAGATTGTGTAGTACTTCCAGAAAGGTCCAGTTTTGGTACTCACCTAAAAGTAGTCACTGCGATTGACATTTTTGGTGTTCAACACTGACATGAGCTGTTTTATTTTATTTTCTATTCAGATGTTTGCAAAAGGAGGTGTGTCTGCAGGAAATTGGGTTCTTCAGCCCATGGTGGAAATATTCTGTCTCGGCAGCAATATGCTTCTTATTTTTGAGTCAAGGACTAGTTACAGGCTAGCAGGCAATCTTTGCATCAAGAATCTACTTTCAGATGTCTGTGATCTTTGCCAAGCTGGAAGGTTTCAGAAAAAATTCTGTTTGTTCAGTAGAGACTACTGAGACTTTTATGAACAAGACCCATTCCTCCCCCATGCCATCTGCAGCAACATGCTAGAAATCCACTGCACTGCCAGAAAATTATGCTCCCTGTGTAAATGCAGGTACTGCAGCTGCTGCCATGGCTCAGTGGGATGCTGGGCATAAGGAAGAAGAAAGAGAGGGAGGAAGAGGAAACTGCGGATCTCGGCAGTTAGAAATTAAATGGGAACATGGAGAAGGAGGAATGGCACCAGAAATAGGGTATATAATTTAAGACTACATCTCGGTATATATACATGAAGAACTGAATTAAAGTTGATCAGGAAGCCTTAAAGGCATCATTTCCCAATTCTGGTGTCCCTTTCTCTGCCAGGTTGATGACCTTTTAGGCTTAGTTCTGCTTTGGCACTTAACGGCTGCTTGCAGTGCTCTGGAATGTCTGCAGGGAGTTGACAGTTCACAGGACCTGCAGATTTGTGCACTGCTAAAGCCAGGCAGGGTACCCTGGAGTGCTTCACATGGTACCAGACACCTTTGTAAAGGCGCAGGAATTGGTGCCTCCGAGCATTTCTGGGGGAGGTAATACACATTCTCAGGGTGCTACGTGCCATTTGCGTTACTCAGAATCAACAAGCAAGGTTCCCCCCAAGCACTGCACTCCACGCCTGGCTCTGCTGCTCCAGCTCAGCATTTCTAAGCCATCCTGGCATGGCTGAAGGGGGTGGCTGCAAACACCCATTAATTCTTGCAGCTGCAACGGATTCAAGGGAACTGTTGTCAGGCTGAATACCACTTTAAGGTTACTCAGGTTTATGGTACGACTATCAGTTTGGACCCCAGCTATTCAGTTTCCTCCCTTTCCTAGACTGTTCAGAAATAAGCCTTTGATATCTCACAGAGAAAGGGAACAGACCAAGATTGTACTGTAGCATAAGATGCTTTATGAATCTGTATGAAGGGCAGAATTTGGCAACCAGAATTTTTTCTGTGTAGATTCTTGCATGTAGCCTCCTTATAAATACCACCTGAACTTACCAGTCCCAAAGTCGTGTCAGACATGGATGCTGATCATATTGTAGTTGTTTATTCATGCAATATTGTCTTTCCTTTTCAGCTCTTTTGGATTTCTGCCTCACCTCAAGTATGCTCATTCCTACTGTAGCTGAACTGTTGCAAACAAATGTCACCAAAACAATTTTGAACTGAGAATACAACTATTCTGCTAGGAACATGATACCCCATCCACGGGAACAAAATCCACAAGGTTTCATCTGGAACCCTAAAGGGTCAGTTAAAAGGCTTGTGCTGGGGGGAGAACAGAGGACTCAAAGAAGATATAGGTCAATTATTTCTCTGTTCCAGTAGCACTAGTCTTCAGGCTGAAATTGCAGATAACAGCAGGTAGTCATAGTCCTCAGTGCTGTTAAACCTTGTTCAGTTTGGAGTGCTGGCAATAAAAAGCCAATTCCATTTACATTTTTGGCCATTTTTAACTTACTGTGCGTGAAGAATGACTTCCCAAAGGCGTGTAGAGAGCAGTTATCTCTGCAGCATGCTATTCTGGCTACTGTGAAGAGGGAGCAGGAACATATAAACTGCTAGTTGGTTTGCTGTGGTTTTGATAACTATAGAGTTTATCTTACTTCATGGCAGGAGACACTGTGGCCATGCTGTCACTGTACTGTGTGGGGAAAGCAGAGCTTTGGAAATTCTAAAGGTTGGTCGCTTAGTCTCTTTGAGAGCAAATAAATAAACAAAAATGTATTTAAAACTACCTCAAAACTGTGGCAGCACTCAAGTAATGGAAGCTGAATCAATATATCAGTAAGACTGCAAAATTGTCCCCTTTTCTCTTTGCATCCTGCAATGAATGAAATTCTTGCAGCCTCAAAGCATGGAAACTCATGATTCAAGCTTGTTTTTTTCCAAAAGTGTCATATAACACTTTGAAGAACATGGTGCAGCTGCTAGGCAAGTAGGCTAAAGCTACAGGACTAGTGAGTACAAGAGTGAATGCATCAAACACACAAAGCCAGGCAAGCTGCAGTACTTCGTGCCCTTATAAATCAGAATGCCTGCTCAGCCTTTGCTTTGTGCTATAGGGGGAGATATGATGCATAGCAACTAACAGATTACCTAATGAAGCTACAATATTTTAAATTCAGTTATTTCCCTATCTATCAGACATATTTTATCTCCATTTACAAGAATTTAAAATTAACAAAAATGAGCTGTTCAGTGATGTCATTTGTATAAAAATTCAACAGTTGCCACAGATAAAGCTAGGCGAGAATAAAGAGATGTGCTGGTACACTAGGTGCACTGTAACCCTACATGGAAAGAAGAGCAAGGCACAGCAGGGATACCTTCTGCTTGTTGGAGAAGGATCCCAGGGAAAGATACAATTGGGAAAAAAATAACAAAAGATCAGTCATACACATTTTTAGATTGAAAAGCGTGCCAACCAAATATAGGAAAAAGATCCTCCATTCCCAGACTGTCTGGTAAAATGAGACACCCCTTGTAGGGGTCCTTTAAGTCCAGAGCTGGTGTGACTGCACAAGTCACACCATGCAAAGTCAGACCTGGTGATGACATAACCTGCCAGCTGGAGGAGACTTCCCCGAAGGAGCCCATGTCATTGCTCACTTCTCAAAACTCTCCAGAGGCTTCCAAGGACTTCTGGAAACTGGATATAGCCAAGAGCAGCTGTTGTAACAGGTGTGGTGTTCAGCGGTCCCTCAGGGTTAGATCCACAAGGGAGTGAAACCTCCACTAACTCTGACTTTTAGGGGACAGCTTGCGAATCTATGATCCTCAATTTTTTTTTTCTTTTTTCTTTTTTTTTTTCCCCCCAGCTGTCTTTAGAATTGTTTAAAGCCCATCTGAGCCTCAGCCTTGGGGAGGTGGAGGAGGCTGGCTTGTCCCACCAACACAAGGACTGAGCCAGGACTTCCTTCTTCCTGGTTAAGGCTGCAAGTGGCCAGGGGATGTCTCCTGCTTTCATCCTCGCCCAAGCAGATATTTCACTGTGCCACTGGAACAGTTTCAAGACAGGAGACATTGAGTGCAGTCTCTCCTCCTCTTGGGTGGCCTGGAACAAGGTGGACAGCATCCTCCACCATGCGACAGGAAGTTGGTGGCTGTAAGATGAGAGGAGGGGGCCGTGAACGTGGCAATCACAGCATAGATGCAGAGCTACTGACAGAAGCAGGCACAAGACACACCTCCAGTCCAGTGGATCACAGTGGAATTATGATGCATTAACTGTGAAATATGTCTTTTGGTGATTCATACCATAAATTAAAGGTTATCCTAATTCCTTTCAGTACAAAATGTACTTTAAAGAGTTATTCGCCTAGTATGAATCACCAAACCAGTCCTCCCTCTAGATTAGCAACAGAGACTGAACTACAACCAGTCAGGAAAAATAATACAACTTACCTGTAAACTTCTCTGTCCATTTTGAATTAGGAAGCATATTTCGTTTAAGATAACATTTTCGAGGGAACCAAGTCTCCAAAAATTGAATTCAGGCCCCCCAAAAGGCAGACTTTCAGGCTTGTTTCCTGTCATGGATAACTCATTTGGCCAGGCAGTTCCTGGTGTTGTCCCAGACTGCGCTGGGGTGGTAGGGGACAGGCTGGATGAGGAGCAGCTGGTGAGAGGAACCAGAGTCTCAGTCACCTTTCAGAGCTGTACACGGGGAAGTGGAGAGCCGGAAACCTTGGAAATGTGACACTGGCAGAAAGAGGTCAGCTGGACAACTTGGTGAAGAAATGGGCAGAACATCCAGAGCCTGGAAGTCCCTGGCATCCAGCCGGGGCACTCGGGCAAGCAGGCAGGGAGAGGCAGAGAGGTGGGTGAGTGGGGCAAATCAGGCTGCCTGATTTTGATCAAAAGCTTTGACAGAAATGTATATTCCTGTAGAAAACTGAATATGAAACTTTTTCCAAGGCAAATGTTTGAACTAGTCTTCTTTAATTTCTTGATTTTTGGATCCTTCAAGCTTAGAGTCTTAAATACAATGGTAAAAAATTTTGCTTAGAGGTGTGATCTTCAGCCCGTTCACAGCTCTAGCAGTGTGTGCTCTCTGAATGAGCAGATTAATGTTTGAGGCTTGGAGCATGGGGAACAGAACAAGACCCCTTGATTTGAACTCAAAAGCAAAGGATGAGAGAAACAGTGGGAGGAAGAAGCACCCACACACCAAACTAAGCATGAATGGTATGGTTGTGCACCGGAGGTGTTTTTAACGGCAAGGTCTACTGAACACTGCCAAAATAGCTGCAGCCTTTCCCAGCACAGTTCAACTCCTGGAGAAGGATTTGACTCTTACTGCTGCAGTGTGTTACACAACTTCATACTGACCAGCTGTCTGAGCAGCAATGAGCCCTGGAGTGTATTCCTGGCTCAAGTGAGGGGCTGGGTATGAGGAAAAAGTTTAAAAAGTTTAAAAAGATAAGGACATCTATAATAGTTTAGTCACTCCACAAGACAATGTCAGGGACTAGATAAGATTACAAAGAGTTAAATGTGTTCTGGAGATGGTCTGCAGTAACAGGGAAGCAGTGCACAGGATCTCCTCCAAGTTAATTTGAAAAGTTCTGATTTTCCCCAGCCTTTGTTCGTTGGCATCCATGAGCTTAGTCAATGATAAAGAAAATGAATTCTAACAGTTCAGGAGAAATGAGAGAACTAGGCACAAGTTTTGACCTGGGCAATGGTTTCTGAAAAGAAGGTCAATGTAGCCAAGCTCTACCACTATATAAGCACAAGAGGAGAAAAATGTGGTTTTAGAAGAGTAACCAGATACTTTTAACATCTTCTAGAAAAAAAAATAAAAAAAAGAAAGATACAATTTATTAAAAATTTGCCAGAAGTGCCAAATTTCAACTGTTTTTCTTCCTGCAATGTCCAAAACAGTCAAGTTTTTATCAGACCACCAGAATAATTTAAAAATGTTCAGTATTTATAAAATGAGTTTTAGAATTTGGAATAGCAACAAGATTTTTACTCAGGGAAAGTTTAAAGAGCTGATGAAAACTAAATTACTGCCACTGAACCGTAACTTCAAGCAAGAGGAAAGGAACTAAACTATTAAATGCACAAGAAATAAATGACAAGTTTTTTCTTCAATGAGTTTATTGTTCCTTGTACTCGGGTTACCACATACAAAATAGTGGTTATTACAAGCAGCTTTTATCTCTAACTGCCCTGTTATTAGCACTTATTGCTCTCAAAAGTCTTAACTAATTTAAATTTTTATCATAAAGGAACACTCTATTTTTTTTCCTAAAAGTGGATCTACTTCACTCTTTCTTTATCAGTCTTATTCTTCAGCTTTCTAAGAGTATTTCTTAAATCAATGTGGTATATTTATTGCTTTCTACTGAACTCCTTCTGCCCACAAAAGTATTCTAAAACTGTTTTTCAAATTCAAAACCAGTCTTCTAGATGAGTATTACACAAAATTGCTATTTTCAGAACATATGCGTGCTTCTCAGATTACTGAATAAAGCCAATCTCACCTAAAGATGTGAGAAGGGAGATAGGTTTTACTATAAAAAAGTACCTACGTGAGCAAATACTATCTTCAATTTTATGACTTTGAATTTGAAGACATCTTATTATATTTCAAACAAAATGCAAATAGAGAAGAAAATAACTGAAAAAACTTCTCCACAAAGTATAAGAGTAAGAAATAAAAGAAGTATCTCACTGTAGATGTTAAATTTTTATATGACTAGAAAAATCTTTTCTGCATAAACATTTATTCTTGAATTGTTTATATTCATAAGTCATTCACATTTATTTTTGCAGCATTACTGACATATGCTTGTTAGGCTTGAAATCAGTATGTAAGCTATAAAACTTGAAATGCCAAATTGCATTGCTCTCCAAAGCATGTTAAGCTTCTGTTGCGCAGTATTGTGGCTGCAAGGACATGTTGAGATGCTTGTACCAACACATATCATAATACGTTGGTATACTGGGGGTAGGATATGTAGATGAACAAATGGTTGACCCTCAGAGAAGAATTTGTATTCCCTCATCTCTTTTAATGTATGTGATTTTGAGAATTTTCCCCATCTGTCCTTCTGTTCTGAAAAAAGAGATGTTCATGGAACTGACCAGCAGATGCTTCATTATTGTTAAACCACTGCCAGAATGGTAAGGGTACCATGTGACTACTATCTCTCTGTATGATTTCTTGCTTGGCTTGGTTTCTTCTTCTTTCAGCTTTAAACCACATTCAGGCAAAGCAAAATAACATAGTTAGCGTGTTCTGTACATGTAAGATGAATATTGCTTTTATTATACTGTTGGTTTACTGAAGTTTATTCAAAATTCATATAATGATGAATATTGTTTTTTCACTGCTGTTTCATTTTCATAACCTGATCTGTCCTCCAAGAGCAGTGTGAAAACTATATTACATGCAGCCATGTATATTCATACATTTATTTCATGTAAAAGCATCATTATATTTCTGCACGTGTTCTTTAGCTCAAATAGATAAATAGATATTTTGGTATTCTGAAAAAATACAAAAGGGTAATTTTTTACCTTTTTTTCTTTGCACAGCTATTATAGGTCCAAAGGATTATCTATATCTCATCATCATATATGATGTATGAATGTATTAAAATTTTAACTAGTGAAATGGAACTAAGCAATTCTTTTAAGAAAATGTTATATTGTGAATATTTTTCCTAGATTTCTGTCAAATGCACAAGCATGGCTTCTATCTTCAGTTTTATTGTGCTATGGATCTGCACACCTGCTGTGAAACACAAGCATATTTTCATGCTTTCAGAGAGGACTGGAATTTATATGCAATCATCTGACAACCTAATCTTTCTCTTAGAAATCATTGGGTTAGAGCTTTGCTTTACATTTTTCATTAGTATCCATTAAAACAGCAGGATAGATTTCTTGGCAAGGCTGTAGCAACTCCATCATTGGAGATCTCATAGAACTTGCTAGACAAACATCTATTTTGAGCATCATAAAACAAATTAATCCTACTTTTGGACAGAGTGATGAATTAGATAGCCCCTAGCACCACTTCCAATCCCATGATTAGATCATGTTTCCTGAAAAAGAGCATATAATATGATTTCAGGCACATGGAGATTCTGAATCAGGCTGTAGATTGACCCTATTGACCAGATGGTCACTTCTCAGCAGAATGGCAGGGGGTATGGGGAAAAAAAAAAATAAAATGTTAAGGGTATTTATAGGTATACATGTTGAATAAAGACTTTTGGGTAATATGATGAAAAGCTGGAGAACATTAAGACATTCCACCATCTGAGAATCCAAGAAAGAAGTCTTTGTCCCAGCATGTAGCCTGAGATGCCTCACAGAGATTTAAAAATGATGAAAGAACAAACTTTAGCTGCTCATTTGGGGTGGGATGAAAGAAATTTTAAGTGTGCAGAAACACAATTTTTGCCATTCTTGTCAATAGTTTGAAGAGGAAAAACGTCACATGGTATTTACCATAGTGCTAAGGTCTTAGAAGTGAAAAACAATAATCAGAAAAGGCTGGAAAAGTTGCTAGAACATTTGTTTTTCACCCTTTCTCTGACAGTATGTGAACACTGAGAATTATATAATGTTTTAGAGATTCAAAATCCTTTATATTCATTAGAAATTACTGTCTGTGCTACAGCAGCACCTGGAGACTGTAAAGGAGCTTTGGCTTTTTGAAGGTAAATGCATTTCCCAGAGAGTTCAAATTCCAATCAGAAATGCCAAGAAAGATATTTCTAGTTTGTAAGGGGATTTTTGTGTGGTTTTTTTTAATATTTATTTTTTTAAATTTGTAGAAACTAATGCAGAGAAAAGGTACATATGTTGCTTAAAAATCACACAGGAAACCTACTATACATATCAGAACTGAGTCCATCACTGCTAAAGGTCCTTCTGTGGGTGTAGAATCATTTTAATTGCAAGCAGACAGTAATTATACAAGCAGATCTACAAGTTGCAAGAGAGCACTTAAAGGGATCCAGTGGCAGGCCCATGACCTCTGCTTGTAAATCATCTAGGAATCATGAAGTGTAGTTGTACATTTGTATGTTTGTTACCATACCCTGTTGTATGTATCTGAAACTGATTTATTGCTTAAGCAATGTCTGGTTATTTAGTACATTTTTCAGAATAGTACTAACAATGCAGTTTGTTGATGACAAAAAAGTCAGTAATTGAAGTAGAAGGCTACTGGAGAGAGAAAAAAATTCTGGTGATGGCTTAATAGATACAGAGGGAAAATGTCTGTATCAAATGTCTTGAGTACAGTCTCTAGACAGTGTAGAATACTGAAGGAACTGCATTCCCAGCTTGAGAGGTTTGTCAGAAACAAAATGAAGATCTGCTATCACATTTTAGAAGGTAATTTTTGAAGTGAAAAACTTCATAAGATTACACTGTGAGCACTCAGGCACCCCATGTGAATTCATAGTTAGCCATTCTACAGGGTCATAAATCACCATGACACCAACAGATCCCAGAAGACTTAGCTTGGATGACACAATTGGGACCAATATTAAATGATAAAAATAAAAGAAAGACCATACAGACAACAGGGGAAAACAACAAGACCTAAGGTGCTTCCTGAGACACACAACATGTCTCAAATATTAGCCCGACATTTTTGCATGTAGTCAAACCAACATAATCTGCTTGGTGAAGGCAGGAAGAGAACCATATGAAGTAGGTGGAATGCAAAAAGATGAAGCATGTCTTTTATATTTTGTGAGCTTAATAAATACAAATTACATTTTTTTCACTTCCATTCCATATTAGAAAAATCAAACAATAAAATCCACACTGTACACTAAGTTTATGGATGAAATAAAAAAGAAAATATATTTTCATTCATCTGTTGGATTTTTCAGTCACACTGAAGCCTTGTTTCCTCAAATTGTAACAGAAATACATTTTACTATCCATTGTCTACCTTGTCAAATGTTTTGTTTGTGAATGAGTGCATATGCATTCCAAATATGCAGGTTTATTTTTACGAAATCTGGCTGATCGTCACTTTATTGTTATGCCACTAATTTATTAAAAATTGGCTTCAGTTCTTTAGTATTATTTATCTAAGGAAATTATCACAATTAATACAATTTTTAGAAATCTCTACCTGAAGGAAAAAAGCTGCTGGAATTGGTTAAAATGATGAAAGCATGTTTATTTCTTACTTAACACTTTTTATTTACACTAGTGCCTTATATCACTTCCACAGACATGTTAGCTTGATGTCTGGTTTGTTATATTTGAATTTACTCTACTGGTAGTGCTCCTGGCAGTTGCGAGGCACAGAAAGTTGTGGAAACCAAAGTTATGTGCTTGTTCACTGTTCAAGTATAGGGTTCCTGAAGCAGATCTGACCTGGACTGGAGCATGGCACTATTTATATCTTGATGCCTACTGGGCTCCCAGTTGAGAATTCCTGCCTGGCTGCCAATCCATGGGTTACATTTTCCAGCCAGTCTCCACTGTGACTGAGACCTTCCCAACTGCTCTGTCAGTTATGGTGGGAATCAAATTACGCAAACATGGCAGAAAGACTGAGCGCAGTGGAGAGGTAGGTGGAAATATTGGCTGTGGAAGGGACAGGGTCTGTCCAGCTGGAGGGACTCATCAAAGGGAACTCGGGTTTAGCCCCAACTTTGATAGGGTACATTTGCAAAGAACAATAAAACACCATGTTATGGTTAGAACACAGTGCACTCTTCTTGGCCAGTGGGAAAAAATCCACTGAACAAACCTACTTTCAACTCTTCACTCAGCAGAGGCATCCCCATCCACTACTGCTTGCCACCAAAGGCTTCTCTTGGTTAAAGTCTACATTGGTGTTTGACCAAGGCAAACAGAAAAGGAGACTCGGAAGTCTGCCTTTTAGCCTCCCTCTTGAGGCCCTCAAAAACCCTGAACCGACTGCCAAACAAAAAAAAAGTCAAATTATTATGCACTGGAATTTTTTTCAGGTACTGTTACCTATGCTGAGGGTTAAGGAAAGGGAATGTGACAGAATAAATGCAAAACAAAATGAAACAACACTCCTACACCTACAATTTAATAATTAGGCGCCTAGCCTTTTGGCAGTCATACCCTGAAAGAGGATGGAGGCACAGAGTTTGGTACTTCAGCTCCAAGTGGAGTGTCTGCAGGGGTGAACACTGTAGAAGCCTTGGTGTGAACCCTTTTGTGGCAACTGAGGGACACCCTGGGCTGTGCAGCAGAGAAACAAGAAGCTGTCAAATGAAGCTAAAACATCACTGGTTCCCACATGGGACAGAGAAGCAAGGATTGCTCTGTCCTCTTGATGCCCAGGGCCTGTAACCTCCTTGAGAGAGAGAAGCTGAGACTCATCTTCTAAAGAAGGGAGTGCTTTCTTCTCTGAGCAGTGAAGGTGGCAGTGGAGCTGCTATTGCTGTGCAATAACATAGCAATAGCATAATGGAAAGGTGCAGCCCCTTGTCTAGACATGAGGGAACTGCAAATCAACAATTTTTGCTGCAGGAAGCATGCTTTTATCACAAGGCTAGAGACAGGGAATGGCATTTTATGTCACTCCCACTGATGTGGAATTACGTAATAACAAATATCTGAGAGAAGGCAGAAAATAAAAACAGAGAAAGAAAGTAAAGAAGTGATTAGGCTCACCAGCTGAGTGGAGGGCATTGGCCCTGCCAGCACATCTTCCCAGGGCAGCTGGCACATCTGGGGATGAGAAAGTGTGTCTCCTATTTTCTGGTCCTAACTGCACGAAGCTGTGGAGGGAGCATGAGGTTACACACATGGGTTTCCCAAGGGGCTAAAAGTTGGGTGCTACCCTTGTCCTCCAAAGCCAAGAATATTTGGCAGAACTTCTCTTTCATGTAAGAACTTCACAGTCGGTGTACTCGCTGAGGAAAGAGAAGTTTCCATTGCATCTTCTTTGATTCAAAACCATATTTCCTATCTCAGAAGTAACTTTCCTGAAAACTGAGGTGTGAAGGAGGAGAGACATCCTTCACATCCTTAGCTGAAACATACTGGTGAATGAAACCAAGGTTTACTGTAGGAAAAAGAGGAGATCAAGAGGGTCATGTAGAGCATGATTTGAGCACCCAGGTTCAAGTCTCAGTTTAGAAAGTGGTATCCCGGGCTACAATCTTCTGTACCAAAGAGCAATTTCTGTGTTTCATATTAAAGAAAAACTATCCCAGCATCAGAAACAACAAAACTCTTGATTTCCTCATCCTACACAACTATCTTAATATTAGAATGGAACATTTTCTTTCTTCTATTGTTTTGCCTTCTTCTGACTTGGCAAACCCTTCTATACAGTGACACAGCTTGAATGTAGAGAAACGGAAGAGAGAAGATGGAGAGAAGGGTCGGAACCAAATATTATAATTTTCCCTCTGCAGCAGACTGTGCTCCCACAGTTGAGGCATTATTCTCAGATCAGGCTTGCCTGGATCTGGAGACTGAATTGAACCACAGGTTCTTCTGCCTGGGTGAAAGCCTTTACTGTGATGCTGTTAACATTTGTTCTCCTGTATCTTGTGCAAGAAAGAGTGGCTTTCACTATTTCTTGGAAAGAGAAAGAGTTGTTTCCCATTAGATTGCTTTAGGAACTCTCCAATTGAGCCTTCCAGAATGGAGTTCATGTTAAATAGCAAATATTAAGTAGAGGAAGAATACTAAGTAGAGGAAGGCCCAGTTTCTGAACCTAAACCGGTTTTAAGCATGAGCTGCAGAGACTGACCAAGCTTGAGCGTGTTTTAGACCTACATAAATTTTATTCTCTTCCTCTTTCACTTCTCAAGTAGTAACATCTTTAACTTCTTAAAAATTTCCCAACACTAGGAACCACTGTCTGGGCTTCTTTTCTCTGTTTTCGTGATCAGATGCCTTCTACCAAAACTTTCTTATCACTTTGCCTCTGTTTTTTTCTTTATTATTTGCACCTTGAATTCAGCTGCTCAGAAAGAAGGTAAGCCTTCAGCTTTGGCTGCACTTAAGCTCACCCCGGCCTGATTTTACCCAAAAGGCCATGGGTTCAACCATACGTGAGTAGGGATTGTCAGGACTGCAACTATGGCTGCAAGTGCCTAAATCCTCCTTAAAGCCCCTGCTTAGCTGCTGTAAGGTTGAAATCAATAAACTAACGCCAGGCGGTTCCGAGACAGATATGAAAAGTCTGAGGTAAGGAGTTAAAATAAGTGCCTTATTGGTAGTTCATTTTCATAAGGGGGTGGGCATTCATTCATGCTGGAAGCCTTTGTACTGGGAATGTATGAAGTCTTTAATTAAAGTTGATTAAAATGGTAATTTTGAGCTCTGATAGTTTAGAATAACAATTTTTATTCTCTCCTCACTCCACATCTGAAAACCTTTAAACTACTTCAGTGGACTGCAACCTAAGTAATCCTGCTCCTATTTTTAGGGCCATAAGCTCTGGCTTCAGCAGGGCCGTGGCAGTTAGAATAAGAAGATTTTGCAAGTGTGGAGGATTAGCCTTTGCAGCAGTTGTATGACAAAGCAATATAGTCTCCACTGATAACACAGGAGGAGGAAAGAATTTATCATTTATTACATATTCATATTTGCCTTTTTTTAACTCAGCAACCCGCCAAAATCTATCCAAAACTCTTTTTTTTTTTTTTTTGGATTAACTCAGAGCTTTTGGTCCCATGAATGCTTCACCTCACTGCAGAGCAGAAGAAATGAATACTGGATGCCAACACTGTCCTGGTAATGAGAACACTAAGCATCACAGTTTGGGTCCTGTCTAATCCTCTGGTGTGGAGTTAACCTGCTGAGACCTAAAAGCTCCTCTCCTCCTGGGTACTGATCTTTGTAATCATGAGGAAAGCAGCTAATTAAGTACACAGATGAAGGGACATTTTATTATTCAGCCCTTACATATCTGTACTAGCTTTACTCTTCCTCTAAAATCCATGCTCCAGCTGAGCAAGTGAACTAGTGCCCTTAAATTTTATGACATCAATCCTGCACTGGTGAACCTGCAAGATGACAAAGGAGAGAAATTACTGAAACAGCAATCCCACAGAGGATAACACAGAAGACTGAGAGGTAAAACTTGTCATTAAAGCAAAAAAATCCAACCCATGACCTTCCCCCTTGACCCCCCAAAACCAAACCCAAACAAAAACCCTCAAGCAACCAAACTCAAAACTCGGTTGTAGCCCAGCTAGGTGAAACACACAGGATTTCAGAACTAGCATGGATAAAACAAGGTTAGAGACACGTAGCTCTGTGTTTTCACTGAGTTGGAATAAATCTCCCCTTTCCGTTCCAGAAATTTTCAATGTGAAGAGATGTCAACAGAAGCATCAGATATTCTTGGTTACCTTCATTTAAATGTTTATTTGGTCCTGCTTATGTTGCCTTGAAGTTCACTCTCTGTAGATTTTTCAGAGATCTCCTTTATTGACACAAGCATTCACAGACAGGACACATCAGGCTCATGCATAAGTGTTTACAGCTCCTAGGGGACACATCTCTCTTCCTTTTTATGCCACCTTATGGGACAAAGCAGCCATCAATTCAGACCATAGATACCCTGAGAGAACACCTATTGCCCACAGACTGCAAGCTGCTGGAATGATTTTATGTCATTTTCCCCTCTTGTGGTGCCTTAGGTCTTCTCTCAGGAAGCTGTTGTGTACGATGGGAAAATTGGGCAGTCATAAAACCTTGAAGGCTTCTCTAAATTAAGGTAACTGCTAGTGGAGTCAAGCAGAGATTTCTAGAAAGGAAGTTCCAGGCATCCTTCCTTTTCCAGGCCAGTTCTAGCTGCAGGGTGGTGTAAAAGCATGGCAGAAAGTCACCATTACCAGATGCTGTGTTTATTACCATGGAGATTCTAATGCATTTTTCTGGGTGAAATGATACTTTGTGTTTTATTAACATAATAAAAATAGCAAACGCAGGTAAATCTTCCTTAGTGAATCTAACTGGGACTTAATAGGAGCAATTTTGATCTTTAAGCTATTTCATTGGGTCTGGACATTAACAAAGTTTTCATCCTCTGATACAGACCAATGATCAAAGTGGCAAAGACATCTTTGGTCCTGATAGATGCGCCTAGTGGGATTTGCAAAGAACCTAAGGAATGTAAGCAGCAAATTTCAATTGCTTTGGCAGAAATCCTAAAGGAGAGAGATCCACTAGATGACACAAATGTCTAAAAATGAGTTAGGATATTGTCTAAGTTTCAGATGTCATCCCTACCATCCCCTTAAAAGGGGCCTGAACCTTGAGTCTAAGATCACTACAGACTTCATGGGAGACTCAGGCACTTCTGTTTGCTTTGCAGAGAGCAACACATGAGTGTCTAGAATTAACTTGTCAAAGTTTTAAGAGAAATGTCTGAAATACTGATCATGCTTGTGGTTCAAGCCTCAGATTCAGACCTTAAGGATGTCTTGATCGGTTCTGAATCCACAGACAAGTTGGTTTTTGGCTTTTTTTTTTTTTTTCTCCTGAGAATAGGTTTATCCAGCCTTTCTTTTAAAAGAAGCAGAGCTTGCTGCCAGAACTGTACCTGGTAGCACCTTCCTTGCATTAGCTTGGTTAGAAAGCCTGTACACTTTGGCTTCTGCTTCCTCCTCCCTAGACAATGCCCTGAACATCAGCCCACATGATGCTCAAGCAAGGCCAGACTCTAAGCTACAGTGAAACTAAACCACTCTGTACAAATAAATACAGGATAACAAAAACCATAGAGGAAGAATACATGAAGAAATTGTTTTGGGTGCTGAAAATAAGATATTTGACTTGAAAAGCGCATTTCTGGTGCCAGCTCCTGCTGTGAAGACTTTTCTTGGTTATTTAGTCCATTGGCTAATAAAAGTGTGAGAAGATGAGAATTATTGCCCAGAATTCCCCAAAACCTCCCCTCCACCCCCCAATAATCCCTGCTGGATATTCTTTTCTGTAAACTATGTCACTCTAGTTTTTTGCTATGCAGCTCAGGAAACGCAGCATGTCCCCAAGCTGTTCATCCCATCAGGGTTATGTTAGTCTTTTGGATATATGGGTTGGACTCTGCTCAAGTTAGAGTCAGCAGAATTTAGGTCTACATTTCCCAGCTGTTCTGCCACTGAAAAACGTCTAATTCTGCTGCCTCAACTGTAGAGAAATGGATCCCTTCATTACTTTAGAAATGTGTTGAATACTTCTGCTGGTGCAGGGTCTTCAGCAGGTATGGAGTGTGTGCTAGCCATTGGCATACACACAGCAGGCATATGCAAAAAGCACAGGTAGCTAAAAGAAATCTAAATTAGGAAGTATCCAATAAAGTTTAGATGCCTCTAAATTTAGGTGGCGGGGCAGGGGAGAGGGAGAGGATGGTGCCTTCAAATTTGGGATTGGAAGTTTTGATTCCTGTAGTTACTAAAACTTTACTGGAGAGGCACTTATCTGATTCTTTAAAGCCTTGCAAATTTAACTTTGGGGTTCCTCTGCCCTCTGAACCCTAGATAAACAAGCAGAAGCTTTTCCTTTTGTCTTCACTAGTAACCTTTGTGGAGCTCCAAGGCTTCCCTGGCTGTCGTGGTGGTTCGGTCTGATGTGTTTGTAAACCTGAATATCAGCATGACACTGCAGCAGAACACTGATGATTTAGATGTATGGTAATTTTTGTTTGATTTAATTCTTATAAAAAATGAAATTAAGGAAAAAATATTGCAGGAAAATTTCACATAATGTCACAGACCCTATTCCGGCATAATTCCATGCCCTCCAGAATATCCTTCCATTAAACCGATTGCAAAGCTTATATGCACTAGAAATTGAAAGGCAATGTGGGTTTATCACTTAATCTTTAATATTAGTTTTTCTTTTTTTTTTCTTTTTTTTTTTTTTATTGCATGGGACACTTTAGTCAAATCTTTTCAGAGATAATATAATATCTTTCCTGGTTTTCCATTTAAGATTTGTCAGTGGAACAAGTATTCGTCATAGATCATTTCGACCTGAGGTCTCCTCACCAACAATGTACACATCAGCCACTTTGAAATACGTTCAGCTTTCTTTTGAATCTGTCATGAATTTGCTAATCTTCAGTTCACCCTCTATGTCACTCAGATAAATTATAAGCCTAGAGATTCTGCAAACGCTGAGCAGCATCTCTTTTTTATTACTTTTTCCTTACAGCAGAGATTTGTTTCATGCACAATCATTTTAATTTGTTTATCGGGATATGAGTGAGACATTTTGAATAAGATAAACACTGAGCTGAACTTTCACCCAAACAGGAACCAAATTAATCTCAATGTTAAGAAAATAGTCTTTAGAAATACTAAATCTCTGTTTTGCAGAAACGTGGCAATTTCTTAAGAAAACCAGAATGAGGTATTTACAAAGTCATTTATATGACACACTCAGCTGATCTTTGGATTAAAATAGGCTTCTGATTTTTGAAGTTTCCCCATCACTGACTATATTGGCTCTGGCTTTTTAACATTGTGGGTAAAAATAAATTTCTATAAAACTGGTTCATTGGTTTTGTTATTCTTTTTCACACTATGGTTTATTATATTGCTACCTCTTAGCTTGCCCCTGTTCTAGTGAGGTAAATCCCATGGGAGCTGCATTTAGATCAAACTATGCATACATAATATGCAGCTGACATTTTATATGAAATGCTAACGGAAGCGTCTGATTTTGCTTCTAACGAAGTCAGTAGATGCAGACTAAGTCCTGAAATGAGTATTTATTCATGAGTATTAGTTGCTGTACACACATACCCTTACCTGGCAGATGTGCTAGGGACAGGCGAAACTGCTAAGAGCTATAAATATGAAAAGACAGCATGAATTTTAGGAAGAATTACAATTGCTGAACTGTAAGAAGAAGTAATGGTTCCAGCTTTTCAGATTACTTATGCCGGGATAAATCTGAAGTCTTATGGTTAATAGTATAGGTGTTTGTTCCTAGGGATATCTTCCTATTGGAAAATACAATTTAAATGAAAGCAAAAATGATTAGATGAATGTACCAATTTCACTGAAACCTGGGGGGAGGGTGGAGGAAGGAGGGCTTTTATATAAAAAATCATTTCATGTACACAAAGTATTCTTTTTCCAAGTCTGTAATATTTTGATATTCCATTATGAAATGCCTTTTGAACTTTAAAAATACATAAAATCAAAGAATCACAGAAAAATGAAGGTTGGAAGAAATTTAATACAGTCTCCTCCTTATAATAGGGTCAACAATATACTCAGACCAGATTACAGAGTAAAGACTGTAGAAAAAATTCAAATGTGAGAGAAAATACTGTGATTAATTGTAAACCAATGAAAAAGAATAAATTAGCTTTCAAGACAATTTGAAATTGTCTGCTTTCTTTCTGGTAGGTTATGATCCAATTTTGAAAATATGAGTTTCCCAGGAAGCAGAAACTCTTTTATAACTCATTTATAACTCCAGTTGACAGCTTCACGATGCACCAAAGCCAACACAATAATATAAGAATCAGATTCAGTAACTGAAAACCTCATGTGTCTAAATTAGAGCTGGTCAAAGGGTTTCACTGTTGTAAATATTGCGGTTGATTTACTCAGAGTGAATATTGACTTTCCGTATCCACAAGAATAAGTTTATATCCTAGAGGAATAGCAATCCGACCTGCATGCTAAACTCAAGCAAAAATAATATGTCATTTCAGCATCAAATGGAAAAGTTTATTCCAAACAGTGAGGTTACCTGACCTCTTGTCTTTGAATTCCTCTGTGACTCTGTAGCAGTATTTTAAGACAGAGCTGAAATTCCACATTCAACGTTCCTGGTTCCCCAAATGTGCTAAATCTCCTTCATTCATCCAGTTCCACGCTCATGGCAAAAATTCCACCTCTCTCCTGTATCAGCTTCTAGCAACAAACCAAAAATTAGAAATAAACCAATGATCGATTGCTGTCTTGAAACGTACAAAATGAAACCAAACAAGCCTTTCCATGTTCCTCTTGCCCACATAATTAATACTGTAAGCTAGGAAAGGGATGTTGTCTTTAAAAGATCAACCTTCAGGTATAAAAGGGGTGGATCTTATTTAAGCACCTAATGCAATCCACAGTGCTTCTTTTTAGTGTTTTGACACTTTGATCAGACAAAATACTTTGTGCAGCGTTTTAATGCGAATATGCTATGAATAAACAATTCCTGTTGCTAGCATGAAAAAAAAGACAGGAAAGGCAAGAAAACAGAAAACAAAAACATACGTAAAGATACAGAATAAACAGGAATAATAATAAAAAAGTAATAACAGTGAAATTGAATGGAGAAATACAGAAGACAAAAATAAATAGGAGTGGAAGGAAATTAGAAGACTCAAAGATGAAAAATGCAGTGAAGCAGCAAAATGGGGAATCCATAAAGTATAGAAGAAAAGGAAAGCAAATAAAAATGAATTAAAGAAATCTCCATGCAATCACACTGCACAGAAATATGAAAAGTAGAATATCTAGGGAGATAAGGAAATAATCCAAGAATAAAAATATGAATGCAAATTGAAATGCCTATTTTTGGAAGACGGGAACAGCAAACAAATTCTGCAATGTAAAATCATAGTGAAGAGCAAGGGAGAGGCCAAGAATTTTGGAAGAAAGTTCTTGACCAGTTTGAAATGATTCAGAATCACTGATTTTTAGGACTTTAGATTATAACGGACAAATCTTTCTATGATGATTCAAGATCTCATCTTCCTCATACGCTCTTGCTCCTTTTATTTTTCACTCTAGTGCTGGAGACACTTGTTGGAAAATAACCCTTGTCTGTCCTTCAGCTGCAGCAATGGGCAGACTGCAGTACTCAGTCGGAAATGCCTGGGCTGAAGTCAGGACACAGCCTCTGTACGGCTTTTTGAAGGTTCGGGTTACTTAATCCACCAAAGCCCTGGTACCAACAGCTCTCCGGGGGAACCAATGTCCAAAAAGTCCTTGAAGGAAACACACTCTTGCAAAAAGCCTGAACGGTGCAAGGTGTGCCGTGTGAGGGACCAGTCACGGGGAGTGAATCCTTGAGACTGATGCTGTATTGCCTCAGACACTTTGAAACTCAACCTGTGCTAGGTATCTGCAGGATCCAGAGTTTTCTTGCCCCTGTCCACCTCTACTAAGAGCTTATGCGTTTTTTGCTGTTGAAAAAAGGTGTTTCCTGATTTAGAAGCAACTCCACAGGTTTCATTGCTGGGCATGGTACTTTTCCAAGCTTGGAAGATCGTTAGAACAGAGCATCAGTAAGAGCAAGGTGAGGGTCAATCTGTGACTCTGTAACAGGGAGAGAATGATCCAAGCAGTGGAGGAGTATGTGTATATCTCAGAACACCAGGTCAGAAGTCAGATGTACTGGTCTTGGAGGACTGGCAGGCAAATCTAAGCAGCTGACAAAAAGCCAGGACTTGAACAACAGCAGAAATGGTGTTGTCAACAGTATGAAAGAAACACAGCAGAGAGAAGGTAGTCAGACCTGTGCAGAAGAGGATCTGGGGACATTTCTGATAGATGTTCATCCTTCTTAAATACTCACGGTAATCTCTTAGGCAGGTCCTATCACTGTATTATTTATTTGAACACCTCACAGTCTGTAATACAATTATCTTTTCAAAATTCTTGTAAAATAGAGAATAATTATGATGCCCCAAGATGCTGAACAATTTGTTCAAGATCACTCAGAAAGTCTGTAGCTGAGCAGGAAGATAACATGGAGGTATGTTAATCCTACATTACAGACGATCGAGTTTTTCCATGATTCATAGAATCATAGAATCATCTAGGTTGGAAGAGACCCTTGGGATCATCGAGTCCAACCATCTACCCTACTCTACAAGTCCTCCCCTACACCATATCCCTCAGCACCGCATCTAATCGTCTCTTAAACACATCCAGGGATGGTGACTCAACCACCTCCCTGGGCAGCCTATTCCAATGCCCAACCACTCTTTCTGTGAAAAATTCTTTCCTAATGTTCAGTCTAAACCTACCCTGTTGGAGCTTGAAGCCATTCCTTCTCATTCTGTCATTAACTACCTGTGAGAAGAGACCAGGAGAAGATTCCCCATCCTCTCTCCTCTTATTCCTTTCACTCTCAAGAAAGGTTTCTACTAACTTCACCTACTTGCTGTTTTGGTCTTCCTTCCTCTGCCCCTGCTCTTTCAGTTGTAGGTGCCACGTTGGTACCTGTTCTTGGCCAAGGAGACAGCTGAGGAAAGGAGCTTCCAAAAAGCAGCTGGGAGCTGCACAGAGGTGGTCAGTGAGGAAAGCTGAGCTAATATTCAGCCAAGGCATTGTATGACTGTGCCAGACACTAGTAGGGAACCAGAAGCAGTGAACGTGGGTAACCGGTACGTGTCAAAAATGCTTTGTTTATAAATAAGAGGAAATTAAGTGCCCCGAGGCTTCATTGGCGCTGACTTGCTGTTGCAGAGGGCTTGCTCATACCCTTCCAGAAAATGCACATTGAAGCCTTGAGGCTCTTAGGAGCGCTACAGTCTGGATGCTAACACAACTGTGGCTTTTTCTCTCTGCACTGTGAGCCATACCACCTGTAAAATAAGTACTAGCTCTTGCTGTGGTAGGAAGCAAAGCGCATGCCCACAGAAAATAGGGCCACAGCATTTATCTGGCTGAGGCACAACCTGTATTTATGTGAGTTGCCTTGAACAGCAAAGTCTCTGCTCTCCCTGCTTGCAGGTTGCTTAGCTACTCCACAAGAACAGCAAGTCAAGGACCACTTTCCCCAACCAGTTCACAGGTCACCATTTAACTTGCCACAAGCTGCTCACCCCCTGCCTTCCTCCTGGCTGGCTTCTGCAGCCAGGGAGCCTCCCTCTCTGCTTGCAACCCAGCCTGCAGAGCACAGCACATACTGTGACAAACCTGGTCATTTACCCAGCTCATATTTTTAGCCAGCCCTAAAGGAAAGCCTGTGTGGTGGATAGTAGCTTCCATAGTGTTCTGTGCCTGCAGTAAGATCCCACAAAGGCACCGGTCTCCTTGGCTCCATCGGCTCCATCAGTAACCATGGACACGGGGCTTTTGGTAAACAGCTGGTATAGAGCCAGCCAGCATAAGGGTAGCAAGCATCAGCCTGCAAAAGGTCCTGTAGCAATGCCTCCATTTCCTCTTATTATGGTTATAGCCCTGCAAAATTGCTTCTGTGACTCCTTCTGTCATACAGCTACCTTCATGTAAATATGTCAAATTGCTGTTTTCAGCTGAGATCCACAGACCCAAAAGATGCTGAGAGGTAACAGACCGAGCTAGCTTGAGCCAGCTCCCCAAGAAAGGGTCTGCCACTCCAGTAGAGCAGTGTTAGAGGCTTTACAACTCTCAGACTGCAGATTTAGTTTACAATTTCCATCTTCAAGGAAGCACTAGTATACACAGATTTAAAAAAGGCAGGTTAACACTAGCTTAACTTTTAATTGCATGGTTTATGGAGGTTTAATTTGATGCCCACACTGTATTTTGGGAGACTCCACTTCTGTGTGATTAATATTTTTGGTCAAAGACTAGCAGGGCTTATTAAGTGTACACATGTATGTATGCTTATATTTGTTAATCTTAGGTTGAAAATTATTGAAAAACTACCCCCAGTTTTATGTGAAAGAATTTCCTTTTGCTCGACGACAATTTTGTCCTATCAGTTACTAGGACAGGAAGCCTAGCTACAAAATATATTACTTTGCTGCATTGTTCTTTAGGTATGTCAAAATATTATCTTGTGGGATTTCCTGAACTCCAGGAGCAACAGCAAAGGAGCAATGTAATTATCTTTAACAATATTAAAATCTAAGGAAAAGAGTGTGAATTTGTTTTAATTAAACCAAACCACTCTACCAGCCCTAAACAAGGCCATTTTAGCAAATTCTGTCAAATGAAACCCAAGTGGGGTGAAGTGCCAAGTATTTTACTGCCAACTCTGTAAATGCTGGCGACATTATCCTCTTATTTTGCCAGTGTAATAGAGGATCAATTGTAAGATGCTACAGAGGTTCAGCTACGTAATCATTAATTATAGTTTCTGTATTAACTACAAAGGAAAAAAATGGTAAAACCTTTCCTAGTTTCAAATGTCAAGTTAAGCCTGCACGAGGCTGATAAATGTACTGAAGATTCATTGCTGTTGGCATGATTACTGATACAGTCATCATTGTTGCTTACAATAAGTACAGTGTTGTTACAGCTGGGAAGAAGTAAGGCAAAAGATTCTGGAATATAGTAGTATGAAATGCTGTATTAAACTTTACAGCAGTGTTCAAAGATGTAGTTGTTCAGGAAAGTAGAACTGTATGTTATCCAAACAACATGAAAACATTGCGTCTGTAAAAAAAGCTTAAAAAAAAATATCTTCCCAAACTGGAGTAATGCTCTGATCTTAGGTTTGGTTATCAAACATAACAGTCCACTTGATCTGAATACAAGCAAGTCCCCTTTGCTACATAAGAGATGTTTTTGGCTAAGTTGAAGAAAACAGGTTGAAAAGAAAAACCCTCAGATCCCAAGAGAACAACAAAGAAGAAATTACAGCTTCTTATTCAGAATTCTTGTGTGCAAGATGATTTTGGGTCTCTGAAGTAGAGGTAGCACAGCAGTGGGGAACTGGTGTTATTCAGCAAGGCTGTAGTTGTCCAGTTGCCTTTTTGCTAAGATAAGGCTTGCTTTTGGGTAGAAAAGGAGATTCAGACAAAGGCACAAGTGACCATGGCTTTGTGATTTTTATTGCTGTGCTTGAGGTGAAAAGATGTTTGTGGCCTCTTGGGGATATACCAAGTTCCTTGTAAATATTAGGTCACACATTGATTTGCAGCTTTACTTCTGCAGTTTTCTGGACAGAGAAAAGTAAACCCAGTGTCCCTCCTTTTGAAAATGTACTTTGCATGTACCTTTCATTACACAGCATTTCAATAAAAGAAATAGAGCTCGATGACTTGAGGCAATATGCTATTTACAGATAGTTTATTTTTAATTATCTTCTGTCTGTAATGCTTACTGTCAGACTACATCCTCTATACACTCATACAGATTGGTAGTGGCTGAAACAGAAATAAAATGTTTTGAGCTTTTTCTTAAACCCTTGGCTTTTTTAAGGTTTCACACTGCAAATGGAGAACATGATATTACAACTAAAAGGTTTTGCTATGGAAAGCTGTCATGGAATCATAACAAGTTTATCGGTGTTTGGAAACTAGTGTTTTCCACTGATGGCAATTGTTGCTTGTCTGGATTTCTCAGCTGAGCAGTCTCTGTGGTTATTTTTCCACCATAGCTAGTGGAGGATGATAGCACTGTCTAAGCTGTCTCAGTGAAGCCTGATTGCCTTTTCAGGGCTGGCTAGTTTTGCTTTCTTAACATCTGGAGGGAGTGTTATATGACGCTGGCTTCAGCATAAATCAGGTTTATTGCAATGTGCATGTAGTAATTTGTATTTATGCACCAAAGTTTAGATTTTAGGATATTGCACAAAATCCCAGACTGCATCATTAAACAGTTACACTGTGGCACTTATTAACCAGCTTTCTACTGACAGCAATTTTATCATACATTCATAAGGATGAGTTGTAGTTCTGGCATATACATGTATTTGTTATAATAATCACAGAATGTTCCAGAAGGACTATTAAACTTGCATGTTTCCACAATCTGTTTATGTAATGCTTATTATACGCACAGCATATATCTGCTTTTCAAGGAAATTTGCAATAAAATGTGCAAATTTTAATCTCTTTAAGGCAAGGACTTTTTATTCCAAGTGCATTGCCAGCAGTCAGCAATGAAAAAACAGAGTAAGATACGTATAGCGTGTTGTCACAAGACATACCAGATGTGATCACTGCTACAGGTCTCCTTTCCCTAAAGGTATTTCTTCTTAGGCTGTCCTGAAGAAAGAAAGCTTTTTGAATAGGCTTGGTGATTTTCTCTGCAGGGTCAGAGGATGTGCAAATTAGAGGTTGCCAAAAATATTTCACAGGCACACACAGACTAAGACCTTGTACTTGTCTTTAAACAGCCAAAGAATCTCAAGTCTAGCAAGTAGACTAGAGACATGTCAAGTGATGAAATTGAATGTGAATGTAAAAGCTTTTCTCTGCTAAAAAAGAACACAGCCTTTAGATTAATATTAGCAAACCCTACTATGTCACATTGCTACAATCAGCATCTCTCTGTGAAATAAGAATACATTAGTTCAGGTCAATATCTGCACTCCCATCAGACAAAATTACCTAACTGTCTTTGTCTGGTAATGATAATGACATTGTTAGCCTCCAGGGAGTTGACGTCACACAACTCAGGAAGAGCAGTGTGTATAAGTGAACCAGCAAAGACCTCCACGGGTATGGACTGATTCAGCTGACGGATGCTATACCAATGCTGCTGTGCAAAAATCCAAATATGCCCCAAGCTGCACTTGACAAGAAAATAAGCAAATTGCAAAAGAGTGTTTCAGGCATCTAAACAATTGTTAAGTGATTCATTGGAAAGGAAACATTTAAAGAATAGGACGGCATCTGAGTCAAATCTACCATGCTCAATTCATGCTCAGATGTATACATGTGTATTTGCATTTGTGATGGTTAATATTCCTTTCAGTTGTAAAAAAATTGAAATTCTTTGCCTAATTTCTTTTGCTGTTGGTATCTATCACCTACCAATAAGTATCTGCTTACCTTCCTATGAGTATACCCAGGTATTCCAAACACAGCTAGGAAAAGGTAACTAAATATCAGGGCCTGCGAATAAGATTGATTGTACTGTATTATTGGCATTGAGGTGGCATATTAAAACTTTTGCCACTAAATAAAGAATGGCTGTGTACTGTTTGCACACTCTCTCTATATTATAAGAAAGGAACTGCCTGTTTATCAGAGTGATTATGAGGGCTAGGATAGGAGGATTTTTTTGGTGTTTGTTCAAGGGTTTACATGAAGCTAATTCTCTCTGTATATTACATTTATTTAATTAAAAGAGAAGCTCAGTCAATATTGCTGTCGCAAAGCCAAGGCATGTCTGAACTCATTAAAGTAGGGTTTGTACGCTGACACTGATGAAAGACCTGCTGCTGGTGCTGCTGCAAGTCCATTTAGTTTTATTTGACATAAGTTGCTTTGCCTGCACTGTCAGAGCTTGTATATGAAGTTGTAGTATCATGAAAAAAAGAGCATATCTGACAAGGAGCCAGGGACTTCTCAGATGGTACCTGGACCTTGCCTCATTTGCCTGTCTTGTGATATAACAGCTTTGGGCAATCTGCTTTCCGCTCTCTTCCTTCCCCATCTCAAAATGGTGCCTGTGCTCTCTCCACAGTCTCCTCCAAATAGCTGCATGTGGGAGGAGATACCTGCAATACAGCTTCTCCTACCCGCAATCCACCTCACATATGTTTGGGATGGGAAAAAGAAATGGGGCAGTCGCAGGCATCTGCACTCAATGCTTGTGAGAGGAAGTAGCTCTGCTAGAGCTAAATCTTCTGATTCTGAGGGTTTTCAGCCCACTGGGCTTCCAGGAAAATCTGCCATTAGCAGATACAGCTTACCTAACATCATAACTGTGTAGACAGGCTTTTGTAGGGTGTTCACAAAGTCTGACTTAGCCCACTCAGGCTTGTGTCGCCAGACTGCCTCTATAGCCCAGGCAGAGGCAGTGGAGCATGCAGGACCATTATGGGATCCTGTTTCTCTCCAGTGACTACAGAGGTGATTAGCCTCACTAGGCTAAAGTTAGCTTCCATGAAAACTCTTTTAGTTGTACTTTTATCAAAATGACTGCTTCAGGGTCGAGCAGATTATATTCCCATAGCTGCGTTTTGACGTGCTGTTATGCTTTATTTCTCTCTGCACAGTGCTGCTTAAGCACTGCCCAGAATTTTTAGAAGCTTCAGATCTGATCTGATTTATCGCTTTTGAATAGCCTTGCAATAGCCAGAGAAGATCCTTTTTATTCCCTCTTTTAACCTGCAAGCTAGGTTTCTAAAAAGATCTGTCCCACTCTGCTCATCTGAAGGTTTGTTCATCAGTTCACTTTAATGACTTCTGAGCACATTGGTCAATTCTGACACCATTTACCAGGGCACAGAAGTCTCAGAAATATCAGCTTACTCAAAAGAAAAAAAAAAGTGCAGAGGAGAGGCTAAGGGACTGGGGTTTGATTAGCCTGGAAAAGAGTATGTAAGGAGGTCATCAAGAAGGTGGACCCAGGTTCTTCACAGTGTTGCAAGGCAGAAGGAGAAGAGGCATAAATTGAAACAGAAGAATTTCAGCCTGTATATAAGAAGTCAAGGAGGACAGTCAAGCAGTGGGACAAGGGCCCGGAGAGGCTCCACGCTTGCACTGGAGGTTTCAAGAGCAAGCTGAATGAAGCCCTGAGCAACCTGGCGTCATCTCAGAGCTGACTGTGCTCTGTGTAGCACAGTTGGACTAGAGATCTCTAGATCTCTAGGTGTTGGGTGTTGGACTAGAGATCTCTAGAGGTCTCCTCCAGCCTGAATTATTTTGTGATTCTGAGTTTTATCCATAGAGGGCGTTAAGCACTGCTGGGCTGAAGCTGAAATACCAAACCAAACCCAGAATGAGAACACATATTTTTTTTTCATTATACTTAGGAGGAAATTTGTAAAGATTTATCTATATATTTTTTAGCAAATACACTACTTCAAACTTTATAAATTTGTATACACTAACCTTGAAAAGCTGAGAGATCATATTTTGAATTTTGTGCCTTTATGAATCTCAGATCTACACAACTACACATGACAGCAGTAGTCAGATCCATTCTTGCTATGGTGTTCTGGGAGTCGAGGTCCTTGCCTTTGCCTTCAGCGTTGTCTGCATACTTTCCTCTCACCTTAGCAACAGAGTTAGAGTCCTTCATCAGGAAGCTGCTGAGCCCCACTCACTTTAAGGATAAATATCCCCCCCAGCTTCACCCTGAGTGTCCAATCTGAAGAAGCCCAAATCCTGCTGCAGGATGCAATCAAGCTGCAATACCATCCAAACACCAAAATAAAACCTTTGCCAAAAAGAAGCAGTAGGAACATGATTCCCCATCCAGTATCAGACCCTGCTGTGGTCTCAGCTCTTGCTCATCTGCCAGCTCTTTCAGCAGAGGGCACATTTGGAATAGAGAGGAATCAATACTCCTGATTAAAACTTGGAAAATTTTCTCTCCTACACTCCATTCCTACAAGGCACAATGAGCCTGACCTGCTTACTCTTAAGCACTTCTTTTGAGCGCCACTCTAGCCCACCTGCTATCATCAAAATGAAGGTTGCCAGGGCAGCTCCAGAATTCTTCTCTTGGCAGTATAAACCAGCAGAGATGCGGGCCTTGCCCACACTCTGCTCTGGTGTAGCCACACTACATACATGAGACAAATCCTCTCTGCCCTGTGAGGTTGCTCCCATGCCTTATGGATATGAGACCACTTGGAGTGAGATGAAAGAGGTAGTCACAAAGGGAAGCTTGCTCAGCCTCTACTAGAAGCACCTGCTGTGGGCTTTGTAAACAAGAGTACCATCTGCTTATCCTGTCTTTTTTTTTTCCCAAGCAAGCTTTTTCCTTCAACTCTCACCAGGTTCTTTGTCTTTCTTTATCTTGACCACCAGTTCTCAGGGTCCTTGCCTTGGAGGCTTGTCCCCCTGTCACATCCTGGAAGAATTTCCTCTTCTTATTCCACATGAAGAAGTTCTGCTCAAGACCTACTTTTGGCAAGCAGAAAGCAGAAGCCCAACTTTGCCCTTTTTGATGGCATTTTTAACTTCTGTGGAAGAAATCCAGCTGGGCAATCTACCCAGGAGTTTCTGTTTACCCCTCTGCAAGATAATGCTATTGCAAACATAGTAAGCAATTTATGTTATTTAGCTGAAAATTACATTTTGAGGGCAAGAGAATAAAATTAGCATGTTGAAAGATTGACTCTGCAATCTTCTCTGCACCAGTGAATGTAAGTCGTGACCTGGTACATAAAGGTACAATGGGCAGGACTGCTTTGCAGGTCCAGGGTGTAGATTGCAGTAAGGACATTAGATGTGCACACAAATTAAGAATCATTGGAATTTATAAACATATTCTGCCAGTCAAATAGTATTAACTTTAATTCAGTCTGTAAACAGGTTTTGCATGCCACGTATGTTTGTTTATATGTGTAAGTGCTAGAACTGTTTTAGTAGAATGGGCAGGTGAGCATTTCATAGTTTGGTAATCAATTAAGAAAAGTCCAATTTTGATTTCCCAAGTACTCATCCAAAAAGATTATTAGGAAACTTAGATCCACATTACTTTCTAACTGCATTCACATCACCAAGTTGTTCTTACTTGAAATCCTTATGATCCTTGTCATTTTTGAGTGTTAAATATTGCTTGGGTATTTTTTCACTTCAAAAAACTATCTTTTAGGATTCAGAAAGAGCTGTACTTTTGTGAAATACCTATATTTTCTTTTTTAGAGATTCTGCTTAGAATTTTTCTGGCAGATATTTATGCAAACACAATAAAAATGCTATTCAAAGTTTGTTTTAGTGGAACACCATTTTGGAATGATAATTTGAATGGGTGTCCTTGCTACCCCAAGTAGGAAAGACAGTTATGCCAAATACATTCATTACAATCAGTCTTGAGAGAAATTCAGTGCCCCTCAGCTCCCC
>JAHREE010000395.1:4080140-4239285 GCA_033628505.1 Tringa tobata | reverse complement strand
TGATTATTGTTTTCATTATATTTTTTCTATTTGTATCCTTAATTTACAAAGTGATATATAACCAAAAACATGATCTCTTGCCTAAATAATTTGCATGCTGAAAACAACATTGGACTAGTATGCCACAGGATACTGAAGCACATCACTGATTTCTACAATAAAACTCAAAAGGATTAATTCTGTAACAATTCCTTCAGGTCATTAGATTGCTGTGGCAGGTGCTGTTTTATCTGTAAATTCCAACAAAAAAGCCGGTTTCCTGCAATAGGAGATTGCGAGGATGGGAAAACTACAATGCCTGGAATATTTTTGCAACGTATGTCAGCTTCTTCACAGTTGGGACAAGAAAGTGAAGAACCCATAGCAGACTGTACTGTATTGTTTTAGGTAACAGAGAGGAAAAAGTGCTTGTGAACACTTCTGAAGAGTTTCATATAGAGTTGATTTTATATGCATTCATTTCTAAATACAGTACTGCCTTAATTTAATTCTGGAAGCTAATAAGATCATTGTTATTGGGCTTAGAATGCTGATGATGAGAAGGAAAGAAGAGATGATTTCACCAAATTTCTTTCTTAGTGTCTGTATGTATACATGTATGTACTACGCACATCTATATATTCAAGTGGGCAAATTCCGCCTGTTTTCTATTATCTTTGGTACAAAGACATACATGGTGGGATAGATCTATCAACGGAAAATACGTTATTTGCCAACATCACATGCCTAAAGCTCAGAAAAATAACAGAAAGGAAAATATCCTTTCCAGTTTGACCTCCTGTGCTCATCACCATGGTATCTCAGTATGTTCCTAAGAACACTGATTGTGGTGTCTGTTCTCTCTCACAGGTGGTTCTTTTTTCTTCTCCTCTCTTCTCTCCTCATGCAAGAGTTAGAGGGTGGAACTGGATTAATTTCTAAATGTTATTACTCTATAATATGCAGTGTAGTTTTCTTAGTGAGTCATATCAAGAAGTGTCACCTTTCATCTTGAACGTGGAGTAGCTTATTTCTTGTGAGAATGAGTCTTGTAGTCTTCCAGAGACATACAAGGAAACATGGAAGTGAACGAAAATTTATTTTTAAGAAAAGTTTGATCACTGAGGAACTGAGAATTACACATAAGAGTATCTCTTCTCCATCACACCTTTAAAATCCTAATGAGACTAATATGTGTACAAAGTGACACAGTGGAGAAGTAAATTACAGTGACTTCAGGATCTGAGTGTCATTGCCCAGAGAGGGTAAAACCCATTCGGGCAAGCAAGATTTGGCAGCACTGGCTCTGTTATAACCATAATGTCATGGCAGCATTAGAGTACGCTCAGCTCTGAAAACAAATTGGAAGACCAGTAATGCCTCCTTAACCCAGTATTAGGCATAAAGGTCTCTCTCTGAAGCAAGTTGAAGTGTATCTGTTTCCAATGTCCCAGATGGTTCTTGTACAATCCCTATAACTTCTTTCAGTCTCCTATTCCCTTCCCTCTTTTCCTTCCAAAATGCCACTGACTATGAATAATTTAATTCGCCTGCCAGAGTTCTCCATCACTTTCTCCAGCCTTAAGAGAGTAACTTTCTAACACTGTATTTCAATGTCTTCTGGCAGAATATTTTCCATCTGCTTTTTCGATGTGTGAGTGTGGGAGGGGCAGAGGAGGCTGGGGTAGCGGGGGTGGTGTCAAGGAACGACGCCAAGACATACTGCTCTCACTGAAATGATCTACTGCTTCCTCTCTGTTTCCACGGGGCTCAGTACACTGCTCTCACTTCCCTTAGGTGTGGCTGCTGTTCCTCACTTCTCTCTGAGGTAAGGATAAAAATGAAAGAGAAAAAGAAAGTCAACTCCTCTACAGACAACTTTCAGAATGTGCTGGGATTGGAAAAGTCTGTTAAATAAAGCTTTTATCCCATTATTCTAGGCTTTGCATTTCAGCTAGCAATGTAGCTAGCACGAAAAACATTTGAAACATGAGCCCTGACCTGAGTGGACAGAGTGAGCTGGGCAAGAACGTGAGCACCCAGAAGGAAAGAGGGCTGAACTCCATCCCTGTTAGACATTGCTCCTGGCATTGCTCTGTGAACTGGGAGGACAAGGAGTCTTACGGTTATCACAAAAGGAAAATAACATAAAACTCTAGCTGTTTCCCAGCATGCTATTAATAGGAATAACAGAAGTTTATTTGCCACGTGGATTTTAGTGATTCACCTTTACAGTGAAGATATACCTACTATGAGCAGTTTTCGTCTATTTGGGCTGGGAGGAGCCCGTAAATCTTAGGTCTTCTCTACTTCTGGACATGTCTTTGGAGTGGTTTTCTGGGGCGTTGCATAAATAATGGGAAACTGTAAGAGGCATCCTCAAGCAGCCTCTAGGATTGCATTGCAGTACAGTTATGTAATAAGAAGCAGCAACTTGGATTAACTTGTGAAAGTCAAGAAACATGACAGCAGGCATTATGCTTAACGTGGAACATATTAATGATAGATTAAATAATACAGTATCCTGTTCTCCTAAAAGACTAGTCAGGCAGTTTGATGCCTGTGGCTATGCCTGGTGTGGTGCACCCCATCACATTCAATCATGGATAGTTGATTTGACTATACAGGGCCTTTATGTAAATGGAAATCCCACCCACCTTTGCCACAAGCCAAGGAACTGAAGTAATTCCGTGGAGCAATATTAGATCATAGAAACGGAATGAAAAAAGCTGTGTGCAGCTCTGTTGTTGCTGATGCATGGAAAATGCATGGAAAATGGCTGCCGATTGTTCTGTTTCCTTTGAGATCTGTACAGGTCTTTCTTTGGAGTTCTGCTAAATACAGTGGCATTTTTCGTCCAATTTATACAGCTTCTCAGTGAATAACTAATTATTAAATATAGTAGTGTTTTATCCAGATTATGTGTTTTCTTTAGCATATCTGTATCCACCTAAGGGTACTGAGGAAGCTGGTGGAAGTCCTCACTAAGCCACTTTCCATCATTTATCAGAAGTCCTGGCTAACCCGGGAGGTCCCACTTGACTGGAGGCTGGCATATGTGACGCACATATGCAATGAGGCCACAAGGAGGATATGGGGAATTACAGGCCTGTCAATCTGACCTCGATGCTGGGGAAGGTTATGGAGAAGATCATCTTTAGCGCCATCATGTGGAACATACCGGACAACCAGGTGATCAGGCCCAGTCAGCATGGGTTTATGAAAGGCAAGTCCTGCTTGACTCACCTGATCTCCATCTGTGAAAAGGTGACCCACTTAGTGGATGACAGAAAGGCTGTGGATATTGTCTACCTAGATTGTAGTAAAGCTTCCCACAGCATTCTCCTGGAAAAGCTGGCTGCTCATGGCTTGGATGGGCATACGCTTCACTGGGTTAAAAACTGGCTGGATGGCCAAGCCCAGAAAGTTGTGGTAAGTAGAGATAAATCCAGTTGGCAGCTGGTCACAAGGGCTCTGTATTGGAGCCAGTTCTCTTTAATATCTTTATCAATAATCTGGACGAGAGCATTGAGTGCAGCCTCAGTAAATTTGCAGACTAAATCATGTTGGGTGGGAGTGTTGATCTGCTTGAGAGTAGGATGACTCTACAGAGGGATGTGGACAGGCTGGATCGATGGGTCAAGGCCAGTGGCATGAAGTTCTACTAGGACAAGTGCTGGATCCTTCACTTGGGAAGTTCTACTAGGACAACTGCTGGATCCTTCACTTGGGTCACAACAACCCCATGCAGCACTACAGGCTTGGGGAAGAGTGGCTGGAAAGCTGCCCCACAGAAAAGGACTTGGGGAAACTGGTTGACAGCTGGCTGAATATGAGCCAGCAGTGTGCCCAGGTAGTCAAGAAGGCCAGCAGCATCCTGGCCTGTATCAGGAATAGAGTGGCCAGCAGGACTACGGAAGTGATTGTCCCATTGTACTTGGCACTGATGAGCCCCCATCTGGAATACTGTGTTCAGTTTTGGGCCTCTCAGAACAAGAAAGATATTGAGGTGTTGGAGCATCTCCAAAGAAGGGCAATAAAGCTAGTGAAGGGTCTAGAGAACAAGTCTTATGAGGAGCAGATGAGGGAGCTGGGGTTGTTTAGCCTGGAGTAAAGGAGGTTGAAGGAAGACTTAATTGCTCTCTACAGCTACCTGAAAGGAGGTTGTAGAGAGCTGGGAGTCGGTCTCTTCTCCCAAAGAACAAGTGATAGAATGAGAGGAAATCACGTCAAGTTGTGCCAGGGGAGGTTTAGATTGGGTATTAGGAAAAATTTCTACACTGAAAGTGTTGTCAAGCATTGGAACAGGCTGCCCAGGGAAGTGGCTGAGTCACCGCCCCTGGCGAGATTTAAAAGTTGTATAGATGTAGTGCTGAGGGACATGGTTTAAAGGTAATTTGATAATGCTAGGTTAGCAGTTGGACTGGATGATCTCAAAGGTCTTTTCCAACTAGAACAATTCTATGACAGGGAATGGGACAAGAATTTCCCATTCTTCAATGTTGTAATATGAAATTATCTCACTGAGATGCTCATGGGATAGACATTACTTTTTTTCTAAGAATCATTCAAGCTGAATTAACATGTTTTGGTATTGTGAAGTAGCAAATTTAGTTGCTGATATCTATTTGCTAATGTTACACTGTGGATATTTCTCTGTAGTTTGCACTCAGTTTGACAGGTGAAAATCTATATGCAGCTGAGTAATTAATTTATATTTTGCCAAAGTTAGGAAACAATATGAATGGCAATTCAGAAGGACCTCATGTAATGCTTAAGTTAGATCATTCGTCCATGTACCTTGCAGTGTGTACAAGACAAAGGTTGAAATCTACAGCTTTGTTCTATTTTGCATCAAATTGTAGGTTTCTTTTTTTTTTTTCCTCTTTTTGAGCACATGCCACTGAGCATGCTAATGAACCAATCAAAGAATCAGCCATACTAACAGTTAATGAGAATTCAAAGAGAGTTATTTAGCCTAGCATCATCGTTTCAGTGAAGATTCAAAGAGGATTAATTTGATTTGTGTCAAAATGGAGGAATCTTTATATAATCTGCAGTCAAACTTTCATGAATATATTTATGCAGACTTGCAGAGTTCTTCAAAATCATGTGTAAAAAGCTATAGGAATAGAAGGCAATATTTATTTATATGTAAATTATTCTTTTTGTGCAGAAAATCTATTTCGGGTTTCAAATGTGTTTATATCTCCTCTTTGCAATGCTTGGGAACTTACAGGATAAAATTTGGAGCTGCTGAAATCAATGAGTTTTATATGGGATTTTAATGGACTCCAGAATTCATCTACAAAAAATTGACGGACAGACACAGCTAGGAAAAACCTGTATAACATAATTCTAAAAGGGCACTGTACCATACTGCACAGCAACATTTTTTTCTGCAGTAATTATCACACATACACAATACACATTAGTGTGCTATCAACATTTCATCTGCTCTCTTTTGGAGAAGCTGCATGACTCACATCTTTCTCATACCCAAGTAAAAAACTTGTGCTAATAACGTCATTACAATGCACCAAAATCTCATGTACAACTATATTAAGTCTGGAAAAGACAGCTGATTTCAACACCAGCAGGATCTGTAAACACATCAGCATTCCTCAAACCCCATATCATTAGCATTTCCAGGAGCTGTCCATGGCATCCTGAAGCAGCTTTTCGTACGCCTTTTCCATGGCCCTTCATGCGCTACTGCTCTCACACAATGACCCCATATCATGCATGATGATACTGTGAGTCACAGATGGCTTTAATACAAAAAGCTTGTGTTAAGCCATTTTCTTCACATACACATTGAAATCGAAATTATTCATGAGTAACTGTACTTTTGTTAGACAACTTGTGCTACCTAAACTCCAAATTCACAAGATTATTCATGCATGGCCAGAAAAGAAAGAAACTGTAGCATGCAGTATCAAATGACCAGACCTCTTACAATGTTCTTCATTATTTTTTTTAAATTTATTGTCTAGTAGGGCTTTTTAAGCAATGAGGAGAAGTACTTCTGATGCACATGGATGCAATCTTTTGTCTGCCTGCTCTTTCCAAAGCTTTAGGTGAGGTTATTAGTGGTAGTGGACATTAAATCAAGACCAACTATGAGAAGCTAAAGCATTTTACTTCATCCAAGTGGCTGTTGGTAACCGACATTAACATTCAAAATAAACAAAAATTCCAACTGATATGTGTTTAGGCATATAATGTGAGGAAAATAGTAGGTCTAGTCTTGTATTGCAGCAAAATGTCCCTTTCCCACTGACTCCACAGCACAGACCCTTTTTCACTTCAGTATTCTTTCATATTCAGTAAGGGTGCTTGCTAAAACATTTTCTGTCTGAAAGAACTCTCATGCTCTCTAGCTGTGGTCAGTGCTCTCTGTCAGACATCATGTTCGGCACATATTAATAATGTTGTGCTTCATTGATAAGGACTTAATGTCATGTACTGTCCAATCTACTGTAAGGATAATGCACATAATGATTTAGACATTCAGAATGAAATGTTAGCCGTGATGTTACCTAGAAAAAGTAAGGTAGGGAAAATCCCTTTTATACTTACCTTAATTTTAAATAGTCACATGTATTTATTTACTATACTAACAGAATAAAGATGTGCAAAGTAATGTAGTATTTTTGGCCAGGGAACCCTGAAAGACAGTAAGCATGTGGAGAAGATAAGATAGGTGTTCTTGTGCAGCTGCCGCGGGCATCAAGAAATATTCTGTGACTGACGTCTGTTGGAACAGAAACCAGAGAGGTCTGGCTACTTCAAAATTGAATGAGAAATTTCAGGGGAAAAAGAAATTTAAAAATAGAGGCTTTTTTGACAAAAGTAGTAAATTGTGTTCTTTCCTAAACGAAACCTGAATATGAAAAATCATGCTAGAATATTCAGTTAATCCAGAAGCATGGAAGAAGTCTGGCTTCCCATGGATCTAAGTTCTCTGATCTTCATCTCTTACTCACCCACTTTTGTATTCCTACCCACTATATTCTGGGTACCACAGTTTCCTCAGGTCATTTTCCACAATCGCAAACTTCTTTTTTGATATCTTCCCTCCTTCCACATCCCAGGGCTCCTGAAACAGCAGTTTGCAACTGGTGATCCTCAGACCACTTAGTAGTCCACAGGAATTCAGATGGCTACCAATAAAATAACCTGAAAAAATACCCAAAGATTCTTACATGTGCAAGCAACCGGTCCCACAAAATTGGGGAAACAGAAACAGTTAATTGAAATTCAGAGCTGACACTAGTTTTAGTTCAGTGATAAATGAAAAGAAATAAAAAAAATACACTTTGGAAGTCCTGCATGAGAGGACAATATTTTTTGAAATGGCTAAGTAATCCTTGAGATAAAACTAGCTAAGAAAAATATCCTAACCATAACAATTTCTTGCCATGTCTTTTATCTGTCACATCAGGCTAGAGCACTGTGACGGGTTCAGATCTATTTACAAACTGGCTGACTATCTAGTGATGGAAAGCTGACGGGTGCTTCAACAGAGCAAGTTTATTCCTAAGCCTCTCTGGTACTGATCTGGGTCCCTCTCTCCTTTCTAGCCACCAGTCTTTATAAAACATACAGGAACATGATATCTTTGAGACCTCTACTTTTTGTCATATCTTCTTGTAACTGGCTAACTAATTAGACAGTTATTAGGTGGTACTGACAGATGAATTCAAAGACCTTATTTACTAAAAAAACCAGCTAAAAATAGAAGGATTATAACAATGTTCTAAGTGACAGTTTCAGCATGTTCTTAACTAAAGGGTCACTTTAGTGCATAGCATATACAAACTAAGTAATCAGATCCTTTTAACCTGATTTAAAAGGAAAGAAGAATACATTTAATTTCACTAAAACAGGAAAACTTAAAACCTGGACAGAGAAGTTAATAATGAGCTGGTCGAAACATTGTCTGCTACTGCAAAATGCAGGTTCTGTGTTCAGTCAGTTGTGCTATGATAGCTCTGTTATGTAAAGTCAGGTCATGTGAATGTAACGCCATTTAATGGGATAGGTTATAAAATCAGCTCTGAACAAAAATCCATTACAATTTCCCATTCTTGCCTTGACAAGGGATAAAAACTTTGTAGTGGTCTGCATTATCATGGCTCTGAACATATGGTGATAAAATTTATTTTTCTGTGACCCAGAATATAATTCTAAACAGCAGTCACTTATACTCTCTTATGCTATGATGGGAACGTACTACAGATATAGCAAAGTCAATTTTAAGATATACAGCCTGCAATCAGTTAGATGGCAGTAGTATGGGGCTCAGCTCAAACTAATTCTCAGTTATTTACTTTGTTTTTTCAGCTTTTAATCTCTCCCTGAACCCAACATTTCCTCTGTCACCTGTACCCATTAGCTAGTATAATGCTAACTCAGGATAGCTCCTGTTCCATGCAATGCAACAGCACTATGATCAGTAAAGGCCCAAAAGTTTGTGCCTTATCCCGATGGAGTACCATTAAAGATGGAAAAGAATATCTTCACAAATGAGACAGTGTTATGACCATTTCACGAAAGGAATTCCTTTTTATTTCTATTTTCTCACTACTGTGTGAGAAAAGTGGCTGGTTCCCCTCATACACACCATCTATGCTTCCAAATCTGAGATCCCTGTCCTACGAGACCAAAAGCAACCATTATGTAACTGAGAGCATACTCTCCATAGAGTGACCTAGAAGAATAGCTTCATTTTTAGAAGCCTAATTAAATGTTTTCTTTCGCTTTGTGAGGGAAAGGAGATAATAATCATTGATCAGAAAAAGAAACATCGGACTGGATTAGAGATCTTGGAGTTTTTTGAGGCGATTTACCCAGAAACATAGTTTTCCAAACATTAGATGTAGAATGTTTCTCCAGGCTCTTTAGAAAACAGGTGACCTGAAAATAAATAAGTCATCATAATGAAAGCAATGCTCTTAAATCAACCATGAGCTCAAGCTTTTTTGCTGGCTATTCACAACGGAACTTTGAATATTTTTTCAATAATGTGCAATGAAAGGAGTTATATCCTTCTCTAAGAATGTACTGTATTTTAGAAAATATTTAACATGAACCTATATTATATAAGTGAACTGTAGAAAGAATAATATATTAATTGCTAGGAAAGAACATCATCCACTTAATTAACTTATCTCTTGAACTTCCTGTTAACATATACTGTGGATGGTATCAAGTTCTAATGTGTTAGATTTATAATCTGCTCTTTTTCTAGAAGCAAAAATAAGACTTGAGTAGCATTTTGAATATGGAGAATTGCTAAACAAATTATTTGTAAGGCTTCCCATATAATAATATTCCCTTGACTTTCAGACTGTGGCCTCACTTTTAAAAAGCATATGCTGCACATGGAAATACTTCATAACTCTTTGGAAGTGAAATGAAAGTATATTTTAAGATTTAAAAATGTCAGGATATTCTTTCCTGATTTTTCTCTTTCACAAATTAATGTGAAGGGAAAGATTCACAGCTGCAACTTTCTTAGGGCCAGGACAGTGACTGAGACTGTTGTTTTTTTCTTTTATTTCCCTTTCTTCCTTGCTAAGTTTAACGGGAAGCATTGTATGATTAAATAATTCCTGGGAATAGGAAATTAAATTTGTAATATGAACCTTTAGATACTGGCCGATTTCTCTAAGGCGACTAGAAAACAATTTCAATCACAGTTTACAAGTATTGCCTTTACAATGAATGCATTACCCAGGACTCCAAGACTTCTGGTGGTGCCTGTGGGGTTCAGGAAACCACTTATACTCCACTCCCACCTCACTCCATTTATGGATAGGAAATTTAATCAGCAGAAAAAGTGTAGTTTACCTGTTCTGAGTGGTGTTACTTTCCCTCATGCCTGGTTAGTATGCCTTGCTCAAATGCACAAAGATAACCCTGCTAATTTAAAGGTATAAAATACTCCTCCTGCCCCCATCCCTACAGCCAGACCACGAAGGCAGATTTTGCTTGTTTTGCTCTCATCTGAAAACTGCTTTCTAGGACCATCAGGAGCTATATTTAATAAAATCTGGGTTATTTTCAGGGTCTTAGGTGACTGGTGGTGGTCTCAAACTTTGCTAGAGGTGCAGGGTAAATTGCAGCATTTGGTCTTCGGCTACAGGCTTTAACTCTATTACAAGACATTGGGAAGTGATTTGTGGTATTTGGTGGCAAGGAGGGTGGGTAGTAGCTCCTTAGATCAGATATCTATTCTGCAGTTGCCAGCGGTTATGGGGAGCCAGGTCTGACAATCTTAGTGTTCTTGTGTACCTCTGATTCAGAAAGATAAGGTGTTAAAAATGCAGGCAACAGGAAGAAATCTGTAACATTTAGAAGCCAAACTCCCTTGTCCTCTTCTTTCTATTTGCCCTGAAGACCACACCCAACTGTTATTTCAATAGCAGTGGTGAAGAAATTGCATGGTAATTTCTAAACATTTCCTGGAGCAAGAGAATGAACAAGATACAGATATGAATTGCAAAACCAGTACATATCAGTTTATAAAGGGAAAAATACCAAGGTGACCCAGATTAACATTATTAAATTTCAGTTTGTCCTTTTTTTTTCCCCCTCTGTTTTTCACCAGAGGCAGTAAAAATCACATTTTCTAGAAGATTCTACTCAGTCAGTCCCAGATGGCTACTTTGGTTTCATCACCTTCAATGACAACGTCCTAACTATGCTTGCACAAAAAAAAAAAAAAATTGGAGTCTTCTTTCAAATTAATAAATGCTAAACAGACATCTCAGGATTACTTTGAGTAGAAATGTCACCCCCTGCAAAAGACTCAGGGCTATTATTTGACCTTATTCTCAAAAAGAGAGAATTCTCAAAAGGTTGTGCTCAGGATCAGCCAAAAAAGTGTCTCCAGGTTGCTGAATTTCTAAGAGGTCTACTCCTATAACTCTATTTTTCCTCTAGGATAATATGGACTGGATTATCTGAAGTGATTATTGTATTTGAAAGCAATTCAGTATATTTTGACTAAAAAAGGAGAAAAAAACACCATGAATATTTTCTACCTATGTTTTTTCTTATCTCTGTTGATGTGCAGGAGGTTTTTCTTAATGTCCTGTTCTCTTGCTGCTTGGTTTTACTGTGACATTTGCCTCTTAAGATTGCTTTTGTCTCCCCTTCTTTTTTTGTTTTATAATACATACAGAGGTCCTGACTCAGGCTATCATATACACTTCCTACTACTGATTTTTGTGTTTCTGTAACATGCAAATGAACAGTAACATAGCATAAGGTTTAGCTCAGATCTCTTAACGTTTGGTTGCTCATAATTTCCCACCTTCAAACAGGCAAAAACTGCATAAGATATCTTCTCTCTGTGGGGAATAACACTCACCTGTCAGAACAGTCCACTTTTCTTAAAGCAACTCCTGGTAAATTTCCTACTATTTATTTTCACCAGTTTTGGCAATATTAAGAAGATTAGTGCATATGAGATACTAGCTGTACTAACCTGTTCAAAAGGTGATGAGGTCTGCTCTGAGTCAGACTGAGAAAAGAAGTCACCCTAGTCAGAAACATCAATATCAGCCAGAGGTTTATTCCTCAAAATAGACCTTCGGTTTTCACTAAGTCACGTTAGCTATAATTTTTGTTGTTTAGGTTGTAATCAGATTTATTTACACACATGGAAACCAATCATTCACTTCCATTCTTTTCACAGTTTGATTATTATTTGAAACAGTTTCTAAAAATTTCTATGAGAACTACATCCCTTCTTAGTCTCAGCCTTCAGCCAAATTTCTTAGAGTGTCTGATTACATTCTTCCTAATAGCACTGTGAATATGCAAAAGGAAGGTGTTAATGTTCACATTCTATTATGTGATGGTTTAGCACTCTCTGTTTCTGAGATGCTTTCTTTTATTTTCTATATTCTTTGCTTTCCAGTGAAAGCCTCTGGGTTTTTTTTTCTATTTTTTTCCCCTGAAATATAAAATAAGTCACATTGCATAATCTATACTCGCATTGTTTAATTGGTCTTCCATCTCATAGTCTATTGTTTCTCTTGCTTTCGAAAGGGTCTTAAATAAAGAATTTGTAGAGGGTGTTGATTCACTTTAGAAGGGTTACACACTTTTAGAAATTTAGCTTGGATGTCCAAAATATCTTTATTCACTTACAAATACTATGATATGTGGGTATGCTAATTTCAGTGCAAATAGCAAGCATTGCTCAAACAGAGTGAGTAAACAAAAATCACAAAGCAAAAACTTTAAAAAATAATAAACAAAACATGGAAGGAATGAAAGTGAATGATTGGTTTCTATTTGTAAATGTAGTTTGAAACATTCAGCTACAGTAGTTATGGTTACCATAAGGGAACATCATAGCAAAAACCAAAAAACACTGGTAATGTTGTTAGGCAGTTTAAATACATTTCTAGCAAAATAAAATATGTTTTAAGTATTGTGATTTCTTTAAATTTTTATTTTAAGGGCAAGTTCTTTGAGGCCTGACCTTGAAGATTATTGTGTAATATTGTTACATTGTATAAAATTATGTAAGCTTTATTAAATAGCAAAAAAAGTAGGATGCCACATAGTACACATGAAGCTATTTTGCTTAAACATTTTGCTAAATAATCTTTTAATTTTTATCATTCATTTGTTCCTTTTGGTCTACAGTACTCACTAGTATAAGTACAGCCATTGATACCAACTGTAAAATTCTAAGCTTGTCATTATATCCAACTAGTTGCCCCTGGTGTATCTTCTGTAGCTGAATTCTACATTTAAAAAACATTGACCTAGAACAACAGAATTAATCTTATTTGTAGAAATCACAAAATTCCCTAAGTGTTTGCAAAATGGTGATACTCATAAGACTTTGCAGCCCTGCTAAATAAAGACAATGCACATTGTCACCACAGTCTCCAAGTATTATATAGGAAGCACTCCTTAACCACATTGTGACAGTGAAAATTTGGACAGCTAGTGTGTGCCTTTTGGGAAAGCCACTTAAATCACTAATGCCCAGGACTCTAATGAACAATAAATATGTTTCAGATATTTTATGACTACCCCATACTAGTGCGCCATCTCACAAATATTCCTCTCTATATGGAGAGAAAGAGAGAGAGAGAAAGATCCTTATAGTGACAAACCTATTTAATAGCTGTCTATATATAAATTTTACCTGGTTATTTATAAAACTATATAAGGTTTCTAAACTATATTTGTATCTCTTTCTCTCAGCAACCATGCCTTCTGCTATTTTGAGGTGATAGTTGATACCCAAATAAATCCTATTTGCTATATTCAGCTCATCTTTATTTTTGGTCTCTTATAACTAACGGCTGTGGGTCTCATCAATTTGACCTTGAAAAGACCTTCTATTTACTGCATAGGATAATATAGATCTATGCTGTTGGTTATGGCAGACACGATATGCTTTGAAAAGGTAACAGAAGTCAGCAATCATGGACAAGATGTGAAATAAAATTGAAGTCTTCATATTATAAATGAGGTGGAAGAGTGGTCAATATGTTCTCTGTGATCGGGCAGAAAATCAGAAGAGTGGTATTCTAAACCTTCCACAGGCTTCCTACAACCTGCAGCTCTGGAAATGGGCTGTGGATTTTCATTTTTCAGTGCTAAATTGGGACAGAGAATAAAATTAACTTAATCTAACTTTAGACCACTCCAGTGAAGATGTCAGTAACTGAGCTGGTCACCCCAGATCCTCTTTACAGTCACATAGACATAGAATCACAGCAGGGACAGATTCACATGCTTTGTATGAGATAGGTGTTCACTGATTATCCAACTTACAGGTATCTACATGGGATCAGAGGAATTCTAGTCTTAAACTCCAATGTTCAGGTATAAATTGTCCTCACCATCAGCTGAAGCTGAAGGAAGCTGCAGACATTCAGCGCTACTGAAGACCAGAGTCCATTTCTAACGTACATAATTTGTAGTGATTCTTCTCTGGTCTTACTGAGAAAAGCAGTCTCATCTCTTATTAAAAATATGTTACAGAAAGTAATGATAAAAGCACATCTTTAGGTCTGATCTCAGCTACAAAGCAGTTTTAATAGTTGATAAACTCTGTAATCATTTCATCACCTCAACTATATTCATTACTCCTGGAGAGGCGGTCAGATTCCATACAGTGATCTACAAAGATCCTCATTATTTCAATTATCTGTAAAACTACCCATAAGAAAAAAGTTCTTGAGATAGATAACAGATGCACTTAAGAGTTACATCTTGTGACGTGACAGTGACGTGATCCATAGAAGAGTCTACAAATAAACAAAATCAATAATGATGTAACTCTTACAATCTTCTTCAATTTTAAATGTCAACACTAAATTATGTGCACAAGTATGGGACTGCGTTCAAGTTTGCTTTAAATGTATGCCTTCTTTAGCTGCTGACGTTGATTCAGAAAAGTATTCTATCTATCTAAAAAACAAAAGGAGTATACACTGGGAGGTTCTACAGATCTACCCATTCCAAAAGTTCCTCTGTCTCTAGTAGAGTAGTTTGTTAAGACATAAAATGATACAGTAGACATAGTCTTTTCAAAAGTGAGACTTATGTTTCCACTTGCCAAAGTAGTAGGTGTGTGGTAGAAACATGGCTGCACAGGATAGAAAAAAGGCATGTAAACAGTTTTGACTCCATGTTCCAGAGAGGCCTATTCACTCTGATAAAGGTTTTACAAGAGACTTTAGGAAAGTGTTAAGACTGCTTTGAAGGAAGGGGAAAAAGGAAAAAAGGGGAAAAGAAAGAAGTGAAGCCAAGGCAAGACCCAACATGTCTTATCTGTGACATGGCATGACGGAGCATGTCACAAATTAAAGCAAAGCAAAACTTCCTCTCCTCTACCCTTGGAAAATAATTATTTTAATGGATGATGAGGTTATGTCTTGAGTGTAACAAGGGCTTCCCAATATAAAGAGAAAACAAATGAGACCTCATTACTTTTTTGAAGGATGGTTTACAATGGCAATCTGTGGTTAGATTGCACATCTAATGAAAAAAAAAGACTGAGGAGACTGGAACAAACCTTGAGGTTTGAGGTACTAAGATGGCTAGAGAGCAAGAAGCCTAAACACCTCAGCTCTGTGTAGACTGACTGCACAATGATACTGTCCTTTAGCTTAACGCACGGCAATAAGAAAAGAAAACTCTTTATTTTTGCTCTATGAAGCTATATATGCATTCAGCTTACTCCATTGCTGCTAGAGATGTATGAGTTGCACAGGCTAACCTGGACTAATTCCAATAGACTAGATTGTGATGCTAATATCGTGTGAACATGTGGATGCTTGAATGTTAAAAGAGTCAGTTCTTTCCATCATAACAAAAAGTAGCTAGTTTGATTTCACAATACAGAAATACTATTGAAGGCAGTTGCAGGAACTCGTTATATTGTATTGGGAAAAGCACACACATGTTGGCTGCTTCAGTGGAGTAGATGCTAGTGAGCTCTAAGATCTTTTCCTTTATGAGTTTTGCCAGGAAAACTGTTTGTGTAGCATTGGAAGAAACTACAATATAAGTGAAAATCAGGATTTTATGTTCAGCTGCTGTAGTATATATATTTTACCATGAATTACATACAAGCAAAAACTTTTTCATTGTGAAGAAATAGTCCAGAGAATTTCCATCCATAGGAATATTCCAAACTCAGTAAGTCTCTGACCAGGGTGGTTTAACTGGACTGCTTCAAGTAGGAGATGGACTAGATGCCCACCAGATGTCCTTTCCTACCTCATTTATTTTATGATTAGGAAGGTTGAGGATTGATTGTACACATAAGTCAAAAACATCAACTTCAGGGTAAAAATCAGAATGAAGAGCAAAAGAGACATCTGCATTCAAAATATGTCACAGAACAAGAAATCCCATTTTCTAAAAGATTTTCCAAACAGCTTTGCAAAATATAGGTAAAAATACCTACCTTGAGGTCAACATTAATTCTTCTTCTTTAAGTTTCTGATGTATTCACTATTCACTTTAAATTAAAGTTAAAACTATGCTAGTAAATAAATAAAATACATCTAAGTAGATTTGATGCTCAACTTTTAAGCTAAAGTTAGGTAGCAAAGCGCCAGTCTTTAGAATTGCTCCTGTTTTTTTCCAAGTGGGACAGAAAGATGAAAATGAAAAATGTTGAAGAGCTGCATCATTTGTGGGATTCTCTACTTAGCGCATGCCAAGCCACATCTGGAGTCCTGTGTGCAGCTGTGGTGCCCACAGTTCAAAAAAGGCATGAACAGACTGCATAAGGTCCAAAGGAGGTCCATGAAGTTGGTCAAAGGGCTGAAAAACCTGCCCTGTGAGGGAAGACTGAAGGAGGTCTTTTCTGCCTGCAGAAGAGAAGGCTACGGGGGGGCCTCATCCCAGTATTCCAGTACCCAAAGGGCAGCTACAAAGAGGATGGGGTTTCTCTCTTCACAGGGAGCCTCACTAAGAAGACAATGGGTACCAATTGCACAGGAACAAGTTTCATCTCAGTATGAGAACGAAATTTTTTACAGTGAGGACACTTGATCACTGAAATAACTTCCCCAGGGATGTGGTAGAGCCCTCATTGTTGGAGATTTTCAAGACGTGATTGGACAGGGTGCTACAAACCTCATTTAGGCTCCCTTTGCCATGACAGGTTTGACCGCATGATCTTTCGAAGTCCCTTCCTACCTGAGCTATTCTATAATTCTATGAAAGAGAAAGAGATAAGGCTTATTTAACTTCACCTTGAACACACCTACATAGTCAGGTATTGTTTCGTTGGGGAGCATGTAGTCAACAGCTGATTTCAGCAAAGATTTATTAGGACTTGGAATCTGTGCCTTCTCCTTATTGTCTATATTGACTGTTCTCCACCAGCTCCCAAATTCACTGAACAGCTCCCACAGAGCAACAGACACACACTTTTCCTTGAAACAACTTTCCCTGCAGGTTATTCCTTGGCATTGAGACTGCAAACAAAGAGACGGACTTTCCAATGCTTCTGTTGCTGCCAGTCCTCCTACACAGATTACAGGAAGAAAGTTTATCTGGGTCAAATATGAAGAGGAGGAGAATTAAAGAAAAGAGCACAGAGCTGGACTGGAAGAACTGACAATTTGGAAGGCAGGATGAAAAGGAAAGTTAGCAAATATTTCCCCATGTTCCTCTCAGTCTTACTGTCTAGAGAGAAACTGTACTGCCCATTTGTCCCCAGCTCATGGCAGAAGCAGGGACAAAAAAGAGATAACTTTTCTTTGCTTTGAGTTCCTCTCTCAGCTCATGCTGCCATGACTGTTAAAAATATTTAAAGACCCTGTTGCTGCTGAAGATGGATCATTGGGATCTTCGCAGTTTCATAGAATGTGACCTTGAACTATGTTCCTTGTTAAACATCTCAACTGCCTTGATTTCAAAGATTATGCCTGTGAAGCTGGCTCAGCATTTGCTGACCCATAGTATTTCAGTCTCTGCTCTGACATATATGCTGTTATAATTGGAAGAGTTAATGACACTTCAACTCTTCCCTAGTAAGAAAAGCTCACTGGACTTGAATGTTAAGAGCTTGTAGATCACTCAAGTGCAGACCACCTTCCCATATGTGACTAATAAAGTTGGTTTATGCTATGAACTTATGTTTTGCTTCAACTATCTTTATCTTTCTGTAGAGGAGAGTTAGATTTTAATGTCTGAGAGTGTCAAAGAGATTCAAAAAGATTGTTGGCAGAATCACAGTATGATATATTGCAGTTTACTCGAGAAACTGGGAAAAGATGCACTTTGTGTCTGCAGTAGCAACTTTCTGGTAACCTTCTCATGTTGCCTGTAGTTAAAAAAAAAGGAAAAAAACTCAAAAAAAGCTTCTGGGATTATTTATTTATTACTCTAACTGAGGGCTAAACAACCCTGGAGGGATCCTGCCACCTCATGAATGAATTACTTCTGACATTTCACTTGTAATCTGAAACATGGAACCAAATCTCGTTTCAGGCAAGTTTTACTAGATGATTTCCTGCACTAAATATACCAAATATACATTGTGTAGAAAAAGCAAAGGTTGGGAAGGGAAAAACAAGCCCTGTTACTGGTATGGATGCCTACCCTTCTGCTGCTCTTTCTTGTTCTCATACTTTGGTAACTACATACAGGAGGTTAGATGTTTTTGTGGGTGACTTGGTTCTCAGTTTTATAGACATTTAAACTTTTTTAAGTAAAGTTGTTGTAGTGCATTAAGGCAGGTCAGAGTTTAGTACATTTGAACATGAGGGTGTAACACAGTCCCCACCTTCCTGTGCCTTTATGTAAGAGCTGAGGAACATGTTCCAAGATCAGAAGGTACTCAGTGCTCATTGGCCTTACAAAGGGAAGGTGAGTGTCTGATACTGAACATGCTGCACCTCCTGTTTAAACCATGCAATGTCTCCAGAGTTTCTTTGAGGCATCTAAGAGTGTAGCTTTTTGTTCATCTGTTATACTTTTCAAACTGTATTTTTAGATCAAGACTAGATATTTGAGGTCTTACTCAACTACTGTAAGCCAGGAACAATCAAAAACATATATTGCAGTGCTTTTCAAGTTTCCTTCCTAATTTATGAAGACTGTGTGGGAGAAGACAACAATCTGTACTCAGGAGAAATGCAGTGAATCAGCCTGTTCTTTATGGTGAAATGTTCTTTTACGCAGCTGCTGTACCTTGGAGAAAAAAACAAATAAACTCCAGATTCTACTTTAATAAATCTGATTTTTTTTTTAAAGAAAGTTAAGCTGTTGTTCTTAAAACAAAATACTGTTCAACAATGGAATCTGCAGCCTACAGTCTTAATGCAATATTTGGTATTGTTTGGAAACACTCTATAATGTACACTCCTTCCTCCCCCTTCCCCTTCTTTGGCCACAGGAGCAATACTGATTAAACACACTGGACTATTATGGAAATTAGGCAAAGGCACAGAGGAGGGGAATAATGTGGAGACCTGCTGTCGCAGGGAAGGATCTGGGAGGGGTTCTTTCCTAAGAGCCCCCATATGCAAACAGCGCTGGTTGAGATGCCTTTTTAGGAAATTCAGACCGTTATCTGCATATGAGCTGGCCAACTAAGGGGTAGAGAGAAGCAAGCACAGCCCTTGCTGCCTTTCTATCTTCTGCTGTGCAGAACGTCTCCCAACAATAACCATGTCTTGCATTGCTCTATGACTGTGCAGGGACATAAGAGGTGACAGAACAGCTACTTATGTACACGGAATCACCGTAAATAGGCACCTGCAGAAGTCAGGGTGAGTCTGGCTCTACCTGAGTTGAATGGTTGGTAAGCTCAGTGACAGCAAGGAGCAGTGGCTGTTCCTCTACACCTTTTCTAGAACAGAAACTAGCTGAGGAATCAACACAGATGTCCCCTGTACGACTGAGGACTGACAGTTGTCAGTTCCAGCCTTTACTTACTACCTTACCAGTGACATTGTGCTATGGGAATAACAACCTGGATTTGAAAGCCCTGGGAACTTGATGTAAAACCTGAGGCATCTTGGGATTACATGATTCAGGAGATTACTTGAATGGTGATGTACTCTGACATCTCTTCTACTCATTGTCCCAGCATGAGAAACTCCAGGAGTAAGGCTAGAAGATCTGTATTCCTAGAAACTCTTACCAGTGATGTCTTTGCTGGGAAAATCCTCTGTGGCTCAGATCTCTCTGAAGGCACAGTAGGATAATGCTCCTTTGTGATCTCCCACTTCACCTTCTGGTATGATGAGATAAGGCAATGGCCCAGCAAAGCTGGTGACCTCAATAACAACTATTCTTGTTCACTGTAGACATCTGCTGCAAGTCTCAAGGGACTTGTAAGGCTTTTGGCAGCTCCTTCATTCCAGGTTACTGTTATGACTACACATGTTTACATTTTAATTTATATGGAGAGAAAGGGTTTCAAGCATTTTTTCTTAGAGGGAAGCCTAGGCCACCATGGCTTCCAGGACTATTGCAGCCATGTGGACATCCAGCAGTCAAAACCAGCCAGCTCCTACTACCTACATGCCAGAGGCCACCAAGATCTTATGTCTTCATGCTCAAGACTCTTTTCTGGCTCCCTGGTGACTGCTGTGTGAGATATAAAACACTAACTGCACTAAATAGAAAATGACCACTGACCATTTCTGACCTTACTCTCCCAGAGGCAAAACTCACTGCAGCTGAAAGCAGGACCTTCACATTCGTAATACATTCCTCCCACTCCCAGCCTCCTCCAAACCACACCTTAGAGAAGACCTAATATCAGGCAACATGGGCTATCAAATGCTTTCCTCAGAACAGGCTCTGCCTTGTAGCAAAGTATAAAATCTTAGCTCATGGAAAAGATTTGTAAAGGCGTTCTGTGAAAAGTCAGTAGGAATTAAGAACCAAGGCATATCTACAAATCCTGTTTGGTGGGATTTGGATCTGGGTACATGAAATCTTTCTCAGGTCTTGAACATCACTTAATAGACTTGTCCTGTTTCTTTTTCATCTGCAAGTTGTGGAAGAAAGGCAACATTTTTCTTTTGTCCCATTTGCAGGCATTGTAAATGCTCCAGTTTTCTTCAGTTATATACACACTTGTCCCATCAGGGAAAAATAATTTACGAATTCAGATTCATGCAGTTGTCTCTACTGCTTGGGAAAATGTTTCTGAAGCTTGATCTGAAATGTAACAGAGATAAAGTGATGATTCACCTACTTGTGTTCACAGCTTATTTTGCCAAGTGTTGCAATAGTTTAACTTCTCCCAGCAACACCTAAATACGATTACAGCTGATACTGTGAGCTATTGTGAGCTTTTGCTATTTTTTAAAAATAGTTATGGAAGGTCCAGTTGCAAAGTGAAGATCCAGATAAACCTGCATACCAAGGTCAGAGGTGTTTATGTCCCTAGGTTCAGTCTGGGAAATTAAAAATGTGGGATGGAATTTTATTCCAATCTTTTCCTTCCCTGACATTCAGGGTGGCAGCAGCTGTTAGTGTTGGTGTTAATGACTTTGTGCCCAAGAAGACCCAGCAAGTGACAGATTGTTAATGATTATGTAGGATTATCATCTTTCAAATGCTTCTAAAGTATCTTTTTATTATTATTGGTATCATTCATTGTCATGTGTGATAGCACTGACCAGATTTCCACTCCATCATTCACAAACAGCCTTTCCTCTGAGAAGAAATCAGACTGCTTAGTTTAGGTAGAACAGCAAATCCCTCAGTGAGTGTGGGGGGAAATTAATTATTCTATTATTTTAGATATGGGAATATTTTCCTTCAGTCATAGAATACAAGGACTAGCATATTATTACAAACTTTAATTTCTACATATGACCTGATATTCCAGCATGACTAAGACATTAGCATTGCAAATACTTATGCAGATGCTAGATTTTAGACATGCAGGTAATACAGTGAAATTCAGCAAGGACAGTAACATCTAGTTACTGCTAGTGGCAGCAGTTGCTCAAACAATCAGCAAGTTCTGCTCAACCCTGAGCAGAGGGAGGCTGGAGGTGAGTACCAAAGCTGAGTCAATGTGCTCTAACTGGGAGATTTTGTGGGAATACATCAGCATCAGAAAAGTGATGGTTGGAAATGCATCTGAGCTCTAGGGTAGGCTATTTTAAGCGTGAAGAATGAATTGCATCTGACCTCAGAATTAGCCTGCAGGTTGGCAGTCTTCTGCAATGCATGGCGGGATTGTTAAGCACTGAGAATGGGCATGTGAACGCATCAGGCTAGCAGATCTGGGGTTCAGATCCAGTTTCTTTTCCTTGGAGGTTGGCACCCTAATTGTTTGGCTCATTTGGAGGACATGAAGGAGAGCAGTGGGAGGAGGGTGAGAACCAAAGCTTTCATTTGCTCTTTCTTGCCTTGAAAAAGTTGAAAGGTCTCACTTTTGTCCCAATATGGAATGGAAAACTGGTTCTTGACTTGAATGTATTCCTGGAATGGGAATAAACAGTTTCCTACTAATTTCTATTCATGGTTCTTCATTCTTTCTATTTACAGCAACAGATTTCAGATTGTGAAATCTGAAATCCAAACACCTTTGAATAGTGGTCTTCCCAGGAGATGCTTAGTATGTTCACTCATGGGTACATGAAGATGGAGGGCAGCTGCCTTATAGAAAGCATCTCACTGCTTTTCTTCCTTCATTTTCACAGCATTATTTTGGCCTACAACTAACACCAACCATTTAGGAGAAGGAAAAAAAGCTGAAAGCCTGTCATAAATAATTATATAGTCTTGCTGTCCTCTTAGCAATGTTCAGCAGTTATTTTTGAAGCATGCCAGCACTAATACAAAATTGTTAAAGTGCTTCAAGTTATTTGCTTTTTGTGTAGTCGTGAATTTTTCCACTGATGTTTTTTATTAGATGAAAACAATGCAACTGACTGGGAGCCAAGAAGATCCTGTATTCTAATTCATGTGAGACAAGGATGTGACTGAGAGCTTGTTGTCTTAAGCATGGTTTCCCAGGCCAAAAGAAAAAAAAAACACAAATAAACAAGGTTTGCAGATAGAGGAAAAAATACACAAATGTCCACTCATTGTATAATTGACACCTCTGTTGAATGAACTGGGGCAAGATGATTCATAGCATGGTGATTTTATTAAATCGGGGATATTGCCAATTAAGTAAGTAGGCATTGCAGCCAACTGCTTCATCTTCAGACCATTTTTCTCTTTACTGTTCTCTGGAATCCTGTGTCTCTTATTACATTGTTAGGTGCAGATCTTGTTATAGTTATCCATGCCTTTTTTACCTTTAAATTAATCTAACATAATGTGCTGCATGGGAACTGTCTGCCAAGATGTTCTGGGAAACGTGCTAGTGCCGTGTATAGCTGGCTCTTATTGAGTAGCAGAAAACTTCACCTTGGTGTTCTGTGATCAGCGCTGTTGCCTCTTCATTTCCAAGTTGCATTTAAAGTGTTGCTTTTAACCAGTGAAACTGAAATAGGCCTCTTTTACCTGGTTAACTTAAGAACCTGTGTCTGTTGTGCAATGCTATCTCTAGAAAAGACAAAAGATAAAATACCTGAGTCTTTTATAATTGCTATCAAAATTTGACATCTGGTAAGCTTGACTTGACTGGTCTCAGCAACTCCTTTTAATGTCAAGATACAGCGCTTACAACAAATACTGAACTAGGAGAGAAGAAAATAAAAGGAAGAGACAATCTTTATTATAATGCATTACTTTTACACTTAGGTAACTTTTAATATTACGGAGAGTCAACAGTGCTGTTGAATAAGTTTTGCCAGTTTATCTGATTGAAAGATTACTAGGAAGTATTTATTATCAGTCCTTTATTGCAGTTCTTTGTGAGATTGAGCAAAACTGTGTAAAATTTTCTTCCCCATCACCTGGCTGGGAATCACATTAGTTGTAGGTTACATCTGTAAGAAAACAACATGCTGCAATTATACTGGCAGCGTGCTCAGTTCAAGCCTCATAAGGCTTGGACTTCCTCACAGAGGAAGAATTCACTTCAGATGACTTCAGCACTTGCAAAATAAGTCAGAGGGCTAGAAAAAAATTCCTATAAATTTTCAGAAGTACTCTGGATAGACAACTATCATATACAAAATATTCGTGAATGTTCCTGCATAAACTGCAGTTCACTTCTGGTTTTGGCCAGAATGTGATCAGATGAATGGGTCCAGATAGTCACCTTCACTCCACTCCCAGAGCCTAAGATGCGATAAACATTTTCATCTTAGCAGGACGAAGCAGTTTGAATTACATGGTATTTAGCCAGACTGGAGATCAGGCAGGATGAATATGTAACTGTCTGTATTGATCTGTGTGCCTATTTGTGTTCTAAATTTGTTCCCTTGCAAACACTGGGGCAAGTGAAATGCAGGTAGCAAAGGAATTTAAAGTTTCAGGTAAATGTCTTTGTACAAGAAGTGCCGTTTTGAGAAAAGGAAGGCTTACCATAAAATGGACATACAAGGTTTTACAGAACAATTGTGAATATTTAAAGGTAACTTGCCAACACACAAAAAAATATCTGCTGTAAAAAATGATCACATCTAAACAGACAGCACAGAAATAATCTCACATGAGCCAGAGGGCTATCATACAATTTGTTACACAAAATTAGGAATGAAATGGAAGCTAAAATTCATGGATGAAGAACAGACCAATTCTAGCTAAAGATATTGTGAGAGGAAAAATTAGATTGTTGAGGATGATGTGTGGCATTTGGAGCAAGTATAGGAAAGGGTAATAAAGAGTGGAAGATGAAAATACCAGAGATATTACTGAGAATATCAGAAGGATAGAAATTAGCAAGCAGTTAAGGTCAAGTCAGTGTGCTTCTCCCAGGTGCTTCATACATTGTAAATAATTCAATTTTTAAAATTATTTTATTTTATGAGATTGTGTTAAAATTCTGGCTAGAGTTTACTTCTTTGGTCCCAAATGATTGTTGATCATTACATATGAGCAATAAAAAATGTGACTGTGTGGGCTGGCTATAATGAAGCTGGGATTTTGTGTTCATTCATCACAAGATGTAACTCTTAAGTGCATCTGTTATCTATCTCAAGAACTTTTTTCTTATGGGTAGCTTTACGGATAATTGAAATAATGAGGATCTTTGTAGAAAATCACCAGGAAATATGGTATATAGAGGCTGCAACACGATGTCTCTGTCGTGGAATCAGTCATGACAGAGACTTAAAGAAAGATAGGGTTTACCTTATATGGATTTATCACAGAAACTTTAGCATACAATTTCAGACAGTTTTCAGGGCACTCTATATTAATGCTGCATGGAAATTCATGTGTTATTTTATACACCTGTCTTATAATATAGAGAACTGGCATGTGAAGGTGCTTATCCCTCTCCAATTAAAATAGAGAACCTAAATTGTAGCTGAGGTGAGACACTTCCAAATGGCTGGTAACATAAATCTAACCTCAGGAATACAACAAAAATCTCTCTGCTTATGTTAAAGCCTCTGAGTAGCCCTCCAACAAGAGAGAAGCATACAGGTCCTGCAAACAGCTAGTGGATCTGGGTACAGACCTCGGCAGGTAGCTGTAAAACTCCAGTCTCAGATGTTCGTCTGTCCCTCTTCCCTAGAAAAGGAGACAAAAGCAGGCAAAAACCTGCATGCAGAAAAGCATGACCTCATCTAAAGCTCTCTAGTCATGTGTTGCTTATGTATAATTACTGTGAACTTCAGAACCAACAGAAGAAGTGAGCTGCTGACACAAGGGGAGGGAATGGAGCTAAGCATAAGCTTGAACACAGTCACACGTGTGAATTATTGCAGGGTATAGAGACTTGTATTCACATTCTCTGTGCAAACAGCAGAAGCTGTTTAAGGAAATACCTTCTCAGCTGTTTGCTTACTGGAGGTTACTGTTCCTGTAACTGTGTTGGTAGAAAGGAACATGTATGCGTCAGCAGCTCCCACTCACAGACCTGTATCTTCATGAAAGACCACTTTTATTACCAGTTTCAGCTAAGATGCTGGACCTGATGTTCCCATCAGGGAGATGTGGGCACAAACTGAATTATTCTGATTCTGTCATGAGGAGGCATAAGGAAATAGTGGGCAGTGGAAGGCTGTAAAGTAATAGTCCAACGTCCATCAGAGATGCTTTATCAAAGCCCTAAATCGGTGCAGAATTTTGATTGTCCATCTCCTCCAAAAGCCTCTGTCATTCATTCACTAGTGCTGTAATCAGAGGTTTGCTTATGGTAGGGGACGTGCTTCCTGCTAGAGCAAGCTGTTGAAGACAACAGAGATCTAAAGGCATAAACAAGGTTTAAATACCTGACTCCTATTGACTTTTAGTGTACCCTAGTGTTCAGTGTAACTAAGTGTTGCACTATGCACCTTTCAAATGTTGCCCTGTGGACCTCAATGTGTTGTTTTTCATTACATTTCTGAGGCGTGTTTTGTCTTCTCCTAGAAATTGCTGTGCTATTTTTGTATATTCAGATCTTTCTATCTGTATCATTCCAGTTTGGAGAGGCCAACTGTTCCCTCTGTTTTCATATGAAGATAGAATGAATCAGTGTTACTTCCACCCGTATTGCTGTTCCCCCAAATGCTTTCACAGATGTACTGGGAACATGGAGTACTGTGGTCTATAACGGTAATACCCCAGACTGGGCTGCTTTCAAAAACCACCCTGTAGGAACCGTGCAATTATAAGTAACCCAAGGCTGGTAGGAGTTATCACGTGTCGCATGAGGAAAGATTCCACGAGGGTGCTCAGGTGATAGCAAATCTCCAACAGGAAAAAAAAATCAGAGAAGCAAATAGTCTTCCAGTGATCTAATTTACATCCTTAGGGAAGAAAGTCACTTTGTCTGCAAGACTGGCCAGCCCAGTATTTACTAGATGACTATAAGGAAACTACTGATTGGTGTATCATCTCTATTTGCTTTGTTGTGCACATTTTAGCTTGCCATCAGGAAGGCTGGTATCACTCCATATATTCTCTTCTCAGAAATATGCTAGAAATCTAGCATGTATTCCTAAGGATAAGGAGACTGCTGATTTTATATCCAGCCTGCTGTGAGAATGAGTTCACATCACAGCATCACTGCGCATCACTTGTACTAGCTCAACACAGGTATCAGTATGAGCTCAGAATGGAACAACTAATTAAATCTAAAAACCTGATGAGGGAAAAGATGAGGGAAGTACTGAAGATAACAAGGTACAGCGGCCTGGTGATGAAGACAGGAGAGAGAAAAAAGTCTTCAGCTGGTAAACCTTTAATGTCTGCAAGCCTGGACATTTTTTTCTTGACACTCCAATAGCAATAACATCAATAAAAGTTAAGAATAAAGTGAAGAATAACAGTTAGGAATAAAATGAGGGCCATGTAAGTCTTCCCTATCTGTGAGACACTTAGGCTCCACCAGCTGTGCTGGCTTGCTTCCTACATCTGGGATCCAAAATGGGTAACAAGAAAACTCTGAGGGAACTATTTTAAGAACTCTGGCACCAAGCAGAGTGGGGAAAGGAAAAAAAAGAAAAAAAAAAAATCCCAACCCTCCACTTCTTTACTGAAATCAGTCTGTTGAAAGCATTTCTGTTTGGCTGCCACAGTTCACCAAGCAGCCTAATGTGCCAGCTATTAGTACCCAGCAGAGAGCATGTTTGCAGCTATTCAGCAAAACTATCACATGTCCTTAGCCAAGGCAAGAGGGATCAGCTGCCGAACACTGGAGCTGATGAAGAGCAAAGCTATTAAAGCAAGCAATAAAAAAAAAACACAGCCCAGAATGGAGACTGATTTTTCTTATTATTTTTTTAACCTAATGGATGACATTTATAACTGGAAAGTATGAGTCAGAGTGTGCTCTGCCAGCATGGGGTCTTTATGATGTTTTCATCTTGCTTGTTCTTCTTCCTTGGCCAGGACCATTCTGTCTTGTTGATTTGTAAGTTTTAGGTTCCTTGCAGTGCTGAGGAGATGGGTGCACGTGTGTGTTTGTGCGTGCATCTGAGTAGTGACCGTAGCTCAGTGAACTGGAAGTAAAGAGCTAAACTTAGAAAATTTTTAGGGAGTAGTGAGACTCCTTTACAGTGCTGGGACCTCTCAGATAAATTATTGCTGCCAAAGTGGTGTTGCTGCCAAATGTGGTGGTGACGTGAGAGTGGGAGGCAACCACCCACTCGCTAGTGAGGACAAAATGGACACAGCTCTGTCTCCGCAACCACTAATCTCATCCAAAAAGCTTCAAAAACAGAGAACTGTTTGTCCTTTTGTAGCACATGAGCAAATAGAATCCATTTGCCACAGAGCTTCTCTGTAATACTGTATCTTTACCATGTAACCGAGAAACAAAATTATACTACTTGTTGGGATGACATTAGAGTCTGGTTACCTCAGAAACAACACACCCGATTCCAGACTCTGCTTCCAGAAAAGTCTCTTTACATTGCAAGATCCACCCTGCAGCTTTTCCCAGGAAGAATACATCGAGGATCACCCAGTATGGGGGAGTCCTGTCCTGACACAGAGCCAGCATTGTTTTACGGCAGCTTCTCCTACCCTGCAACACCCTGCCACAGGATTCGCGTTGGGACAGGCAAACTCCCGCCAGCAGAGTAATCCCCAGATCCCATGCAAGGCATCGTCACATAGCCACGGCTGCTTGGGCTGGCACGGCGCCTCGGTCCCTCCACAGCTTCCGAGGAAGAGGGGTTGTGTGAGGTGCCCACAGAGCCCTTGCCTCACTTTTCCCACAGCTGATATGGGTCACGCTCAGCGCAGCTGAAAATTGAGCCCTCAGGCAAGGAGCTATAATGAATTCACTAGATTAGGCAATGAAAGCCAGTGTGAACAAAACAACCAGCTGGCTCAAGAATATTTTGTGCTCACGTAAAAATGCTACAGGAGGGGGGAAATAAGCTTCAAAACTGTCCCCTTTCATTCCTTTGAAGACCATGCCCATCTTTTCTTTTATACACATTGTTGTAGCCTACACATCACTGTGAGGCTGAAAAGAAATTCAGGTATTTTCATCCTCTATGTGCTGTTATATGTTATACTCATTAAAAAAAGTAGACTGTGTCCTCATAAAAGAATATGATGCACCTGGGTAAAAGACGGTTCATGAAGGAATTCTATCTGGAGCTCTGGGATGTCACTTTTTTTCTTTTTTCATTAGATGATGAATATTGAAATCCAACTCAATTGTTCACCTTTTTGTGGTTATTTTTAAATTCTGGTTAATTAAAAGCCCCTACAAGTATTTATAATAATTATTTCTAAAGAATTTGAAAAAGTAAAATAACATACAGAATTCCAGAATCAGAAATTGAAAAAAAGTTTTACCTTTGTTACTGGAAGTGGAATAATAACTTCAGAATAGACTAGTGTGAGAGTAGACTCCAGTTTATTTCTTTGCTTTTGTCCTATGCCTGTGTTTGTATCAATTTGTGTGTTAAAACCCTATGCTTTAAAATGCTGTTGTTTTTCCTTTAGCTAAGAGCTGTCTTTTCATATGCGAGCCAATCCACCTACACTCTTCCTGTGATTATTCTCAAGAAATGGGAAGAAAATTCCATACAATGTGCATACCCGATAGCATCACGTTTACACTTCAAGCCTAGTTTCACTTGATTAATAGTTTTGCTTCCTTTCCAATTCCCGAGAAATGTGTATTTCCACAAGACTTTTTTGAAAATACAACATAATTACTGTACCGGAGGAATCTCTCTATGGATGCCATTCTTACCATAAAAAAGATGTAGGTAAAAACAGCCTCACATTTGGCATTTGAAGGAGTGAAACGCAACACCTAGGAATTCCCGTACGGCATCACTCTTACAATCTCCTAAGGAAATCCACCGTAAAATACAGTATGTGCTGAGAACAGGCTGAGCCACCTAAATATGGATTGCTTTTGGCTTCAGCTATTCAGAAATCCCCAGAACAGGTGCCAAATTAAGTAACTCTACTAGCTGCTTTCCATGGCTGAAGGTCAGTAATAGTTAACACGGAGAGGAATTTGGATAGCACATCTTGCAATTCAAGAGCACTGCGACTGCCCTAAAACACCAATACATTCTTACCTCAGAAAACCTCAGTTGTAGAGCAGTTTAGCTTTCTTTTGACATGGAATCAGTTTTCAGCTTATAAGGAAAACATATTAGTCTTTCACATCAACGTTAATTCATGCCACATTTCCCATCTATTTATAACTCAAACATTCCAAATTAGAACTATTAGTTGCAAATATATTATAATCTGACAGAAGGCAAAATATTCCATAAATCTGATTTGGAAAAGGGAAATATTCATTCATATATAGCTGAGTAATGGTTCTATAGTTGCAATTTCAGGAAAATGATTTTCTGAAAGAACTGCTGACAACCCATGTTAAACTTTGAAGATTAGTATGTTTAGCCATAATTTTGCTCCCATTTAAATCCTAGTTTGTTGTCTGCTTGTTTCTTATTACATTCTTTGTTTCTTAGAACACTTGCATAAATAGAGAATTTTTATTACTTGAAAGCTTTTTGATCTCCTTTTCATTTCCCACCTGCAATTATAACTCTTTCTTGGTGACGTCACCCGTTGGATGCAGTGAAAAGAATTCTGATAAATAGCTGAATAAAGAATTATTGACATCAAGTGGAAAATATCCAGCTGGAACTGATGAACTCTCAAAAAGCCTGTTTGCATGCAAGAATCATAAATAACAGAGAATACAATCAGAGAAATATAGAAAATACTCTATGATGTAAGCTATGCAGTGCAAAGTCAATGCAAAGAATTGAAAATCTCATGAAGGTGGTTGGTAATACAAAGCTATGTAACCTGGTTAGCTAGAGAATGCTCACAATCATGAATACAACAATAGCAATAAATTATTATACTTTATTTCAGTAAACAGTGAACTAGAACAGGCCTTGTCTCTTTTTTTCCCCACATCTACTTGAATTCAAGCTGGGTACGCTTTTAAGAATACCCTTCTGCATAGATGAATTTAATTCTGGTAGCGAAACACACAATAAGTGTATAGTAGGCCCACACTGGTTCGCTATTTTGCCTTTTTCCTTATGACAGTTGCATTATATGTAAGTCCAGACTCTGAGCAAGTATAAAACAGCATAACTCTCTGAATGTGAATCTCACACTTTTATGAAACAGGTGTTGGTGTATACTACTAGTTTTTTTGAGCACAGACCTTAATAATATTTACTAGCCAGACATAGAAGTATGGATTGCAAACCACTTCCCTCTATTAGATGTGAATTATCCTTAAAAGAGAATTAAAAAGCAGTTGTTTCTCCTGAGCTTTGTCCACTCTGCTGCAGTGCTTCATAATATTCACAGCACAGAAGAGAAGGCAGGGAATACAGTGTGTACCAGTAATCTTAGTTTTGGCCTCGTCTTTTGAAGGAACTGTAAGAAGAAATTGCAGAGATAAGTTTCTGCCACTTTACACTTTTTTTGGCTTTGGTATTTTTGGCTTTCTAGATAGAGGGAAATGCTAGTTAATACATATTCTGGAAAACCTTCAGGTTAACTCACAGTTATAGATTATTATCATTACAGCGACTTTTTAGCAAACCTGCTATATCTTTGTTTACTGAATAATAAGATATAAAAAGTTACTGGACTTCAGAGCATGTTGAAAGAATGCAGCATGTTGAGATTCAGTAATAACCCTGAAAAGAATAGCAACACCTGTGTACAGTTTTGCAGTCAGTTGGTTTGTGTTCACAATCAAAATGGCTTTTCCCATAGCACTTAATACAAGTGCTGTGCACTAATAAGCATGGATAATGATTAGGCTTTCCACTCTACTTTGAACTTATGGAGCTTATCGCTTTGCAGTAGACATGATCCAAATGCATTTTCTGGTTCAAAAGCAGTTGCCCTCTGGAACAACTTAATGGGTGCTCCGACTTTAAACCTGGTTATTGAAGTCTAGAAATCTCTCTCATATGCAGGTCCTATCTGCTGTAAGTCCATCAAAGCTACTGTGGGTTTACACCATCGCAAAAGCAGAAGAAAAGCAGGCATTGCATACCCTCTCATCCCCAGGCATTTCTGTTTCTACCGATTTGGAATGGCACTTTTGGGAAACCCATGAGCTCTGCAGTATGAACCAATGAAAACAGATTTAGTTTAAAACAGAGTTTTTGAGAGTTCAGGTAGACAGTGTATATAAACAAGATGGTGGAAACCACTGCTAGGCTATCACCCCTCTTCTGATAGTCTTATGCACAAAGAGAGGTGGAAATCAGAAAACTATTTCAGAAATTCTCTCTGATTCTGCAAGAGATACATTTTGCGTCTGACCCTTTAAAAAATGTCAACAATACTGTATTTGCCTTTCTTGATCTTTGAATCAATACCTTCTGGCTGTGTAAGATACTGGCAAATACATTTTGTGTCCAAGCAGATTCTTTCAGAACTGTCACATGTCACTTTTCACATGGAGCATCATTTATGACACTTATAGTTCCTGGCAAAAGCAGGCACAGATATGCCTGAGAGTGCCACTCTTTTCCCTTTGAGAGGACAAACCTCAGAACGATTCTTTTACCAAAGAAAACAGACAGTTCGTTACATGGTAGACTTTTATGTCATACTTCTCTTTTAAAATCATATATGTAGTCTCTAAAGGGAGCAGTGTGACCTCTTTGCCTGCAACCATCAATACAATGATGTCGCTTAGTCCACTTTGCTTCATATTGTCCAGATGACACAGTTCCTCAGTTCTCTTCATGCTGGGTTGAAATCATTGCTTGGATGAGAGGTAATTACCTGAAGCCCATCTGAAACAAGCTGGCAGACTGCCTGAGAGAGGTACTGTCTGAGACTGAAGGAGCAATTTACTTCCTTTTAACCAAGCTGGTGAACTATCTTCTAGGACCTTTAGGTGATCTTGATACAGGTAGTGGTCAGGGAATTTTCTTCTGTTTTGTTTTCACATTTGCAAACATGTAACCAAATGCAGACTTTCCGCTGTTCTGCTTATCCAGAGTGAGCACTTGTAGAGTCCAGGTTTTAAATTAATTTGAAAGCTCAGCAAGAACAAAATACAGCTTGCTTTCAACTCCATGTCTTTTACTGCATTGCTGCTTAATACCTATAGTGGGTCTCACTTCCGTTCTGGATGCACATTAATTACTGTCTTGGTGGTTCACTGTATCTGAAAGAGACAGTCTATTACAAAGCCACAGGTAAGATCACCAAAGGAATCCATGCTCATGGTCCACATATTTGGAGTTCTGGATGGATGAACTTCCACCGTGTTGTGATCTTCAGTTCTTGGTCTAGCGTGCTGATTATCAGCGAATACTACTAATGTAAGTTATAGTAACATAGGATTTCATTTAGAGGAAAATTGTCTAGGTTTTGCTGTTTGGGAGGTGTTTACTTGAAATTATGTCAGTTTGGTTTTAACAATAAAGTGAGTTTTTGTATAATGTCTGCATTCATCCAGAATATTTGGGAAAGGTGCATTATATAAATTGATCAAATAATTGCATAAATTGCATAACTGTTGTAGATATTAAAAGCAAGACTTTACTGGAAAATACCCATACAATGGCTGGTGCAGAAAGCAAGGCATGATTGTGGTTTATCAGGCATAGTCATCTGAAGGTCTCACTTTAATAATTTGTGCTATTAGAGAAAATAATATCACTTCATTCCCCAGCACAGGGGAATGAAGCTATTTCACAAGTTGATGGAAACATAAGCAGGTAGATGCAATAATTTATTGTGTTCAGTCCTTTTTCACTGCTACGCAATGATACACAGCTGTTTTACCAGGTCAGAGAGTGCTTTTCTTTTTAGTTCACCATTAAGGGTACATTATAATCTCTGTATTAGTTTTCCTGAACTAAACACATATCCATCATAAATGTTTCAGCAATGCATTCAGAAAACAGGCAGTACAGCTCGTCATTTTTTTGCAGACTATCATCTGGTGCTGCTAGGGCAGGATAAAGACAGAATAACTTCTCTTCCATTGAGAAACAGTCCAAGATCTCACTTTCTGTAACAATTTCAGTTAAAGTAACTCTTAAAAGCTTAACGGGGTGGATGGCAGTATAAGTGAACCCAAGTTTTACAGCAGAGGCCTGTTCCAAAGATGAGACAATTCAACAGTAGACTTCTCAGTGATTTCACAGTGAGTTCTGGGATTTTACAGCAGGCCTTCGATGTAAATTTTTTCTCACTGTAATTTAAGACAGTGAGGAGGCAAGAGAGACATTTCAAATGTTTTTGATTGGAAGGCCTTTTATCCAGTATTTTTAGCATCTGTTAGTCAGGTATCGTCTTTCCCCATTGTGTTAACCAGTGCTACTGATACTGTCATCACTTTGGTTTCTATGAAAAGATGGAAGTTTTTTATTAAAACAAAAAATATATGCTTAAGCATAAATAATGAAGACTGTTTTGCTAACTCACTTGAGTGTCAGTTTGTAAAGACAGCCACATATCAAAAATTTTACAGTCTGGGTTGATTTTGGATAAACATCTATGAAAGCAAGCTTTCTTATCAGATTCCAGCACTTCCACTTGGCATCTCAGCTGGAAATACCAGAAGAAAAGCCTTTCTGTTAGAGCACGGTCATTTCCAGCTCTAGTCCCTGGTGGAAATCAGAGGTGCCAAAGTACTTTTGCTCATGAAGGGTTCAGTGTAAGTTCAGTTCCAAACATGGGCTAAGGTTTCTTTTGTGTTTCTTCCTTGAAGCCTGTGTGGGGGCTTGGTTTTTAAGTACTGTGTTTTTATTTTAAACCCTAGATGTAAAGCAGTGGGGCCTTTGCTTCTACCTGCTATCTGAGGATGTGACTCAAGCCAGTAGATTTGAAAAGGACTGCCAATTTTACATATATTAATTGTCAGGTTTTCTGTAAAAGAGAAAGGAAGTGATTACGGCATTGGATTGAACTTCTCTGAAGTTAATTATCAAGTCTAACTCTTTTCCAAAAAACGCATAACTATCTTCTGTCTGAGAAGACTGAGCAGCTATCATTTATATCCCCAAAGACTGCCCTAATCACTGCACTTCATCACATCCTGGGAGTAGGAGAAGGAAAATCTTCTTGGCCACTTTTGATGAAGCTATTTCCCTTTGAATAAAATACAACAAATTAGATGAAAAAGTTTAATACACATCTGTTTATACTCAGACAAGTTCTTAAGCTAAAAGACAGTTTTATTCTCGGTATTTACCTCAATTAATATTTAAATCAGTGCATATGAAGTAGAGCAGTTTCAGTCAGAGAGGTAGAGCAGACCACCTGGTCCAAAATGTGCCACATCCAGATATTAAACCATGCTTGCAGAGAGTGTGAATTCAAGGCCTTCAAGACCCTCCTGAGTGCTCTAATGGGCAACAGACAAGACAGCACCAGCACCCCTTCCAGAAATTTTTCTCTGTTTACGATGACTGGTCCAGTAGCCATGTTCTGAGAATCCCTAAATCCTGAGTGAATGTTTAGTTCAGCGGATGTTTAGGTCATGTGTGTTTCAGCTCTGTTTCCTTGGCTTTGATTAGAAACCTTCTGTCTGAAATTACTTTTTTTGCTGTTTGTATTTCCTTGAATTAACTCAGAAAAAATCTGTGGATTGTACCTCTGAGTTGTCTGTACTGTGGAACAGTGTGGAAACAGGCAATGATTCAGCAATCAAAGACACTAACCCAGTTATCATGACATTTCTAATTCTTCCCCTGGATTTTAGCTTCTTGAATAGGGAAGGCAACAGTCTTTGAACAACAACATCATCAGGAGATGTGTTCAATATGGGCTGTACAGTGCTGTGCTTATAAGCGTGGACTTAGAGTGTGAGCTGGGAAAGGGACAGACTCTTTTCAGTTCCTAACCATCCATTTGGCTCACTCAAGGGCAAATTTATTTTATCAGCGGTTGATTACCTGTCTAGAATAAGTGAACTTCAGAGAAAGCCAAGGAAACAGAGCTGAAACACACATCTGTTCAGAACACAGTGCCAATGAAGTTTGTGAAATGATGCATTTTTCCTGTAGAAAATCCCAATTGCTCCTTTCCTTCTGCATAAAGTATATTTTTTTCTCCAGAAGCTAATTAATTGATAATTATGTTTCATAATATGTTCCTTCTATTCCTAACATTATAGCCTACTGCACAATATGCACATCAGGTGTTTCTTCTTTTTGCAGGCTTTCAAACAAGTGTAGCGTGGCACTAGCTGTTTAACAAGACAGAGCACATCAACCCTTCTAATTCTTCTTCAAAGCGGCAGCTGAATTAACATAAGCTTTAAGTGGGTGTTATGTATTCATTTGCACATTTTCTGCTGCTGCTTATTACTGGTTTAGCTGCAATCTGCTATGCATGAAGAGACTATTGCACCTATACAGAGCCTTATAGAAGTGGCAGATGCTTCAGGTATCTCTGCATAAACTCATGCAACACACTGCAGGTTATTAGTTTTAAATGTTCGGGGGCAGAGAGGTACAAATCTCTTTCTTTCTCTACCCACAGTCTCACCCACCACCAGCTCTAGACAGATACATTAAATTGGCACTCTCTAAAACCTACCACATCATCATGAGTCATGTTTCAGCTTATTGTCCTTTTTCTCTGCTGTCTATTATTCAGGTGAGGCATTTGTTTAAAATATACCCGGGACGCACTCGTCGTAAAAGACACATTTTCCTTACCTCATTTACATGCAAACAATGGCAATGCTTGCTTCTCCACTCACCCCTGCTGCAGTATCCGCAGCCTGAAGGACTCTATGCAGAATCTCTCTGCTGAGCGTGCTAAAATAACTTTGTTAAACTGTTTCCTTAGAAAGAATAAGATGAAACCAACAGTATCATTCTCTGCTGTTACCTAGACAAGATTTGAATTCAGAATTTTTGCAGAAGTTCTTGTGATAACTCACAACTACTGCCTGTTTCATCTTTTCTGGATAAGCACCACTTACAGAAAAAAAAAAATTAGTACTGTGGCTCCCTGAATTCAGATTAAATCAGGAAATATATGCTATTTCTAGTTCTGTAAAATATGGTCTTCTTCTCTTGCCTTCTGCTTGGAAATTACTTTGCATAGCTTTTTTTTTCCCAGAGCATATTAGCACGTTACATTTTTTTGTTGATGTATGCAGTGGTAATTCCCAAGACCACATAGGAACAAAGCAAAGGGTGTACTGTTTGCTTTGATGGCTTATCCAGTTATTGCACAGCAAGGGTAGAACTCATTCATGAATTGCTCTTCATTTTTTTATCAGTTGCCACTGTGACCACTCTGTGCAAGTTGCTTGACACACAGAACTGCAGAGGCATGTTTCACTGAGATCACTTCATTAGGAAATGCGTGAAGGAGATTACTTTAAAATGTTGATATTTTGGGGTTTTGCTTTGTTTTGGTTTGTTTGTTTGTTTTGTTTTCTTTTGTTTTGCCTTTTTCTGGCCTACATTTTATATAGTATATGTCAGGACAGCTTAGGCGTTTTATAATAACACTTCTGTATTCACTTTCACTTTGAAACATTCTTTTCTACAACCTGTGGTACGTATGAAAACCTGTGGACTGTATCACCAGAGGTATGTTAAATATTCAATGATGTCAGGCAAAGTAGCAGAGCTATTCCAATAACAGCAAAAGTTAGACTGTGACCAACAGTGCATTAGGCTTTACTGCAAGGTAATGACTCTTTCTAATATCTTCAAATAATGACGTAGCACAAACTTTCTTACTTTCTCTAGTCCTTTTGATAGCACTGATTTACTTAGTCAGCCTGTAGATATGTGAGATGATAAGAAGCGTGGCTGACAAACTGCAGAAACCACTGCAAGAACTGAGACAAGAGGTCTGATGTCCCTGTTTTGAACACAGCAACTATCTGTATAAAATCTATCTCTGGACATGCTCACTTTCCATTGCAAATCACACCTTAAAAATTCTTCTTTTTGCTTCTTGGCTAGTGTAACATGCAGTCTACAGTTTCCCACCATTAACAGGTTGCTATTTATGAACACTACTTGATAAAGAAGGCTATTAACATTTGAGCCTCGCTTTGAAATGTTGAATGTGCATTCTATATATTTAAGTAACTTGTTCATATTAGCGCACATTTCTTGTTTTCATGTTATTGGCTACTTAGTTTAATGACATATTTGTCCTTGAATATTATTTTAAATAATCCCAGAAAATTGCTTGGATGCAGTAACTGAATGAAAAATTGACAGGTTGCTTTTCAGCTGTAGGTGAAATGTCCCTGTTGTCACATATGCTGTTTGACATTCTAAAAGCTATTTTTTGAAACAAATATTTTCCAACAGGGAAAGACAAAAACCAATATAATATACTAAAATTTTTACCTGAACAAGAACAAAGGGGTGTCACACTAAAAATATTATTGTTTAAAAGATTTTTTTCTTTCTTGTTTTTTTCAGCAGTAGATTGTACATTTTTTGGATTCCTAATATGTGACATGTCGCATCAATTCTCAGGAAGAGAATACTCAAGTCTTGGAGATGGGATAGTATTAATCTCACCACTATCTACTCCTAAAATATGCAAACAATTAAGCTAAGCCAATCAAGCAGGCTTCATTTGTAGCTAGAACACCTTCCATACCGTCTTAATAGAAGTGTCTTGGGCTGGTGGGCTGAACGGCCCTCTTGAGATACCTGTCTCTCAATTTAATGCACATAGAGCCTAGATTTGATGCCACATCTAACCCTTAGATGAATAAAGTTTGATGAGATGAATTGCATGCCAATTCACATAAAGATTGATTCAACAGAATATGAACTCAAGATGCTTTTATTTAGAAAAAATGTCAACATTTATTGCAATATAGAATAAAATAAATTAAATAACAAAATCTTTTGCTGTTATATTGCACTGCAATATGACTTCATGTGAAATAAGGCAACAATAAGGGAAAGAGGGCTGAATAGCAAGATAAATGATCAGTCTCCTTAGGAGAGCAAAAGCGCTCTCATTCCTTGCACTGTTCCCTAGGTAAAATAATGATCCACATTTCTCTCCCATTCTTCCCCCTGGGGTTTTGGGCTGTAGAAGAAGTGGAAGAGGGAAGTTCTGCTTTAGGAAGATAAGATATTCGAGGACAACAGGGCAAACTAGGAGAGCAATAAAGGTAAGAAATTATGGAAAACTACTCTTTGTTTGAGTTTAATTAAGAAAAAAAAAACAAGCCCCCACGGGTACTATTTTTTAAAAAAATGTCTCTGAATTGGATCTTCCTTACCTACATAATTTTATCAAAATGGTACTTTCTAATGAAAATTATTTCAGCATCAATTTACTATTTGTTTTTTCATAGTGTATTTGGTAAAGTCATCTACCAAAGCATTCTTCTTACTCAAGAACACCACTGCAGGTAAAATACAAACTGTCATGTTGTGACATAAGAGGAAAATACGAAAAACAAAACTCTGAGAATTTCCTGTGGTGTTATTAACAAATTCATGTTTAAATAGCTACAGTCCATCTTCTTAATTTCACTGTTAGTTCAACCATGTTATTCCTGTGTTTACTAATTATTTCTATAGAAATATTATGTATCATTAAGCAGCTGTAATGACTGGAGAGAGTGACATTTCAGTGATGGACCATGATCATATATTTGCATACAGGAGAGGTGCCAATAATTTTGTATTAGATAAAAATATCAGAGAAAATTATTGCATTTATAAAACTTTATGTTACTTTTTTTCTCCAGAAAATGAAGAAAATTCTTTTGAAAAATTGAAAAACTGCCAGATAGCTGTAGAATGCACATCTCTGCATGCATCGGATTCTGTTGATGCAAGGTGCCAAGCAAAACAGAAAATGTTAACTACTCTTGTAATGAGTTATCTGTGTTTACTGACAACCAGAATAATTTCTTATGAAAAATTCCTTTCTGATGGTATCTGAGACCATAATGTATGGACACAGACAACAGAATTTAAACATATAAAAACTTAGTTACTAATGTGATCAGATCTTTACTGGTGGCATGTACTCAAAGCTTCAACTGGCCTCTGGAAGAACCATTTTATGGCTCAGCATCTTTAAAATGAGACTGTAGAAAACTGGACTGAAAAATCTAATGTGAGTAATATTGACTGAAAAGCAAAGACTTTTCAAAGCCAAAGGTTTGTTTAACATATCAGTCACTGTAAATAATGATAACCTCTGTATTTAGCTTTTGGAGGCATTTGCACTTTACACAAAACAAGTGCCATTAATAAATTAGGTAATTTAAACAGTCATTCTTGTTAAAGGAGTTAACCCTGTGAGTGCTTACTGAAAAGTCAGACTGATTTTTTTCCAGCACATTCCCTGTGGTTAATCAACTACTTCCTACCAGGGACTTACTGTCATTTAGAGATGTAGTTCCACCAGGATCAGTGAACAACCCAGAGAATCAATATTCATTAACATAGGCATAGGTTTATTGTTTATTCCTCAGTAATGGTGTTCCAAAAATTTAAGGGGTGAGGGGAGGAAAGACCCTGTAAATACGTAAAACAGTACTACACCCATTAAAACAAAAAGTGTTGTAAATAGAAGCAATTCTATTGAATTCAGCAGAATTGCTATACCAAAATGTCAATTTTCAAAGCCGCATGGGGATTTTGTCTGTAAACTTCCCATTAACTTTGATGTGAAAATCTCTGATGATGATTATTACTGTTTTCCTTTTGTTCAAATGATTCACCTGATTTTTTTAATGGAAGAGTTACTTTTTCTTAAATGTACTTCTCTGGCAAGCTCACAACATTAGCCCTCCTAATGTTTAAGATAATTACAGACAAGACAGAGCATTAGAAGCAATGATTGACAGGGAACTACAGCTTCTCAGCTCTAGCTGATTTGATATTTGAAATATTTGAAAAGGTGGTGGTGATGTGGGAAGGTAGAGCCAAGACAACAGGTTTCCCTCAAGAGTATAGTTCAGACCGTGGCATAAGCAGCAGCTGTTACACCAACTTTTTTTTTATCATGTCATTCTTGTACCTGCTAAACTGCAGAGGTCCATCAGTTGCAGCTCCTCTGAATAAAGGCAGCCTCATAGTAAGGAATGGTCAAAGGCAGTTAGTTGGGTAAATAATGGGGGATTTATAGACTATGTTTGCAGTTGAGGTCCTAATAAAGTTCCTTTTATTTTACTTATAACTGAACAAATTTGAATGTATGGTTAAATATTATTTTAAAAAGCTACCACTATCTTGCTATTTAGGAGCAGACTTGTACCCCCACACATGTGTTTGCATGCGTATGGATATATGCCCTTTTAAAAGAAAACAAATTCAGTCATATGGCTGTGCAACTCCTGCATTATGTAATTAGCCCCAGGCTGTGAGGGTGATCTTGCCTTTTAATAATCTGAAAGTTAAAAGCTGACCCTAAGCTAATCATGTGAGCTGGGATTCTTCTTACCCTTACTTCATTTATTTCTAGATTCAGACTCATAATTCACCTCCATGAGCACTGGTCATTTCTTGAGGACAGCCGATGCCTCCTGTCATGCATCTCTCTCCAAGGCCAGAAAAGTCTTTCTCAGCAGGTGCCCAAATCTCTGTATAAAATACAGAGGCAAGTACATGACCGACTTTGACTGGGCTCACAGATGACTAAAATGAGTGAGGTGAATCCTACCTGTCTATGTTTGCTGTTTCTATATAGGCAGTTTATGTCATGTGGAAAATGAATGCTACAACAAACATTACCCTTGTAAGATCCCAGAACTTCAAAACACATCCATGTGAAGTTCTTTTTCTGAGTCTTTTGTCTAAACTGGATGTGATGTTTAAATATTTGACTGATATTTGAGTAATGTCTTCAGGATTGGGCAGGAATTTTTAAATAAGCATACAGAAGTAAATTTTTAAAAACCTCAGAGGTTCACCTCTTCTGCAAAAAATACTGATTAGATATTCAACACCTCCTTGTGAGGCAAAGGAGATTATTTTAGCAAATACATTCAGCTGAGAGCAAAGACAATGAGACCAGACACAATTATCTTGGCTCAGAGTCTAAACCCTTGATTTTAAATTGGTAATTACCTTTTCTTTTGGCCTCAAGAATGTTATATTTCTGAAAAAAAACCCAACAGCATGATTTTATTTATTTAAAAGTTTCCGACTCTGTCTGGTGTGATCATATAAATGCACAGTCTAGAGTGAAATTACCACTGGTGCTGAAAAGACTAATTTTGAAAGTCAAGTCAAAAAAGAAATGTATCATAATTAATTTGATATTGTTTCTACCAGTGCTTCTTGGATATCAGGGTGTAAATAAGTTAGTTAAGATCATTCACTTCACGTGTTCATGCTTTTGGGGATAGTCAAGATATTTAGAACCTTAGTGCTGTCTATTCAGTAATTGATGTTAAGATTTTTTTGAACTAAAAACTTCACTTCATATACAATTTTCTTTTCTTCATTTTATTCCTCCACAAAAGAGAGTGTAGCATATGAACCTTACACTGATTGATTTTTTGCCCATGACTAAAAAATATCAGCTTGGAAACTTGGGGAAATAATGTGTGACATTTACATAGATTCTGCCTCTATCAGAAAATATTAAAGCTTTTTTGGCTTTTTACCTCCAACTTGAGTTTCAGTCAGAACTGGCATCTTTCATATTTCTTCTTCCCTAGAAGAACCTCACTAACTGCACCTGGATTCTTTGGCAACCCTTACCGACAGCTGTCTTGGTAGAGAGAACTTAAAGGAGACGATCATTCAATAAGGCTTTTGAACATGACAGCTTGCACTTCTTAAATAAAAGAAACAAGGAAAGTTTTCTTTAAAAATGCCTAGTGCTAATGGAATATGCCCCTGTTCTGTCAAATGGCAGCACTGCTTACATTGGGGTCCCATTTCCTTAACATACACTGGCATAAAGTATTTTCCAAAATATCATCTATTTTAAAGTGGTTACCTTTTTTTTTTTTTTTCTGTTCTCCAGTGAAACTTATATAATAATTTCCTGTTAAAGAGGAAAGCCAATTGCATCTTTATCCTTCCCACATCAATCTTTCTTTTTTAAATTCACCAGAAAAAAATTGTGGCTTGATGTTCTTCTTAACATAGGAATGCTTTTGAAAATGCATACTAAAATGTAAATTTTAGTGTTTTCAATATTCTGGAATATAGGCAAAAGTATTTTCTGTTGATTCACCTTAAGAACCTCTGCTCCTACAACCTTGCTAGATAGTAACACTGTCAGAAGATTTTTAATGTGTGTTTGACTTCATTCATTTTGCTGCAAAAACAATGACAAAGTTCATTTACTGATTTTTGTTTATGGCTTGTTTTTTGTAACCCTGGCTCAGGAAGTAGTATCTCCTTAATTCACAAGCAATCCCTCCTGATTCAGTGACTTGAAGAGAGTTGTTCTCATCTTGCACAGATTTAAATCAGTGCAAGACCACTGACTAAAAATAAATTGTTCCTAAATGAATCCAACACAGGTTAAAAAAAGAATTAGTTCATGATCTTGTCCATAGCAAATCATGGCAGCAGAGCCCATGAGAGGGACTTTTAATTGAGTTTCCCTTTAAGAAACTCCTCAGTGTTTTTCTTTTTATTGTTGCATTGTCTTCTTTTGCAGCCAGTGGATAAGATGGCAAAATTCCCGGTCATTTAAGTATTGTGTATAAGTATTGTGTAAAATAATCTTTTCTTGGGGTCCAGAAGGCTTTTTCTCCTGCTGTACTATACCTGTCTGCAAGCAACTCCCCTCCGGTTTCTAATTTTGAGTATTTGTTAGAAATGCTTTTACATCAGCTGGCAAGGTGACAATTGAACAATCCTATCTACAGCAGAAGGAAATGTTCTCTTCAAAAGCATTATGCAAAAACAAAAGGCAAATAAGCATTAAAATGAAGCAGTTAAAAATATGCTAGAGAGTCCTTGATGTGTCTTTCCATTATCTGAAGACAATGTGAGATAATAATTAAAAAAACCCAAATAATATATTCCTAGGCAGATAACTACAACCTCTTGGGACTTGTCTGATGTATTTACATATGTATCATAATAGTTACCTTATCTTTCCTGTCTGTTGTTGTATGAGTTCATCTACATTTTTTTTAATACTGATACTCAAAAAAGCTGCCTTGGTTATTCTCATTACAGTTCCCTGCCTTAACTGGTGGGCATCAAAACATGAGCCAAATACTTGAGGACATGGTAATTCTCTCTTTTGCATCTTACATTGCTTTTTATAAAAATATAAAATTGATTTTCAGGGACAACATGCTATTACAGTAAAGCTTCATCTCAAGGAATTGCACTATAGTTGAATGGAGCAACAACAGTTATTGTCTGAGAGGGATAGTGATGGGCAATGTTATGGTTTTCTCAACTCTAGACACTCAAAAATCATAGGTTAAGTCCATTCTCCACACATCCAAAATAATAATTAAAACATCAATATTTTTTTTATTTTCCTCTTGGGTTTTGAGGTTGTATGTGTGCTTATAGCACATTTTCAAACTATTCTTTTCAGTCAAGGTACTTTGGAATTATGTTTTTGCTCCTTATCTCCAAGAGCTGAGGTTTAAGAGAATATATTAAAGAGAGGAAGGCTCCAGATAAATTGCAGGAGCTGGGAACGCACATATATGAAAACCATGGAAGATGTAACATGTATTTCTATACTATAAAATGAAATGGTGGCACCATGAAAATTATGCAAAATTTAAAGAATGAAAGTTAGGTATTGCTGGCTGATCTTTAAAAGGAATTGTACAAACATTCAAAGTGCCAGTGTTTGACTGTTCAATTTAATGAAAGCAGTAAGAAATATGTTTCTCATTTCACTGCCTCTTGCTATTCACACAGGCTAATTCTCACTCTACCAGTGGCTCATTTCTTCAATTATAGGATGTACCTTCATTATTGTTGATGTATTATATTAAACAGTAAGTGTTTTATGTTAATACTCAGAAACTTGTGGTTGCCAGGCATTCTCCTTAAAGAAAAAAACCTAGAATTTTCTTTTTAATTAAACAGTTGTCTTCAATATGAATAGTTGTCATAAGCTACTGCCATTACCCAAGGGGTAATGTTTCCAAAGATCATTACAGAATTACTCAATAAGAAACCCCACACCTATATTTATTGAATAGTATATGGCATACATAAAAACGGCCAAATTGCCAAGTAGAAAGTTCTCTAGTGTGGCCCTCAAAGAGAGGAACTATATAACGGTACTGAAGATGTTTTCAGCACTTTCTACAGTTTCCCTTTGTATTCTGTGAAGAAATGAGACAACTGCCTTTATAATTTGTATCATCTGCTCTTATTACTGTAATACTCATCTTTTGCCCTCAGTTTTTCCATGGTGTCTGTTGCAGACATTTGACTCATCTCATTAACTGGTCTATAATAATTTGATGACGAAATGATGTTACTGGAGAAATTTAGGCAGCTCTTAATGACAAGTGGGGGCAAAGGCAGAGTGGGTACTGCCTCTTGCTATGAATCCAGAAGCCTGGGTTTGAGCTGTGTGTCCTGTAGTGAGGGCAGCAGTGAGGGCTGTCCTGAAGTTACCCATTGTGCAAAGGGGATAATCTGGATTAGGTAACTCAGGGTAGCTGGAAAGGTGACTGCTCTGTCTCTCCCCCGTGCATCACTGACTACACAGCAGACAATGGCTCACCTTAACCACACCTGATCACTTGCAAAGTCTTGGGTGAAGTGGACGCATCTCAGTGTAATGAATCTGGTCTTGATCAGTGTCTTTGGGGTATTTCTTAAAAGTCTGAAATGTGAGGACTGTGAACTTCACAGCGTGCAGAAATTTTTCCAGTGTGATTGACTAAAACAGAGAACTCATCAAAAATACCCCCAGGTTCACGTATTTAAGCCTGTGAAAACAGTGGGAAAGTATTTCACTGTGTTTTCCTCTCTCTTCCCCAGTTCTTCTTTGGCTACTACAGTAATATGCAAGGAAATAATGATCTTACAGGAATATTGTGTCTTGGAAAAAAAAACAACCAAAGCATGCCTTTTAACAATGGGATTCATTATTTTCTTGAAGCAAAACTAATGTGACAGTGTTTCCAAAGGTGATTCAGTTCATCCTAACATAAATATCTAAGACAAGTGAGATAAATTGCCCTCTAGAAAAAACATTCTTTTTCTGTTGCCTCCTGAGGGAGCCCAAATGACTAGGTTAGATTATATGCCTAATTTCTAACAGTCTAACATTAAGTTAACAGAATGCTAGATGGCTGTGTTATAAAGATCAGCCTCTTTGACTTCTCCCTGTATTCAGTGCAACATTGGCACCAGAAGGAGGCTTGAATTCAGTCTGATGGAAAATCAGTTCTCCTGTAAATCTAGAAAATCTCTAAATTATGCAAAATACTTTAAGACAAACAAACAAACAAAAGCTCCCACAATTTGTTTTGTCTTCAGAAGACTAAAAAGGCTTCAGATTGCCTGTTTTATAAAGCTTTAATAATTGATGTGAGTACATTTAATTGTTCTGGTGCTTCTGTTTATCTGTTTTTCTCAGCATTTTACCTGAAAAACACCCTAATGGAGAACTGGGAAGAAAAATATATTTGGCAGCAAGCTGTGGATTGTCAGAGGGCTGTTATCTTGATAAAGGTAACAAACAAAAATGGAAGAAAACATAAGATACAAGAATGTCAGTTCCTGCTGCTCCTTCACTAGGATTATTACCATTAGAAAGACCACTTTCCAAAACAGCAATGAGGGAAGTAGAGCTGAAATTTATAACGCTTCATCTAAAAGGAACAAAAAACTTCAGATGCTGTTAAGAGACAGATATGGTAAGAAGGATAAAAAGCCTACTTTCATGATATAAAGAGTTTTCGTTATGTAAAGATATAAAGTCATCAGGAGCAGTTCCTCACTTAACTATAAGTGAAGAAGAAATCAAGAGAATTTAAACAGAGCCTTGAAAGTGTCTTGGACTGCCTGAAAAAATATCACAGATTAAATTGCTATTGAATTTCTTACCCTTTCAGATGCCTGTTTATACACCGAAGATAATCCTAATGTAGGAAAGCCTTGCAGCTCTTCCGTAATAGAGAAGATGAGACACCTCCACCATCTTTAAAATTTTCTGGTTTTTATGCTTCTTCCCATACTTAAACTTTGAGAGAATATTGACCAGCATCTGAATAGATATGAGCAATATAGGAAAGAAAGAGTAATTATCTCCAAAATCCATTTTCTACCTTACATTATGTATTCTTAGTCTCTGTTCCTTAATGCCTGCCGCAGGAACATTAGAGTGATTGAAGGAATTAATTTTTACTTAGAAAATCTGAATTTACTTCCCAGATATGCCACCAATTTCTCTGTGTGAACATGACCAACCACCTAAGAACTGAGGTGCAGAAACATGAAACTTTCATAAGACTTAAGAGCTCAGTTCTGAAGACCTTGGGACAGTTTGGGTGTATAGGACATACTTCAGACAATTGTTCTTTCCCCCTTCATGTTGATAGATAAATATTTGCAGCATTCCTGAATGCTTTAACAAGTGTCCAACAGTAAATAAAAGTGATGCATCTATCTAGTGTAAATGTGTGTCATGTGGTCTGGATCTTTTTCAAGGCAAATAAACCCTAATAAACACAAGAGTGATTGACAAAAGAATGTTTCTTTAAGCTCAACATGAGCCACCAATGCACGCTGGCAGCCTAGAAAGCCAACTACATCCTGGGCTGCCTCAAAGGAAGTGTGGCCAGCAGGTCCGGGGAGGCGATTCTGCCCCTCTCATGAGAACCCACCTGGAGTACCACTTCCAGCTGTGGAATGCTCAGAGCAGAAAAGACCTGGACCTGTTGGAGTGGGTCCAGAGGAGGGCCACACAAATGATCAGAGGGCTGGAGCACCTCTCCTATGAAGAAAGACTGAGAGAGTTGGGGGTGTTCAACCTGGAGAAGAGAAAACTTTGAGGAGACCTTATAGCAGCCTTCCAGTACTTAAAGGTGGCCTACAGGAAAGATGTGGAGGCACTCTTTATCAGGGAGTGTAGTGATAGGATGAGGGGTAATGGTTTTAACCTGAAAGAGGGAAGATTTTACGTTAGGAAGAAATTTTTTATTATGAGAGTGGTGAGGAGCTGGAACAGGTGGCCCAGAGAAGTTGTGGATGCCCCATCCCTGGAAGTGTTCAAGGCCAGGCTGGATGGGGCTTTGGATAACCTGCTCTAGTGGGAGGTGTCCCTGCCCAGGGCAGGCGGGTTGGATCTCGATGATCTTTAAGGTCCCTTCCAAACCAAACTATTCTATGATTCTACGATTCAATAAATACATTACGATTATCAGAGTTTTGTTCTTGTTTTGACATCAGTAAGATAGTACATATCTCTGTAGCTGGCAATAAACATAACACATGGACAAAATGATACCTTATTTAAGTTTTTCTGCATTTTCTTTTCCTTTTATAATTGATTCAAAATTAACATTTTTTCCCACATCAGCCTAGGGATCAGTCATAGCATTTAGCCAAGTAAAGTCAAAACGAAAGTTCAAAAGTGTTCTGGGCACTAAATTTCATTAGGCTTTTAGAAGACAGCAAAGAATGCATCCCATCTAACCTCAAAATGCATTCTAATTAAATATTTTTCTGTACAGAATATATCACCACATCCTTATTGTAGTAATAGACCTTCCTCAGACTCACAACTACTATGACTAGTGTTTTGAGATTTTTTTGAATTACAGCAACAAGAAAGATAACTCTTTGATAGTGATAAGGAAAATTTACTGATATATGAATCATAAATCAAAATAGAACATTATCCAGGAATTTTAATAAATGAATAAATTTCTTATATTATCCTTTAAATTAAATGTGTTTCTTTAAGAAGACTTTCATAATTGTTCTGTCTAATCATAATAAGTTTGTCTGACACATTTTTCCCTGAACTTCTAGCAACTTTTGAACCTGTTAACTGATTTCAGACTAGTCTGATGCAGAGGTAGAAATTTCATAAAGAAATTCTTAAGTACATCATTAAGATCTAGCTGGATAGAGGAGTCTGGGTCCTAATGAAAGGAAAGTTAACATATGAACCTATATCTGATTAGGTACCAAAGAATTAAACCAGGAAAAAGTCCTTAGAATTCCTCTGATGCATGGAAAGATTCAGTGAAATTTGGCCCTTCCTGATATCAGATTCAATTCATGATGATAATGATGAGCTCTGAGAAGACAAACACTTGAATAGCCCCAGTGCTTATGCAGCAATCTGTTTATTTAGTCAAAGTAAGTAAAGATGTGTTTATATCTGGATAAGAGGACAGTAAAGTCAAGGCAAACTCATTTCAATTACCCTAGCTGAGAACCACATATGGTCTCTGCCTTTAAGCTGTCACTGAATGCATGCAGTTTCAGACTCCAACACCTTACTTGATCAGGTTTTTTTTAATGAATTCTTCACACTTGAAGGAAGTTTTCTCTTTTCTTAACCTAGTTTGTGTTAGAAATGATGAAATTAAATGAGGTGAGCTTTGAAGGCTCTTCAGCCTTCATGACATTCCACTGGGTTCTACACATCCACCAAACGTAATGGCCCAAGATATGGAGGAAGTCTGAGTTGATTATTTAGAGATCTCTTTTTATTTTAAGCTTTACAAATTTAGGAGCTAAAAGTGATCTTGACTGTGTCTCGCAAGTCATTAATGCAGACTATGCAAAAGAGCTCCATTCTTTTCTGATTGTAGAAGACTACAGATGGCAATTAGCTATGTCCCTAACTTTCTATGTATTAAGCAGACCAGCTATCCACCTGGTTATGAGCAAATATAGGAAGATAATTTAAATGACCTTGGCACCCATGATGTAAGCCAGCTAGCACTTGTGTGCATTGGCAGTGGAGATAAATGCCTGTTTAATGTACCCAAAAGAAAAGCAGGACACTGTAATTGAAGTGCCAGGGGTTAAAAAACCCAAAAAGGGGGCCGGAGTGCATTGTTCTTTAATAGCGCAGCAGACAAAATCTTTCTAAATTAATTGAACCTGAATGAACACAGCCATTTGTAGGTAATGTATGCCAACCCTAACATTTGAATTCATTTTTACTTCTTGATTGATCCCTACTTCAAGTAAAAAGTAAAATGTAAAAATGTTTTTGAAAATATCGGAACATTTTGCCTAATTTTACTTAGTATACTGAAAAAATGACAAAAGTTGTAACAGAAACCTAAGCAACTGGCCATACATTCTGTAAGACCTATATTTCCTGTGAATGAGAATAAAAATTGGTCAGATGTTTACCTCTGAGCTGAGAAGAACAGGAAACAAATGGATAAAAATGTGGTTTGCTTTCTTTAATTGGATGGCCACACATACCTGTATTTCAAGGCCTTTTTTTATTAATATTTAAAAAAATCAGGTAATATCTATACGTATACTTTTTATACATAGTAAGTTCTTATTTAAATAATATTAATATTTATATATATTAAGTGTTTTTTATATATGCATAAATAATATTACAAGATTATTTAAGATAATAATAATTTATAAACTATAACACTTACATACCTCAAGCATTTNTTTGACCAAGAGCTTGGTGAGGTGGTCTGATGAGTCGAGAACGTCTCTGTGAGCCAAGGAGTTGCTCTGGACTGCACAGGTCTGCGCGCGAGTCGACCTTCCACCTCGTGAATAGCATGGACTATGGCGATCCTTGGTGATCCGGATACGAACGTCAGTGCTTGTCTTCCTAAGATGTGTATAAGAGACAGATATTAATATTTATATATATTAAGTGTTTTTTATATATGCATAAATAATATTACAAGATTATTTAAGATAATAATAATTTATAAACTATAACACTTACATACCTCAAGCATTTTTGGCAGTCTTAAAATGGAGAACAGATGGGGAAGTGCCTTACCACTTATTCTTTGATTTTATGATACAGTTTAGTAAGTGTTGCCCGTTTCCTTCTTGGACTACACCACTTCTGCAGAGGAAACGATACTGCTTATCTCATAATAACCTTCGGTGGAGCCAGGAAGGTACAGCAAGCTCCAAAGGACCACTTTGGGTTAGTGGAGACAGTTTGTAGCAGTTTGTAAGGAACTTGTAGAAAAAAGCTTGAATGAAGTACCTGGAGAAAGCCTCAAACTTTTTCTTGGAGCTCTACTAGCAGTAGAGAGAATGTCCTTTTAAATAACTAATAAAGAGACTAGTTTTTTTAGAAATATGTAGCCCTTTAATGTCACCACCTGGAATACATGAGACATGGTAGCAAGGAGGAAAGCTAGTGAGAATGACAACAAAACAAGTGAGTGTGGTTAGCAAAACAAACCAACACTTAGACTCTAAGTAGGTGACTCATATGGTAGGAAATGAGTTAATTAACAGAAATAGAGCCCCAAAGCGAGGACAGGGGAAAAACTGTTTGAGTTCTGTCACCTCAAACTGAAAGAGTTTGTTTATAAGAAAGCAAAGAGCCATACAGGCAATAGTGTTGAGAAACTTGTTATTATACATAATTTTGCAAGCATTAAAAATTTCCTAGTTTTTGGCAGAGCTATGTCATGGAACTCGTGCCTTCAGGCTTTGGGGGAGATTGGTCAGGGAATTTAATTTGAACCTCAAGAACAACCTGCAAATAACTAGTGTAAGTGGAACATTCAGAGAAAAGGGCAGAATAAAAGTTGATGCTCAAATGAAGGAATTCACAGGGCAGGACAGCGGCTGAAAGCTGAGGAAAGCAGGCAATACAGAACAACATATATGCTGCAAAGAGTAAGATGGAAGTGTGAAGGAAGAAAGATCAGCTTCTGGGCAAAATTACAAAACACCGAAAACCCCACACTCTTTCTACCCAATTAATTGCACCGATTCTTCAGGAGGAAGAAAGTAACTGGGGAGGTCAAAACTGCACCTGGAGAGAATGCTACTTATGATGTGATTTGCACACTCCTTGCCAGCTTGTGCTTGCTGTGGTGCAAAAGAAAGAAAAGAACTCTCTTAGGTGTTACCTGACAAAGACTTTATGTTAATTTTTCTTTTCCATTGAGGAAAAAGATGAAAAGAGTGAAAGAGTTTTAAATAGTTCATTTTCTGATGAATGCAATGAAAGAACAAGGGGAAAACGGTGAAAAATTGGTTTAAATGGTTTTGAAGAAACAGCAGCTTTGAGAGAAGAACGAGTCATGCTATAGCAAGCATGAAAAAATATCAATAAGCACAGTTTTATATGAAACTTTGGAAGACAAATTCAGAAACTACTGACCTGAGAAATAACTTAAGATAACTGTTGCAGGCATGATAAAATTTAAGTAAGTACAAATGGAATTGTAAGGGGGACAAAAATTAGTTTAAGATTCCATGTATTTCACAGAAATTATGATTAGTCTACAAATTTTTTAACAATAGTGCTTATGTCTCCTTATTCTGTACAGAGACAAGCACAGTGTTTTTTGCTTAATAAATAGGTTGCAACAACAGTAATATGGTAGGTTTTAAAGGGATTTTTGCTTTCAACAGATTTTTTTTTTTTTTACAGGACACAAACAACCAATATAGTTTAATGATTGAAAGAGTTTAATTTTGTTTCTCCAGATATAGAGAAATGCCACTTACTAAATATCAGAACTGACACTTCAACTGAAAAATAATACAGGGAAATCAGCAAAATGGATGAAAAACAGTTCCTGTCTCGGAATCACACCTCGAGCTAAGCATATTATTTGATATATATGATACACACATAGATTCCCATTTTGAGAGTTCAGCTATCTTTCTGTTTCAAACACCAAGTGAAAAAGTTACTCAACATTCTTACTTTTGGAGTATGGGGTTGTAAGGTAACCCTTGAGTTTAATTTTTTTTTGTGAAGGAGAAGAATGTTCTCACAAATTCCACAGCTCTGCAGTTTATGGGTTTGTTTTAAAATGGTAATTGCTAGCAGCCTTATTCATCCCACTTTTTTCATCCCATAATATATCTTTTTGTTTCTCCACAAATTAAATTATAATTCATAATTCTGTCTCTGAATTAGCTTCCCACAGAGATCCTTATTATAACAAATGCGGTTGCTATAACTCATTTTAGCAATTTAGTCTATAAATTGGTAGAAAGTACTTTACTTTTTTCTGTTAGTGAACAGAACTTATTTTTAAAGGGAATTTAAATGTATTATATGTACTGCATGCTGACTGGCTGATAAAAGTTTTTGCATGTCTGCCATTACAGTGCATTAAGCATGTAATAATGCAGCAAATAGGAATGTTAGCAGCAAACCTGAATGTGAATTTGAAATAATTAAGAACAAAGAGAAAGAAATAGTACTTTTGTGAAAAAACTAAAATTATGCTGACGTGTTGGTGTACAGGGAAATGTATTCTAATAAATACTGAGATTTCAAAGAAAAACTGCTGCCAGAAGTGTTGAAAAACTGTCTTCTTATGGCATGCAGTGTTTATCCTGCAGGCAATTCTGGGTGATATGGCAGATACTAGGCTTTATTTGTAGATAGAGAGAGACATAGATAGACAGACAGACACAAATATATCTGTATTTTAAGCAATTCTTTTTATTAAAATGGATATTGTTTGTTTTCTTTCTCTTAGCATATCCCTAAGATGTCAGGGAACAGTCAGGCAGAAGGAGACTGCTCCGGCGCTGGTGGGTTGGTGGGAGACATACAGCTCTTTCCCAGGAGATGGTGCAGGGCAGTTTGGAGGCACCATCTCAAGGCTGGCTGGGGGCATGTACAGCCGGACCCCTTTGTGCAGGAGGAGACTGCAGAGGCTATTGGGATGCTCGGAATCTTGACACAGTCAATTTCTTTCTCTTGTCTTTCCCCACTTCTCTCTCTTCTAGTTTTCACAATGCACTGTTTTCTTGCTCTTATTTATAACTCACACGTGCCACACAGTTTTCTTGCTGAACCTCTGTTTGGGCTTAAAGAAAAGTAGGTATCATATGACTGTTTTTCTACTTGTCAGTACTACATTTCTCAGGAATTTTCACCTTTGGGTTAAAAAAATGCTTTGGAATATTTATTTTTAGGAGGTAAAATGTCTTGTAAAGATAGGCATTAGGCATTCATGTGAACAAACAAAAAAAAAGCTCTTGACAGTGGCTGGGTTCTGAGCCCTCCAAAGTCAGAAGAATTTCCAGTCCTAAAATTCCCTTTTTCGCATTCTCCAGTTCTTTGTTCAGGTAATCGGTTGAAATAGAATTGATAAGGATGAAGCAAATTCATGGTTTTTAGATTCTCAGATGTCCAAATTGGTCTCTTAAGAAGAGAAACCTTGATGGTACTTGTTAGTTTACGAATCTGTCAGTGCTAAGAGATTATTTTTAAAGCAAAGACTGTCACCTTAATCACACCAAGCCTCTGTTATTCTGAACAAGAGTATTGGCAGTCTTTATCAGCAGAAAGCCTGTATATCTATGTGTCTTTACCCAAAGTTGTTCATGCCACTTGGACAGGAATATTCCAAACAACTAAAAATGTTCACTGAGTGATCGCTTTTGGCGTTCTTGTGAAAAGTACATTTTTGTTACCTCGGTAATTTTTGCTCTGATACCACCACAGATCACTTGAAGGAGAATTTATCAATGTCTGAGGGATTTCATCAGTTTTATCTAACACAACACAAGAAATCTAGATTAATCTCTCTGGCCTACAATGGAAACAAATTTCTCAATGTTCTCTAAGGAATACAATGTGTAACAGAGTCCAAAGAGTGTAGCACAAACATCTGTCAGTCAAAACACATACAAATGCCATAAAAGTATCATAATTTTAGTGTAAATGGCTCACTGAGTTCATCCAGTTTGAATCTGTTCTTTCTTATGTCAGTTGTAGAAGCTGGGAAACAGCTAGTTTTTCAGGAACTTGAAGTCATCACTCATCTGTAAATCTGACAGTCCACAGGAGGGGAGGTTGGGTGTGGAGCATTTAATTGCAACTGTATCACTACTCATGACATAAAAACTTCTTTTAAAGTCATTGAAATCATTGGCAATCTAGTATGCTTCCCTTCTGCTCTCTAGGTTTCCATTTTAGGCTATTTTGTTCAGTTAGGCTGTGTAAAAAGTAGGACACCAGACAATAGAAACATTTTTCTTTTCAGGAATGAGCTCTCAGTACATTTTTAAGAGATCAATGGCCAAGGCACCTAACATTACTTACGTTACACAATCTGAACCTCTGCTTCCTAATTCCAGCATCCAGTGGTTTTTATTTGCTCTTTATTTAGTACTCAGAATTAGGCTGAATGTCATGTGTCCATGTAAAAGGTTCACACTTCTATTTAAATTGATTACTTCTTAAAATGCACCAATGGTGAAATCACATCACTGTACCTCCATATAGTTAAAATAGAAACCACAAGCTAGGCAGAAAAAGATATGTTATTTGAGACAAGACAGAAATGATAATTAAGAACTCATACATTCTGAAGTTGAGTGGAAATATCCTCAAGTCCCCCCGAAAAGGAGCAATTGCCCTGGCAGATTTTGGAAAACTTTACTCAGAAACAGCATTGTACTGGCTAGAAAATATTTAATAACTGTCTCCACTTCCTTTCCAGATATTAAGGGTCATTATATAGAGAATTAAATGGCATATTGCCTGAAAGTACCAAAAAACTCAATCTCAATATATACAAAATTTCAAAAACAATGCATGCCAAGTAAGTTATGCAAGTAGTTGTCTGGCTAAATTTCTCATAACCTGAACTGATACTGTCTCAAGTTGCTTTCCAAATGGATATGATCTGGGGAGCAAACTAGATCTTCTGCTCATGATAGATGGCAGTCATTTACCTATTACTTTTACCATTGTTAATTCAATCTTTTGAAGTTTATGGCTCAAAATGTCCATATTACTTCAACTCAAGGTCAAAAGGAAAATGTGATTCTTCTATTCCACTTCAATTTTAACAATAATTTTCCTGATTGACTGAGGTATTGATTTTCCTATAGCTATTTGAAGGTGTCACGTTTATACACACACACACATATATACAGACCTATATATGTATGTATTTGTATATACACATACACACACATAGATGTAAAAACTGGGAAGATTTTTAAAATTAAAGAGACTGGTTTTGTACTCAGTTTCTACTAAGGATCAATTAAACTTGGGCATCTGAAATCCAATTTGTACCTTTGAAAAAATCTTGTCCGTAAAGATCATCTTCAGATTTAATATTCAATCGAATAATCCTGTAGCCTTGTTGACAGAAAGAAAATGGCTCAGATTCTGCTTCAGCACTTATACTGCAAAACTCCTTATTGAAAAAGGAAAAGGAAATAAATTGTGTTCCATTTGCTATATTTTTTCTTCTCTACATATAACAATAATATCTTTATCACTGATGCCCATGTCTTTTAACTTCCTGTAATTTTGTCCTGATTGCAGTATCACATCTTAAAACATTTAATACAAGAGAAATCAGGGCAAAACCATAACTGTTACATCATAGCTCTCTTAATTTTTAGAATATTCGCTCAATTTTTAGAAGAGGAGAGGTGGGGGAGCGAGTTAGTGTTAATTAATTAATATTGTACTTTAAGAATAATAAAATATAGGAGCAGACAAGAAGTTGATCTGTTATTGTTTTTCAATAGTAAATCACTATGATTTGCATTTTATAATCAAAAAATAATACAGCTTGTAGTCATGTTGTGAGAACTGGGATAGTGTTTAACAACAAAATATCTTTGCTAAAAGATCTTGGTTTTCAGCTGAAAAATAAGCAATTGTACTTTTCTGAAAAGGGAGGCAGTTCTTATCTGATGGCTTTAAGTACTAATCTCCTCTTGATACTGAAACCTGAACATCTTTTCTTCTGTGAGACAACGTTCCTCAGCTGTGCAAGGTCAAAATGGCTCCTTTCTATTCCGCAGACTGTTCTCACAGTATTTTTCAATCCTTCTGTATGCACATGGCATTGTTGGTCTGTCCAAACCCTCTAACTATTTCATACCACTTCCTCTCTTTCAACTTCATCTTTTTGCCCTCAGTCCTCCTTCGGGTTTCACTTTTCCAAGCTTTTAGAATTCTTTCTTCTGTAGTTCCTCACTACTGTTTTTCTGTCACTCCTCCCTACTTCTTCTCGCATATTTTCTACCCCTTCTCTAAAACAAAACCTTGTCCTGGTCCTCTCGTAGACAGACTCCTGTCCTGTCCTGTCCCATCCCATTGTGCCTCCCCCTCCCCCCGGCCAAGTCTTCCTGTCCCTGTTTCCCACTTTTGCATAGAAAACTCTGTTATTGTCTCCAACCTGCCACTCTCATGCTTCAACCCATTTTGATGACTCAACCTTTCTTGCTATGTCCCTATTTCATTTCAAGCATGTACAAACTGTCTTGGTCTCTCCACTTGCTGCCTCTTGAATTTCCACTTGAATTTCCTCATTTGACACTGAATCTGCATGTTTTCCCTTATGGAAAACAACCTTTTTATCAGACTGCTTTGTTTAATCACATTTTCTTCATATGTTACTCCAATTTCTTTCCTTACTTATCATTTCTCCTGTTGCAGAACACCTGAGTCTTCTCTTCTGTTTCCCTTTGCTCCAAGCTGTTAACGAGGCCAGACTAATCCCACTTAATTTTAGCTGTCTAAAAACTAATGTGCAACCTGAGCTGTTCATCCTACATTTTTATTCTGAAGTTAAGAAAGAAAGATAAACAGTTTCAGAAACTGACTCACAATGTTTACATATCTCAGGAAGGGAGGACATCATCTGTAGAGGTGATTACTTGTCAATTTCAATTATCAGAGTTGTTGGCACAGTTAGATTAGATTATGCAATTATTTTTAAATGGTTAAAATTAATCCTTCTAATATATATGACATTGTAATTTCGTCTCCTGTCTTTCGCCCTTGTGATCTCCCACACTTATTCCACAGTTCTGTATATAATAGTATTTTCAATTTCTCATTGGTAAAATTTTATTTCAGATAATATAACTTATTATCTTTTTTATTTTTTAAAAGAAATTACCATTATTGAGAACACCTTTTTGCTGTATTAACTTTGGCTTTTCACTGTTGTTATTGGGCTGATGATCAAGATAATTGAAAAATATATTGGTCCCATAATTAAGATGGCTTTAATTCAGTTTTGAATATACAGTCGTTAACCAGGAATGAAAAATGTCCACTATTAATAGAAAAAGCTGAATAAATTAGACCAGTAGTTGGTACAAATTTACAGTGGTTCAGACATGAGCAAAATAAACAAAAAATAATGAAGGTGATCTAGCTGTTTTAGACATTACCAAAAAAAGGTCTCCCAAACAATGGAAAACTCAGTTTGATGATTATGTTAGATGTCTACAGACAAGAAAGATGAGGTATAAACAATTAGATCTGGAAGCCTTACTGTTTGATCAACAGTATGGCTTATTTGGCACAATACCTGGTTCATGATATAATACACATATATAGTTCACAATACACATTTCATATGATATCATTGTTAACAAATTTAATAAAATGCAATCAAATATAAAATTTGTATGAATTGATATTCTATAGATATTACTAAATATTAATATAAAATATTAAATCAAACAAATTTAAAAACAAAACAATCAATATTTATACTAATATCAAAGGTCAGAAACTGAAAAGGGAAGAAGTGTTACCATCTAGCTCAAAGACTTCAGTCTGCTCTGAAGTACAGGATGTTGGTAGATCCACAGACAGTTGGTCCGTAACAGTAAAAGTTGTAAAGTGTATCATACTAAGGATTATGGTGAACCATGAAGCCAAACGAGCTGAGGTGGATATAAATTTTTGTAAAGAAGGAAAAAAATTCTCTGAATCATGGTGATTTTACAGGGGTGTTAAATGGACATATGTTGGGATAGGAATTTTGAAACCATTCAGTATATTCATAGAATGAGCAAGGGATTTGGTAGAGAAAGTAAACGATGCAACAGAAGAGTGTTTTCTTCTTCTCACTAGAGAGTATCTGACACAGGCTGAATGGAACTTGGGCAGTGGTAATCTTGAATCACTGAGGTAGGAAGAAAAGTAAGGAAGACGTATAATAGACCCAGGAGACCTAAGAATACAGATTTTAATAAACTCTGGGTAACTGAAAACTAATATCCCCCTCAGAGAAAGTCCTAGGCAAAAACAAGTGAAGGAGGGGTGACAATATTTAAGGAAATAATATTAAGCATAATTTCCAGCTGTAATTTAGGATCTGGATTGAGCAGCTCCAGGACTGAAGATGGGCATTATTTTAGATCTTGTGGAGCATGATTGAGGATCCAGAAGATGGGAAAGGACAGATTCACCTTTTTCTTTCTAAGGGAGAGTTGGGAAAATAATATAGTCAGTTAAACTGTAATTCATGGATAATACTGCACCAAATAATTAAGCAAACTATATATAAACTAATAGAATGCATAAGCAGATAGAATTTAACAGGAAGATGAATAACTCCCAATATGAATTTGTCAAAAATTTTTACTCTTACTGTTTTAATTAGAAGCACAACTCATTTTGAATTTCTGCAATCTGTTACTGCATAGATATAACATATAGTGTCCAGACAGACAACTACAGCTGCCATTGGACAATATGGCATATTAACATGAAACATATTAAAAGTGACAATGTACTTATGTGTGTGAATTCATAGTATTGTTCATTTCCTAATATTTACTCATCTACTCCCAAAACTATCAGCAGAAGTAACAGTATAGAGCATCTTTTTGATTAGCTAAATAAATTGCCCGTCAATAGATGAGAGGAAATCAGACCTTTTTTTTTCTTTTCCCACCAATGATATATAATCCCAGAAATGGATTGAGCAGATTGGCAAAATCAGAGAGAGAAAGTTTATTGGGCTAATTTAGCTGAGAAAGAAATGACGGTTTTCAGGGCTGTCTGACACTTTATGAATAAAAGCCCTTGGAGTTGATAAATGTGTAGGTCTTTGAATGCAAGAAAAGAGTGTGCATGGAAATTCCTTGGCTGTTAATGCAGGAAGATATTCTGACTATAATCTTCTGAAAGACAAGTTGTGAGGGACACACACATTTATATAGTAAACCAGAACAATTGAAAAGAAGTAATATATATAGTCTAATAAAAGTTTGTATTACTGCCAAGAAGTAAGTGTTCATGCCAAAAATGTTCTGAAGCACAGCTGCCAAAAAAAAGCTGAGAGCATCCTGAAACATAATCTATACATAAATCTATACATAGAGGGGGCTTAGAGAAGAAAAAAAAAGTATATTTATTCTCAGAATTCAAGTATATCAAATCATTATGGTTATTTTATGCACAATAAGCAAGGGTCTGAGCATGTTGGCAATCATTCAACAAAGCCTTCATGTTGCTTAAGGAGCATGTTGGTCCTTAAAGTCAGGAGAAAGGCTCAAAAAAGCCATATTTAACTTGAATGGTTGAGACAAGCTAAACATCTGTGTAGTTGGACATGGCTTAATAACACTCCTGCTATTGCCAAGCCAACTCAGTCAGCTCCTGATGAAGGTGATTTGAAATGCATAGAGCAGGTATACTGGGATCTGTCTGGAAAAAGACAAAAAGTGGATTGCCGCTGCTGCCATGTGGCTTTCAAATGAGAACCTCGCTGAGGAAGCTGGAGGCCTTTATGAAGCCTTCCTAGCCTGTAATTTCCAAATGAAGATTCAGGGATCCTGGAGGGGAGCTGGAAACCAAAGGCCAGTGACAAGACATGATGATTGGGAGGTGGAGCTTCTATCTTCTCAGAATAGAAGGGCAGGGGCTCTGCTTCAGAGCAGAAAAGGCTGAGGGATGACAGACTGAGGTTTAAAATTCATGAAGGCAGAGGGGAAGGTGAATGCAGAACTGTTGTTTACCAAATCCTACAATACTGGAACCAGAGTACACTCAATGACACTAGTAGGAGGTGAGCTTAAAATAGCTAGAAGAAAGTACTTCTTTACACAGCAGGTATCGAACTTTTGGAACTTGCTGCCACAGGAGGTTTTTTATGTTCATCTATGAAAAAGGATGTCAGACTTGTTCTCCTTCTTATTACTTCTTGTGGGCTGGTTAAAGTGTCTCAGTGCTCGGACCACTTGTGATACCTGATGTGGGAGCCTTACCTTCCTCTGCCTGATTGCTGCACAGCGTCTTCCGCTCTTACCTTGACATTATGAATTCAGAATTGAGGAGCGTGCTTTTAGCTACCACAGCATCTGAAAATTTTTGCTCAGTGTCTGTCTTTTTTTGCCCATGAAGATACACAAGCAGGCACATTAGTTTCTTTTCCAGGCAAGCAGTTTGGTTTACATAGCGTTCTCAAGCTTTCCTGCGAAACAGGAAGCAGCAACACTTGGTAGAGAGAGTAAATCACAAATATATGTGATAGATGGCTTACTACAGATGGCAGGAGAGAGACATAACCAGAAATTGTGATTTGCAAGCTGGTCATTTTAGTAATGGTACTCTCTCTGGTTATGCAAGACTAAATGGGAATTCTTCTTCTATCATTAATAAAGCCTGAACTTCAGAGTATAATGCCTTCTGCTTTTGATGGGATGTGAAGTTTATGTTTAACGTTCTTCATTGCTTCTCTCTCTATCACAATATACATTTAAAAGAGAATAAAGCTTCAATTTTTTTTTTTGGCCTGCAACCATGAAAGAAAAAGTGTCCTTGAGGTGATTTTGTTTCTTCATTATTGATGATCCTAAACATAAAAATCTGTGAAACAGACCCAAAAGGAAGAAATTTATATTTGTTTTCACAAGCCAAGCTATTTTCCTTATTCTTATATCTCTTTCACAATTAATCATTGTTATCATTATTTCAATTATGATTTTCAATTGTTATTATGATCAAACATCTTGGAATTAAGATCAATAATAAACATCAGAATAAAAATAATTATGGTGGTGGTGTCATGACATCTTAAATTCCAATTTCAATTTTAATCAGCCCTTTGATAAAATCTACATTGATTTTAATGGCTGAAGAAAGATAGAGAGAGGACTCAAGTATTATGCACAGTAAAGAAATAATTAAGTAATAACGAAAATAGTGTGATAGAAACTAGTAGCTCTTTCTTCTACAAAGCTCTGGCTAGTAACATGGTGCTGGCTCACTTCATTTCCAGCTGCTAGATTTCACAAAAATAAGCTAAAAATAAATTCAATACTTTCCTAAAATGACTTTCCCATGTAAGCAAGTGCTGCAGTTGCCATAGGGATGCTATAACATCACTAATGGGAAGCAGTTCACATAGTGGTAAATAAGCACACTGGTGGGCAAGTTTTCTGTTTGAGCATGTCTCAAAGAAGAACTCTCTAAGACTATATTTTTTGAGTGGGGGAGGTTAAAAAATCCCGCTATTGTTTTAGTCTGCAATAGTGCCAATCACTGGATGTAGGTTTTCCCGGGTGTGGGGATGGGGATCAGGGGTTGCAATTCTTCCCCATGAACAAGGAATTCTGACTAAGTGCAGGTCATAAACTCACATTGATTAAGTCCCACGGGGCCTGAAGTGTTTACTTTGAGAATATTGGTTCTGTTTTACTTCAAACTGGGACATTGGGCACCTGTGCAGATGCAAAGACACATACTGCCTGTGCTGAGTGCTGTAGCATCTAAACTGTAGGGCCTACATCATCCATTGAAAAAGGATAAGAATGTTGAAAATGTCTGTAAATTCCATAAAAATGAAAACATCACCATGTCCTTGCATTTACCATTTGTTCGGTGAGCCTGGAGCTGTCCAGCCTGTCCTTATTTTCCCTTCCCCTTTGTATTGCATTAAGTGACTGAATTCTGGTAGTACATTTTTTACCCTATACTGTCCATTTATTTTGAAAGTCAATACAAACAAACACAAATATGCCTAACAAACCAATGGACTTCCTTTCCAACGTTTCTTCATAATGTTCTACATCATAAAATTTCAAAGGTCAGATGATATAAATAAACAATGACTTCACTGAAGTTGATACTACTGCCCTGAGTTACTGCAAGTAGTAATCTAGCCCCAGCACTCAAGCTTTTCATTCTGTGCTCAACCCAGAATAGAAAGCAAATGGTTGGATAATAAATACCATGGAAACAAGAAAAATGCTAAATCCTATAAAGAATCAATTTGGGAAAAAAAAAAGAAAAGCCAGATTGTCTGTAGTTAAAATAGAATTCACCAGGATTCTGCAACAAGATCATTTAAATGCAAAATATTATGATAGTTTCTACATTTTTTTTTTTGCTATGTGCCTTCAGTACACCTGAGGGCTTTTTCTTCTAGGCTGACAGTTTTGCAAGTCTTACCAAGTCATTACCAACTTACAGTTCTGAACCCAGTTTCAAAGGGGTCCCTTTCCCAGTTGGCTCTTTCCCATTTGTTGGATCGATCCCTCTGAATTAGCCTCTCACAACACTGTTATGCCTTTGCTTTGAACCCACATTCACTAGTTTTCTCAGATAAAGTCAAAGTGTAGGATCCCCCTGAAGTGTACCCCATCCACTTTGCAGTGTATGTATATCTACAGAGCAAATAGTAGAGCTCAGGCTGATCAAGGCTGTTCACTCATTCCTGTCTGAGATTCAACCTACCCCACAGTAATGTCTCTGTTTTACAGTATTAAGCCCATAGCAAAGGATGAGTGTTCAAACATGATGTCTACATCCTAAAGTAGTATTCTATGAGAAGATCATATCAGGTTTCATGTTAACCCCAATGCCAGGACAGAATTGAGTTACAAGAATCATCCACCATCTTCCCTGATATACTCAATTAAACTAATATTATTTGGGAGCATGTGGCTGGCCAAGTGCAGCACATGCAAACAAGTCCTCTAGAGTATGAATCAGAGTGCAAAAAGTAACTTTATTAAATTGAAAATTTGAGGTTTTTCTCCAACCTTTTGTGTTCAGTGTTCAGAGCCTGGTTATTAGAAGATGAGTCTTAACAAGTATATATCTAAATGGTACTTGGTCAGATTATTTGTAAGGATGCTAGAACAACACAGAGCAGTCTGGATTTGGCGTGAGATACGAGTCATCTCCCCAGTTTTTAACGAAAAAGATCCTGTATTGCACTAGTCACGTAGATTCCCTTTATGGTCAACAGGGAGAAATGACATTTTATTGGCTGAATTAATCTGATTATTTCAGACATGTACTCAAGCATGAGACAAATAAGTTGAATAGTGCTCTGGCTATGCTTATTTCTCTCCTTTGGTTATAATGGGAACCAAGAATGAACAACTCAGATGTGTACATTTACATGACAGATGTCTCCATCTGGGCAGACAAAAATTACCTCGTCTGTTTATACTGTCCTTGCAAGCAGTCAGAAGCTTAGCTCACCTGCAGATACCATGCTCCTTTGTTGAAGACAATGCCAGAAACTGCCTTAGAAAGATCTCAGGAGCCTTGTACGAAATCACTGGTAGCAAGGGCACATGTGGTAGCTGGAGACTACAAAGTATGGTAGTGTCCACTCACAAAGCATGTGTGCTGAACACACAGAGAGTACTGCTGGTCAGCTCTGGGAATACCACCAGGGTTGCCTTTTATGCTACTCCAAGTGCCTCTGGTGGGCAGGTAGCATGAATGGACAGCCTTTGCAGTGTACATGGCAGTAGAGAGGCAGTCCTGCATACCCATACCCATACCTGTGTGGGTGTCCTTTCTGTCAGGGTCTGTGTGCCATCTTTTGCTCTCCTCGTTTCCCTGTTCATGTCCTTCTGCTTAAATAGCCAGTCACTCAGCCAGAGACATCGTGCCTGTTGCTGATATAGTGACTCTCTTGAGAGGTACCAGTATGTTTCTCCATGAATATTTTAACATTTTATACACTTTGGAATAGCATCAACAGAAGAGCTGCTGGAGAACACTTTCCTCTGGAACAGCCCATGGTATAGTCATCAGGCACCAAAAGGCGTGATTTGAAGCAAAAAGAGAATTGAATACTTGTCTCCCACCCCCTCTCTTCTAAGCGTTGAGCTATTGCTCAAAAGCAATACTCCTCCTTTCTGCCCATACTTTATTAAGTTTGTGCTTTGTGTCTTTCATTTTATCACAAGTGGCTGGAAATGAAATATGCTTAAAAGGGCAGGAACAGTTGGTTTCAACATTTCTGAACCATTTCTTTCAACCCAACATGAATTCTATTCAAAAAGGACTTTGTAAGTTTCGCTTTTGGCTAAATTTATAAGAAGATAATGACCTAAATGCGCAGTGATTATTGGTTGCCCCAGAAGTGCAATTTCCAATGAAAAACGTACTTGAAAAACATATGATCCAGCTGTCCTGTCACTCTAACTGTCTAGTATGATGGCCAAATGAGCAATATGATTGGATATTCAGATTGAAGACTAAGCTGAATTTTATATCACTAGAGAAGACCCCAGAGTGGACAAAAAAGCAGAGCAGACCCTCGTATAGATTTTTGTCTTTTGAAAAGCCACAAAGTGCATTGCAATGAGTGATCTAAAAAGTCTTATGAAATTATGAGAAGCTGTTTCTGAGGCTGGATCCATTGAATAATTTTTGAAAGTAAGACTAATCTGGAAGAAAAATAGTATTCAAATAGGTGTCAGTTTCCATATTTTATTACATTTCTATGTATATATGCAATTATATATACATTACTGTATGTATAGTTATATGTACAGTTTTATATTAATGACTAGAAAATTTTGCCTTAAGTTGTGCATGTTTTATTTCTGTTTATGTGCATACATATGTGTATATATAAACATGCACACACATATTTAAATAGATATCTACTATAAGAAAGCTGGGTTTTCCAGTTTTGACCACAAACACTCAATACATATGGAAATACATATCATCAGTACAGACTGATTGCACATACGTTAGAGTCGCCTTTGCAATGGTTTGCTGTGGTGTATAAAGGGCACTCTGATTTTTATGACTTAGGTGAGCCTTTTATATAACAAAATAGAGAAGGGAGAAGCCAAGGGAGACTTCTATTAGATGCTTTCCCAAATGTCTCTAACAGCAGCAGCTGAATTTTCTCACCTCTGGGGAGCACTGGTGCTGCTACACTTCCAGCTTTTGCTGACACAGAGACTTCTGTTTCCACTTCGTTGGTGTGAAATGCAAGATGGTGATCAAGCTGGGATAAAAATGTAAATATTAAATTAATATTTAATTTTAATTGTGTTTGTGTTAGTTGTTTACAAATAAATAGATAATTGAGTAGAAACACAGTTAATCAGTTGAATATGTATGAATGCATATCTCATTTTACAGCACTGCCTGAATCAAGGCATGAGAGTGATACTGTTAGTGTCATCAAGGCAATTGCCCACTGAGGTTGGGTTACACACCCCAGTAGCAGAACTAAAAGAAAAAGCCCTTTTGAAATGGCAGAAGAGTGCTTGTTGGGATACTGCAGTAACAGCAGGCTGTCCAAGCTGTGCAAGATGTGGAGGGATGAACCAGTTCTGCTGACAACAAGCCCCTCCATCCTAATTCAGCCTCTAGCTAAAGTTCAGTCAAGTTCCTCCCCATTCCTGACATGGGAAGTATGAGAGTTTATCATACTGAAGGTGGTCACTGAGAAGGCTGCTGGACAGGACAAACTCCAGTGACTGCCCCATATTAGCCCTTTCCACTACTGGATTTGTTGACAAGCTAGGAAGCAGTGGAAATTTTTCTACACCCAGATAGACAGGAACAAACTCCTCAACTGGAAAACCTACTACCATCTCCTGTCAGAGTACTCCAGAGAATCGACTCTATCAAAGTTTCCCCAATCTGAAATAATGCCAGTAGGACCCCACACTTTCATGGGGGTTGGACTAGATAATCTCTGGAGGTCCCTTTCAACCCCCACCATTCTGTGATTTTGTGTGGTTCTTTGCCTGTCCTCTTAGGGTTTATTTCTCCTCTCTATCTGCCTCTTGTGCAACGTTTTTGCAAATGAATTAAATACTAAATTCTTGCCATAGTATATATAAGAGCTGACAGATATACTGAGCCAGCAGCACTTGCCAGATATATTATATGCCAGCTATCCTACATCAGATACACTATGCTGGCAGGAATACCATGCCAGCTTTTGGCAGCATACCCTATGCCAGCTTCTGCAGCTTCTGACCAGGCCAACTGTAGAATTACAGAAAGTAAGGCTAGATACGACATTGTAAGTCATGTAGCTTATCCTCTACCCCAAGACAAGATCAGCTACTTCTGAACCTTTCCTGAAAGATGATCGTCTTACTGGTTTCTAAAACCAAGTAGTGATAGTAACTCCACAATCCCAGGGCAAACTACTCTAGTAAATAACCAGGAGACAGTTGGTATTGCTTTTTTGTAATGTCTAATATAAATCTTCCTTGCTACATTTTATGCTTATTACCTTTAGTTCTGTTCTCAGAGAATGAGGAACATGGTTTATGTTCCTTTTCTTTAGCAGCTACCTTTAAAATATGTGAAGACTGTTAGCCCATCTTTTCTCCCACAACTCAGTCGTCTCTTCTATAGACAAAATGAATGTAATTCCTCTGGTCCTTCTATATAGGTCTTATTCTTTAAATTGCAGATCATGCTTATTGCATACCCCTGGACTCATTTTTATGAGAGTGAAAGTAAAGGACAACCATTAAAAAATAAACTTATTATTTTGCTATAATCACAAAATCTAAAATGAAATTGTAATGGTGAATTGTTAATTGTTTCCAGAGATGTAAAATAGTCTATTCTTTCATTTTTTCAATCTTTTACCTCTGTTTAACATGAGACAATTGTCAAAGTGCTTTGAAGGCAGTGCCACCTTAAGCTCTATTTTGCTTATAATTGTCATAGATGCAACTGTATAGATTTCTGCCAAACTCCCTGCAATGAAAGTATGGCCTCATTACACTGAGAAGAAAAGAGCACACGGGGTCTCTTAATCTACTAATAGATATTGATATCTCATTGATATTATTTTACATGGAGGAAATGTATTTCTTCGTGTTTGAAAAGATCATGTGAGAAACTGCTGTATAATTCAGAGATTGTTTAAGAACTCTTATTTGCCTGACCTGGTGTTGGAGGGGTGTGGCAAGTTCCTTACAGGTCTCGCACTTCCTTAAGTTGACAGTTTTAGTTGACTGAGTGGTGATGTCAGCCCAGCAGATCGGGATAATTGTTATGCACCAAGAGGGGGAATCTGCAGAGACTGCAACATGGAAGAGATTTTTCCACTCAGCTATGCAGGCTGCTAGTGTACACAGTCTCATCCCTGGTATCCAACTCTGACTTCAGAGAGCAAGCACACAGCGTGAACATGGCCCCAGATCCCTGCCTTCACCCTGCTGCAATAACAATGCACACACAAGCAGGAACAGAGCATCTACCTGATGTGGCTCTGCGGTACGTCAGTTGTTGGACCAGCGGCCGAAAAAGCACAAAACACCACAAGCCCCTCAGCTGAAGAAATCCTAATAGGCACCACACATGACTGTGGTACGCACTGGAAGTGCCACAGATACAGATAGTGTGTGGGTCCGCAGTGACAGGCTTTGCACATAGTTTTAGTAAAACTGATTAAACACGCCAAGAGCCCTTACTCAGCCGTGGATTGCCACGCTGATATCTCCTAACAGGGGACACATGATGAGTAGCAACAGCTTCTGATGAAAAAGGAAGAAAAAGACACCTTTTAGGTGCTGAATATGAAATTTGTTTAGCTGTGTTGACTCTTCTCTTTGCCAAAGCCAAGTAATTTGTTGAACAGACATAAACAGCAGGTGCATTGATATCTCTGCTACATACAACAAGGTCAAATACCATGAAAGTTCCAAATAGTCCTTATTACGTATGATGTCCTGTGCCAAAGCACTGTAACAAAAGACTTGTTTGTGCATGGAGACAATTTGTGTCTTTAGTCCTGCTTGGACAGAAGGAAAATATCTTTTCTTTCCATATTTTTCCCCAAACTAAAATGTTATTTGAGAAGCTGGTGTAGTTTTCAAACTTTGACATCTTTAAAAACAAAACCTTACAAACAAGAAAAGAACAAACACAAAATAAAAAAATAATCCTTAATTAAAGGACCTAAATCTTGATTACTTTTTACTTTTTGTTTTTATTTTCCCCAGGTATTTCCCTCCCCAGTTCTCCACTGGTCAACACTGCTGGGTGAAATTATTTTTCAGCAAATACAGTCCACTTCGGGATTAACAGTGTCTCTTACCTTTATATAACAGTAAGGAGGGCAGCTTCTCATCAAAACATTTGTTCCTTGCAGATGTTCCCTGCCACAGCTCACTTTCCAGTTCTGGATGTGCTGAATCTGTTTTTCCTTCTCTTCAGTCTGTGTGATTAGTAACATTATTCAGATATCTTTGGTAGCTGTTTCCTCTCCTTTCTACAGGTGCTGCTGGTGAGTGATGGCTTGAGTGCCTCCATAAGAAGTTTATTCCATCTCTCCGTTTTAAAGCACAACCACTGGTCTTGTCAGACCACTTAGCAAAGTTTTTCTGAGCTCTGCCTGACCAGCAATTCCAGGGCATAATTTCAACACCAAAAGGGCAGGGAGGCAGAATGGTCTGCATGAATCAACTTGCAGACGGGAAGTTTGCATGAGTGCAGTGGATTGTTGTAGTGCTGGAGATTATGTTAGCCTATAAAAGAAAATCTCAACTGTCATTACTGTGAACTACAGACACATTCATATTTGATCAGTTGCTCCTTTGACTTATACAGGGAGAGATTATTCAAGAATGTCCTAAAACTACTGCACATTTACCGAGGAAATTGAAGAAATAACCTGCATATTTGTCTCTGACACAAATAACACAAAGCATATCCCTATGAATCTCTTTTTCCACATTGCTAAAATGAATAGGCTTGTTACTCCATATTTAAATTATTTGCCAAGCCAACACCCACCAGGCATGACAACTGACACCAGTCACAGTATTTTTTACGGTGGTAAGTCTTTTCCACTGAAATGTAAGCCAATCAGTAAAGCCGTAGCTTATAATACTGAATACAGCTTTGCAGTGCTTCACTGTCCATAAAAGGAGTCATTAGCAGACACAAAGTTCTATACTTCATAAATAATATATCCTAAACAAGGATTGGCTCTATTTAAGCCAGTTTAGTTGAGACGAATTCATGGGACAGAATTTCTTAGATTGTTCAAAATAGTAGTACATTAAACATTAGATAAACATTTGTCAGACTTCCAATCTCTGCCTGCTGCCTTTACGTGTAAATATCTCCAAATTATTTACAAGTTTAAATATACAAAAGGTCACTGATGGCATCACCATTAATTGTCTTAGACTTTGAGTTAGATTAGACTACAAAAGCAGTGTCCTAAATCCCAAATTCCAGCAAAAAAAAATAATTCCCGCAAGAGTACCCCATGCATTGGTCAAAGAAAACTAAAGGTTTGGGGGGCACACAGAAAAAAACCCTGGCCACAGATTCCTTTCATTGAGGGTGGCTCAAACTATTGCTGGGGAGCAGTGAGATGCCCATACCCAGCCAAAGCTCTTCTTGGTGTGTGAGACCCACCAGAAACAATAAAATATGTGTTTCTGAAGAACATCACAGGTTAATCAAAGAAAGTTTCACTGATGTTATTATACTGCCCAAGCATAAGGTCCCTCAAAGCTCTCCCTGGGCAATGCAGTTTGATATCACCTTCTACATGAGAATTAGGAATGCTAGGTACAATTCAATTTTAAGGCAGTATAAGTGGTTTCCATTAAAATAAAGGGTGAAGAGGCAGGAGCTTTGGGGAACAAAGAAAATCCAGCATACAAGGTAGTTTCATTCTTTCCTGCTGTTCACTCTCCCTCACCTCAAAGCTAGCAGAAGTTTTTCCCAACAGAGTTACGGACCCATATCAGGACTTTGAAACCCAACAATGTCCTTATTGACATTACTATGCTGGAAATTTTTACATGTCCGTTTTTCACATACATTTTACTCTTTTGTGGCCTAAAGCAGGCTGCAGAGGAGATAACTGCTGTCTCAGTTACACCTTGTGCTTCCTTCCATGCCAGTGGAAAGTTTTTCCTTAGAAGCTGTCATCTCATAAGAATTGCCTGATATGTTTCCCTTAATTCATTTTTGTTTAGCTTAGAGGAATTTGATAATTCATTGAATCAACTCCAGACATTGTGGCATTTCCTATCAAGCATCTGATGATGTAGTTAACTCCATCCACTTCATAACCAAGTACAACAGAACTTCTGCTTCCCTCCTCTCTGCTTTAGAGACATGCATCTTCTGGATATCAAGGAAAGCAACCCTTAGTACAACACTGTCTTTGGGTGGCTCTCAGCCTCCTCTGCAGCCTGTTTGACCTTTAGTGGCATCTAGTGGCAAATGAGTTTGAAGGGGAAACCTTCACAATTAAAGAGCAATTAAACCAGCAAAAAATTATTTCATCTTTATATGTGAAAGGGGGAAGAATGGAGCTTGAAATGCAACAGGATAGTGAGGACAGGCTGCTGGCTGCCAGACCGCCTTACTGGTCTAAACCAGTCTCCAGGCATTATTAGGTCAAATTAGTTTCAGTGCTAATTTACAGAGCTTCTGATGAGATTGTCTAATTATGGTCTGGAACAAGGACTGTAGGTAGTTAAGAAGTTTGCATTTGACACTTTTTGCAAATAAAAGTGTTTTTTTTGCTGCTTTGTTGATTATAATTTCTTTTTTCCCTAAATCCATGTATGCTTTTCTATCCCAATGTAAGTCCTTACTATTACCCTTAGAAATGTCACAACAGATCTTGATATTGCCCTGGCAGAAGAACGGAGCCTCTCTTCCTAAATGGGATTCACTGGTATTTTTATTTTATCAGATGTCACAATACTTTCTTCTCCTGTCTAGGTCACAATACTTTCTTCTCTTGTCTAGTCCTAGAATATGTATGGAGCGGTATGCTGGATAGTGGCAACCAACAGTTCAGAGTCAAAAGATGTTTGTCTCATAAATATATGTTTCTATATTCAGGCATCACACTGATAAAAGTTGATAGAGACCTTTAGCTCCACCTGAATAACAGTTTGCAATTTTTAAACTGTTTTTTTTTAATGCATTAATTTTTCACAAAAGTCAGCTGTATGCAAACAGAAGCAATTTAATAAGCACTGTAGATGAAGTAGTATGCCCAAATGATTTCTTAAAAGTAACTCCAAATGCTAAAAATCCAGCCCAAAATATATATATCAAAAATTTCCATAGGAAGTACTTCCATAAGTGCAAAATGTCATGCATGAATTAATATATGCATGTCTGTTTTTATTCTGTAGTTCTATAGGGGGTGAGAAAATGGCTGTGAGTATAGTCATTTACAACCCTTGAAATCTTCCAAAGAAAATTACATTTATATTACATACTTCCTCATGTAACAAAACAGAAGGTCTGATGCAAGATTTAGTATTGCTCATCATTTGGGCTGTCTGCAAAGGTATTTTTTGAGGTTGCTTTTCAGTTAAATGTTTTCCACTAAATTCTCTCCTTTACCGAGATATTGTCAGGTTAGACCAACTTTGCATGAAAGCCTGGTAGGAAATGCAGGAAGAGATATTTTAGCCATTGTATGGCTGCAAAATACTATGTAGTCAAACCTTTTAGCACAGTTAAGATGACAAAAAATATTGTTATATGCCATTCTGGGAGTTATCGATAAAGTTTTTGCTTATGTATTCTAGAAATGCCTCCTTTTTCCTGGGAGCTGCCACTTCCTAAAGGTGCTATAAAGCAGTATGCTATAATCCCTGAGGTCAGCTTTTTAAAAGAAGAAATAGGTGTTATTTTAGGACACAGAACATGTCAATGAGTCACAATTCACTATTTAAGAAAGAAACAAGAAAACTTTCCTCAGCGGATTAATGAATGAGATACATTAATACAAGTCCTTCTTATTTCCTTTGCTGAGGGATATACTCACATTCTGGCAGCCAGTAAAGCTTGGGAGGCCAGATAATGTATTTGGGCCAGTTGAGTGTGTTTGTCTGCCAAATTAAATAATAGACCAGAGACACTGGAACAAGACTAGAGGATGTAGAAGATAAGTGAAAGCAGTGCCAGCTGAGAGGTCTAATGGTCTTACTGGAAAGTGGCTTGAACAGCTTGCAGCTGAGATGAGACAAAACGTCCATGTGGATAGAGATGCCCATCTGTCTCTGAATGCGTTTTTCCACTTCATGTTTAGGAAAGATGCAGAAATGACTTGAGTTCCTTGATTTGCATAGTGAAAATAAAATGCGAAAAGGTGGTTATATTCTGCAGACACTGTATCATGACTTTAGATCAACTTTTGCTTTGCTCAAGAGAAAACTTCCTGCTTGACGAGGCATTAAAGCATGCTGCCCTATCTTCAAACTGCTCCCTATTAATAAAACTGAATGAATAGTCACAAAATTATCTACAACACATAGCTGATTCTAGCAGTGAAGAAACTGTATCCAGATGAAACTGATTGAATATATAGAAGTAATCCATTCTGTGGTTCAAGACATATTGACTGTATACTTGAGAAGTTCCAGAAGAATGTCCCCTCCAGAAGAGGTAAATTTAGAGGAAGAAAACCATACTGGAGTTACCCAGCCTCCAGAATAAGACTACCTAAACCAAAAGGCAGAGTCTCTAGTCATCTTCTAGTGTGCAATAAACTGATGGCCAACAGCTGACAGCTGATCAGAGAGTTTTATTTTCAGTGTGATGGTAGCCTTTAGAGAACTAATAACTTATAGCTAAAAGAGGACTGGCTGAACAATTTGGGTATGATTTAAGCAATCAATATCCAGTTGGCAGGGTTAGGAATGATGCTTAAACTGAGGTGGATTTTGTTCTTAAAGGCTTATATTTTTCAAGCATGGTTCTCTGGCAGTCTAAGTGTATTGTATGCTTCTCTCCCTCCAAATCCAAGAACAGATAAGCTTGAAGGACAGGTTCTAACAAAGCTGAAATAATTTTTTAAATTTATAGATTATCACCAAGGTGAGCCATGTTTATCTAAAAGATGTAGCAATACTATTTTTTGTGTTTGCCAAAATGCTTAAAATTTGAAACAAACAGTTACATTTATACCCAACATGTTAAAATAAAATATCCAAATACTACAAATTTTTATTTTAAACATAGCGCTTACGTCTAAACGTACTGGACTAAACTATTGTTGTTAAGATAAACACGAAAGTCATGGCCAGTTTTACATAAAAAATACTTTAGGGAAGATACTTAGAACATGGGTATACGAAAAAGTTTTAGGTACTGGTAAACAATGGAATATACTTCAGTGAAAACAGCAAAGAAGGACCAACCTAATGATTATTGCTGACCTTATAACCTCTACTAAGTTAACCTAGAGTCACAAATAGAAAAATTTTTTTTTTCAAAGTATTTCCTTCCCTGAAAGATTTACCTGCATTGTGAGAGAAAAAAATACAAGGATGAAATAAATATGCAGTGGGAAAGAAAACAGAAGCATAAGCTGAATAATGAACATTTCTTCTTATTTTTAACTGATAAGAACAGCAGGAGGGAAAGAAAGAAAGGCCTTTTGGATAGTGAAGAGCATTTAAAAGAAAGGGAGGAAATAAGAGATCAGTATGGATAATATAGTGTAGGTAAGGGCAAGTATAAGCAGCTTGAATGTGATGTCAAAGGATAAGTGGAGCTGATCAAGGGATTCAAAGGGGAAATGATACTGTACTGCATGCAAAAGATCAGTTAAGATGGAAAAGCTACAAAAAGCAGTCAAAGAGAGGATATGATTATTAATGGAAAGAAAACAACACAGACAGGGAGACAGGATATTTTTTGTTTTTCAGTATTCAGTTTGATAGCCTATACAGGCTGTACTTTGTGTGCTGAGGACTCTTACCATGGACAGCCAAGAATATTAAGAAACTGTTGCTGCCATTCACTTGCAGAGAAATCAGACCTCATCAAGCACCTATTTGTGAGTCCTTATTTCAAGGACTACTCCATGCTCCAGGCTCTCCGGAAAAAAAAAGCATAAAAAAAATATTGCATTTATTAGCTATTCAGTTATTAAAGTCTTCATAGAATCATAGAATGGTTAGAGTTCGAAGGGACCTTAAAGATCATTGAGTTCCAACCCCCCTGCCATGGGCAGGTACACCTTCCACTAGAGCAGGTTGCTCAAAGCCCCATCCAGCCTGGCCTTGAACATTTCCAGGGGTGGGGGATTTACTTCAGATAAAGTATATCACAACAGCCAAATCACAGTGGGGGTATTGTCAACACCAGATCAGGTCAGCCTTGATTTTGTCTAGTTGAGTCTTGGAAATTCCCCAAGATTTTCAAGAAAAATCCAAGGACGGAGATCCCACAACCGCTGTTATTGTTAATGTCACACTGTCTTTCCAGGACAGGGTTCTCCTAATGTCCAGTTTGACCCTCAGTTATTCTCCTTCAAAAATGCATATCAGTTCCCATCATTCATAAAAGAAGTTAACAAGTCCCTTTATTAAGGACATTTTCAATGCCAGAAGCCAGGTTTCATGCATTTGGCTACATTTCGCATAGACTCTGTACTGTCAGGGAAGCAGCAATAGCACTAAACAGGTCAACAATTTAACAGAAATGTGTCTATTTACATTGCTAGTTTGGCATTCAGTGTGTGCCTCCATCTTGCCATCACCTTTGTTATAACAAAAATGGCACCTTGTTATTGCAGTTATGCTTTCCCCCATGATGCTAAACAGAGCTTTGACCTAACAGCAGAGAGGTGAAAAGCTTCTTGCTGCATGCAAAAATGGAGTTCCAAGATTACACCTTACCCTGGATTCCTGCTACAGGCTGCCCCTGTTATGGATGAGGTTTGGGTCATTTGAGCTGAGGAATTGAAAGCAGCTGGATATAATGCTTGCCTTATGTGCTGCTGGCTACAGAAGTTGGCATTCCTGAGCCATGCACATTTCCTCCGCCCTTGGAGGAGTGCTTTTTGAGTGCTATAATGTCAGTAATAGGTGTATCCTCCTACTGTCACACTCCAAGTTGTTCTTCAATCCATTCTTTCTTCTCCACTCTTAATTAAACAGATTTCCCAGTTTGGACAATATATTGGTGCCTCTCATTTGCAATGGGAGCACATTTGTTAGTGATAATGTTTTGTTTCTCTCTGCTGGTTCAAATAAGAATGCAGTTTTCTCCGTACATCTGAGCAAGGAATCAGCTGGTACCAGCAGCAGAGGGGTACTTAATAGGCTGTCAGTCATTTAGCATCAGTCTTAGATCTTACAGTTTTAAAAGCTGATCCCTTAATTAGTAGTCTTCATGTTTTTGATTTTGTCTTTAATGAAATAAGCACTCTAATTCTGTTGCGGAATCATTCGTGCAAGTCTGAACAAACCCTTGTATTTCCCTCACGAATTGGATGACCACAACATTGGAACCACATTTGCAGCTTATTCCTAATTTGTATTCTCTTGTCAATGTACATTTTCAAGTACAGAAGTAACTTACAAAAGAGTAAGTCTGCCCTAACATAACCATCTGCAGCAAAAGAGTAAGCACTTGGCAACACTAACTAGTTCTTAGAAGATCTTACTAGATATAAATAATCCCATTTTCTGGCAGAGAAAGTCCTCACAGTGTGATCTTTAGCTAGAGGAAAGAAAACTTATGTTAGTTGGCACATCTAGCACAACTACATAATAATGTAGTTATTATTAAAAAAGTGACCATGTAAAAATGGCACCTTGTTAAACAGTGTAACAACTCTCTGTGTGTATTCTGGGGGAGATTGGCTTACTCTGTTTAAAACACAAACAAACTTTTATTGCTTTCTACTCCTGTTAACACTGCTGAGCCAACACATCCACACAGAGCAGCAAGAGGCCAGAGCCAAGTACTGACTGAAGTGTTTTAGCAGGACCAAGGTGGATTTTAAATATATAAGTCATTAATACAGATTTAAAAAATGGGACTACTGTAGACCTAAGCTTCTAACAGGATCCTCTTTCTAACAGAAACCCTGATCATGGGGATTTTGAAGGACACGCCTGGAATTTCAAGAGCTCTTGTGATGTTGGCAGCTTTGATGCTTCCCACCCGTCAGCTGCGTGACCAGAGGTCTCAGACACGCTCCCCTGCTGTGGGTAGGGCTGGGATTTCTGGATGTGCAGCCATCAGGTCAGAGGTGCTCTGCGTTTCTTCTCAACGCTGAGTCCTCTGCGTCAGGGAAGCTTCAAGTGGATTAGTGACACATGCTGCACGGTGGCTGCTCTAGACCAGTGAATTACATGTGCTCAGGATTGGTCACTGGCACTGAGGCATTTGGACAGGAATGTAGCTTATTCCTGCTCTCAGCTCTATCCTCCTGCAGCTCAGAGTGCCTGTATTTTCCTGAAAGAACATTCAAACTCTAGGACATGGAAATGTACCTAAGACAGCAGCTTTTTGACAACACTGGATTGGGGTGGAGGGAAGTCTCCACTCATTTTCTTGAAGCTGGGTTGTTGTATTCCAGCAAATATAAAGAGCATCAGGGCAGAGATATTACAACTTTGTGACAAGGTCTTTCTTTCACAGTCAGAAGTCTCTGTTTCTTGATTTCAGGGTTGCCCATGCACTTTACATTAAGTAGTCACTACACTAGGAAGAGAGAAACTGGCTCTACCCATAGTCTAGGATGGTTACCTAATCTTTCCACTGCAGCTAAACCCAAAGGCTATCAAGCAGGTTTTTTTTCACTTTTCAGGCAGACGGTGTAAAGAAAGCTTACCACACCCCTACCCTTGTGCAGAGCATACTACTGTAATGTACTTGGAAACAACCACTGGATTAGGGACTGATGGAGAAGGATGGTCCTCATTTAAGCCCTTAGGTGGTCAGCTGTGTAATGGCTGTGGTATTTCTGTTGATGCCCACAATGAGGTGTTTAATCACTGGGGGAACACTGACATTGAAAACTGAAGTGCTTATAACCTACAGCCACGCTGGGAGCTGGGTGAGAGGAAAGGGAGCTGATATCTCAAGTTTTGGATACAGATGTCTCATCGTCTATGAGTTTAATGGATCTGGGTTTTAGCTAATTCATGCACAAAATTGTTATTTCCTCAAAACTGAGTGTTCACTATTGTCATGGAATATAATAATACAAACAACAGAAAGCACCTCTCTGGAAGTAGGTTTGTCCTTCTGTGCAGCAGTAAGTAAAACATCATTTTTACTTAAAAATTGCACTTGAATTCAAACTTAGCTGACCTACAGCTACTGACAGCCCATTGTGTTCAAGACACAGAATTTTTACCTCTTTAGTACAATAAAAAGGCAGCTAAACTTATTGTTTCATTCTCCTACTATTTTAAAGTTTTCCACATCCTCATTGCATCACAGTTTATATTACAGAATTTTCAGTAGCTGATATCTTTGAGATTTTTAGCCCAGTTTTACTGGGAATCTGGAATTCCCTAAATTTTTAGTGACTGTTGGTCCTAGCCCTGAATGACTGCCACAAAAATGATCAGAAGAATGAGACACCTCTCCTATGAGGATAGGCTGATAGGTTGTTCAGCCTGGAGAAGAGAAGGCTCTGGGAAGACCTTATTGCAGCCTTTCAGCACTCAGAGGAGGCTGATGGGAAAGATGAAGAAAGATTTTTTTAGCAGGACCTGTTGCCATAGGATAAGAGGTAATGGTTTTAAACTAAAAGAGCATAGATTCAGACTAGATATAAAGAATAATTTTTTTTCGATGATGGTGGTGAAGCACTGGAACAGGTTGCTGAGAAAGGTGGTAGATGCCTCTTCCCTGGAAACATTCAAGACCGGGTTGGACGGGGCTCTGAGCAATGTGATCTAGTTGAAGATGTCTCTGCTCATTGCAGGGAAGGTTGGACTAGATGACCTTTAAAGGTCCCTTCCAACCCAAACTTTTATATGATTCTATGATTCTGTTAACAAATAAGTAGAATGAAAAGTTAATGTTATTTTGATTTGCTACAAAAATATAATGTTTTTGAGCTCTTATTTGTTTATATTATCTCTTCTGCTAATAAATTGTGTTTTTAATTCTACTATTTTACGCAAGGTGAAATCTATGTTTAAATAGAGATAACATTGATATGGCAGAACATAATTTTACTTGACGTTGCAACTACAAAGGTACAGACAAAATTGCAAATTTCCTATCTTTCTCTAACCAAAAAATGACAAATTGCTACTGCAGCAATTATCAATGGCACTTACCTTTTAGGGTATTTACTGTAAACCCTCTATTATGCACTTTTAGGACATTCCCTAACATCTTCAAAGGAGCCTTTGCAATAGATTTTTGAACATTTAAGTTCTATTATCTGTTTCTACCTTCAAAAACCTTTGGATTTTTTATTTTTCTGGAAGAAAACCACCATCTTGTGATTCACTGAAATCATTGTCACAGGTAATTTTGGTTATAAAAAATGTATGCTATGTAATTTATTTTTAAGCACTTTTAAAGGTCTGCAGTGCTGACTCAGAGATAATGGTCAGTTGTATGAAATGACATTTAAAGCAGCTTTTAGAGGACCTGCATGTAAACCTTAAATGTTACTATTATAAGTTATATTCTGGAAGGTTATACTTACTTAAATGGTAAGGAATGAACAACTACTTTGAGATAGCTAGAATTAGTTATGAAAAATCCTACCCATGGTGTCCAGGGAAATATTTATTGGTATAGACTAGAAGAGTGCTACAGGCAGATACATGAAAAGTCATATGTGGAATTCTATTCTCTTCCCTAAAAAGCGGATTGGTCCTTTAATGCACTGGGGAAATGACCAGTAGGCCACTCTGTAGTTATTTTGTTTGCCTCAGTATGATCAAACTTTAAAACTGTCACCCTTTCCTTTAAATGGGTGAGAACGAACAAGTGAATGAAAGGTTTAAATAGTGCTAGTTGAAAAACGAACTACCTGAGGACTGAATCAGTTTTTCTCTCTCTGAGGAATGCTGGTCCCACTGAGCCAAAAGCGATGCTTGTCTCTGATTTAACTGGAACCAGATTTCATCAGAGGCACAAAAATGATGAATCTAAGGAAGGTAAGTGGTTCTGCCTCTCACAGATGTCCAGCTTCTGTTAACAGGTGTGGAAGTTCAGCATTTCTAAAAGCCAAACCTGAGTGATAACCCCATAGAAATCTGGAAAGTTTGACTGGAAAGTTGGGTGTGTCTACAATAACTAAACTAAAAGTTGTTCTTTTTTTCAAACCAGAACTTGCAGACCACTTCTGCCTGTTTTTTTGATGCAGTGCTGCTTTTGCAGCCACAGGTGAAATTTTGTGCTGCAATGTTTACAGAGCTCAGAGGAGCTGAGGGAATCAATTCTAACAGACTGGTAAAGGCTGCATTTATTGACATACCGTCTGTCTTCCCAGTTTCTTCATATCATTCATTAAAGCAGATAATATTTTAGCAGGTGCATTAGTGCCCAGTATTGCCAATAACATTTAGGTGAGTAATCAGGTGCATTACGAAGAGATGTCATTTTTTACTGGTACCATTAAATATCTATAGTAATCATTCCTGAAACACTGCATTCTCTTTCCTTGAATCTTGGTCTTGTTGTACAGTGATTTATTTTTTTTTTAACTCCCTGTTGTTCCATGTGATTTTTTGGCTATGATAGAATACTATCAGATGAGGTGAAGTAAAATTCTCCATGTCTTCAAAGATACTGCCTCACACTTTTATATTTATGATGTGTTCTAAGACAAATTCTTAGCAAAGTTTTGTTAAAGACCCAGTTCTGTCATAATTCTGTCTTCAGACGTCCTGCTTCTTGATAATGAGCGTTTTGAAATGTGGATTAATGGTTAGAGCTGACCCCTATCCCTTGACAATGACAGCCTCCTTACAATAGCAGAGAACAGTCTTTCCTTTCAACAAATGCTTGATAGTTACTTAAAAAATCATATTAGAAAGAACTATATATAGTGTTACCCACACAGGTCTCTAAAGACATTTCTGAAGTCAAATAAATTGCCAATAAACCCAGTGTGGATCTAAAATTGTCTATTGGCATAACCCTCTGAAAGGCTGAGAACTTTCTGCAAGGTGTTCCTATGAATATTTATGTACCTACTGTGTAGTTCAGTAGTCATAAAGGTAAGACCTGTGGTACTAAGCATATTGCCAGATGCTCTCGACTTCTAATATGGTGATTTTATTCCTATTAAATCCTAGTGGGGAGAAGTACAGGTTTGGCCTGACCTCGAAAGTAACATGGGTTACAAGGAGAAATTCAAGCAGCTTGCTTTCACCATGCTTATTACAAAGCAGATAGAGTCTCTCTGTTCTTATGTATGACCCGAGGGCTCTGATGGCTCCAGAAGAGCCAGGATAGAGAGATTAACACACTGTTCCTTCTCTGTACAGATGAGCGAACTTGTGCCAGAAAGAGGGTTTCTACAGTCTTATGTCCTTTCTCTGACATCTGTTATTGCAGGTCGTTTAGGAAAGAGGATAAAGAAAGGAAAATTCAGAGTGATATTTTCCCCATGGTGCAAGCTGTGTCATGAGTCTTGCAGAGGCTGCATAATTTCCACTGTGTTTAGTAGCCATCAGTGGACTTTTCTTGTACATTTTTTTTGTTTTGTTCAATCCCATTTGTACTGATGGAAACACATCCAGAGGCAGCGAGTTCTGCACCTCCTTTACACAGAATGTGAAAAAAAGTACTTCCACTCTTAGCTTTTAATTTGATGCCTCATGACTTCATTTAGTTCCCTCCAGCTCTAGTATTATGAGAAACAACAAAAAATAATTTCTTTTCCATGCCTCTGTCATGTCTTTCTTTCACTTTTTGTTTTCTAGGCTGTTTTAGTGTATTTAGGCTCTGCTTATGTAGAAAGAAGCCTCTCTTTTTTCTTTGAACCCCCTTGTTGCCTTTGGTATTTCTTTTCTTGTTCTACTATGTCTTTTCTGAGGTAGAATGACCAGAACAAGGCATGGTAACTAAAATCAGTTTGCATCAGGGATTTGTACAGCAATATAGCAGTTTTCCGTTTAATTTTCTGTTCTCTTCCCACTAATTCCTAGCGTTCAGTTTTCCTTTTGACTAAGCACTGATATGGAGATTTCAAAAACCTGTGACTTCCAGATCTCTTCCTTCAGTGGAAGGAGTTCATTCAGAGTTCATCATTTGTATGTATAGTTGGGGTTGCTTTTACCATTTTCATTATGCAAATTACTGACAATGAATTTTATTTTCCATTTTATCACTCTGCCACTCAGTATTACAAAATGATTTTGCAGAACACTACAGTCAATTTTAATTTTGGTCACTGAGGCTATTTTTGTATCGTTTGCATGTTTTTTAGTGTAAATGTTCAGTCTCTTTTTCCAACTGTTTATGAATATGTTCAGTTCCTAAGACCGTTCCACATGGGACTTTCCCAACAATCCTCTCCCTTTTTTGAAAATGAACATTTATTGTTGTAATTTGTTACTTATTTGTCAACTGATTACTAATCCACAAGAGAACTTCCTCCTTTTCCACATGACAGCTTGGTTTCTTTAAAAGCCACAGTAATAGTTTTTTGGAAATCCAAGATAGGTAAGATGGGAAACCTTCTCCACATGACTCCTTGAAAGAACTTGTCCCTCTCAAACTTGGGAGGCCTAAATTTCCTTTTCAGATGTTATATCTTCTCAATTATATTATGTTTATTTATTTGATTCCTAATATAATTCCGACTAATAAGCCTGGACTGAAAGCCTTATTCACTGGTTTGTGAGCCTCTTTATCCTTCTTTGAAGACTATTTTTTTTTAATTGGTATTATATTTGTTCCCTTCTCTCTGAAAGTACATGGCACAGGGGTAAATGATGGTAAAAGAAACTGTGAAATACATAATTCAGCAATTTTATATCTGGGATTTTTGGACCCCTTGGGTGAACAACGGCTGGTCCTGCTGATTTGTTTTTATACATATTGTGAACTGATTGCAGAATTCTTTCACCAACAGCAATCTTCCAGAGCAGGTGAGGTAAGCCAGGTAGACTGAATCAAGATGGTTCCCTTTATGACTTTACTTATCTCCCAGTGAAAATTTGTTTCCCCTCCAAATCCAACCAGGACAGTCAATGTAATGTTGTCTGTTGCTGCCTCTCATACCCAAGAGACACAATGTAGCCTGCAGTAGTGAAAATCATGTTACCATTTCACTTACACCATAAAACCATCACCCACACTATGTATCTGAAGCAAATGTTAAGAGTGAAAAAGGGCAATCCACATTTCCCATTTTATTTGAAATTATTAAGAAAGTGGACCACTGTGATAAAACACTGTGGAACTACAGTGTAAAAAGTTTAACCTACTACGCATTTGCAAAGGCAGCCTACACAGAGACTGAAAGTAAGGGGTCTAAGCTTTTTTGCTTCCTTTATAATGCATAGAAGAGGTCTGAAAAATGATATGGAAAAAAGGGACTCATTCTCTTGTTACATATTAACAAAACAGGTTTAGGGAAGGTGGGGGGCAATGAGAAGTGTTTAACTTTTCTATACTGAAAAATTCAGGTTTTGTTTCTGCATATGTCTTTTTCCAGAGTTTCAAAAAAAAGGATAGTTCATCGAAGACAGGCATGTGTGGTTTTTCTTTGCATTGATGAAAACAATCGTGTCAGATTATTTCCTTTTACCACCTATGTACATATAAATACTTGGAAAGAAGGGTGTATATCTCTAATAACACCCCTTGTTCTCTTTTTTTCGGCTTTAATCAGCAGAGAGATGTGAATGTAGGTAAAAAAATTGTTAATGAATCTTTCCACAAAACTGACATGACTTTACTGATATTTTTATGGTTTGACAATAGCAGAGAATGAAAGCCTGTAAAAGGAAAAAGCAAAAGCTCTTTCACAGTGTCTTTATCATAAAGAAACAAAGGTTACCTGCTAAAGAAAGGAAAATTGGGTTATGTGCTCTTTAAGTATAAATATGTGACAGGTTCAAATAGCCATTTGAAAATAGTCTTCAAACAAATTTCCTGGTACTGTGCTATAACATTTTTTTTTCTAGCTTAACAAAGCCTCTCAGTAAGAATTTGTAGAAAGTTTGAACAAAGCCACAAGCTATTAACTACTGTTAAAAATAACCACTATCTTCAGAAAGCTCTTCAGCTACAGATGGAACTTGCAGTTCCTCAAGGAATATTAGAAGCAGAGTTGATTTTGAAACATAAAAATCACTCCTAACCACTACATTTATCTAGGCCTAGTATCTCCATTGTGCAAGAGGAGCTGTATTGTTTTCCTGTTCATGCTTTATACTTTTCTGTCCTCAGGATTAGGATTAGGGCCATTACTGAGAAAATATCCTGGAGACTTCAGAAATCTTTCATGTTTCCCTTGGAGTAGCTCCTGTTGTTGGGGACATGAACAGTCACACAGAAACTCTGCTGTTTTGGATGGAAATTTGCTATAATTGGAAACGTAAAAACGTAAATACAGTGGCAAGCATAATGTCTGATGGTTGAAACTAAATAATGCCAGGTTCTTCAAGAAGGTAAAAAGAATTCCAGAATATTTCAAAAGCAGGCATTTCAACTGAATGCAGAGTTATGACCTTTTGCTAATGACTTTTGCAGTAGGTACTGTCTTGGCAGTCATAAAATCTTACCATTATTTTCCCCTTCAGAGTAAGCTCATCATATACAGAGGAAGTTTTCTAAGAAAACAATAGCTGGTAAAGCTATGAATGTACTCACAGGTAACACCATTTTTCCATTGCCACTTCCATAAGAACTTGCAGCAGTAAATATATGACTCTTAACATTAGTATAAGTGTAGCTACATTTATAATCCACTAGTCTGAATAGCTGTATCTCTCCAAGACCCTTTTAAGAAAGCTTTAATAAGACTTTACATGAGTTAACCACCTTCATTCATGTATCACATTAAAGGGCAGAGGCCATGAGTTGAGCAGTTTTCATTCATCAGGTACTGTGTTTTCTTACATGTTTATTAGTGTACAATAAACACTTTAAAATAAGTATGAATCAAATGGGACTTTTTTATTCCCTCTCATCTTCTCCCTTGTCTCACATTTGTTGCCCTTAATGTTTTCTTGGACCTTCTTTGCCAAACCATAGATAAATTGGAGCCTCCACCTAGTGCCACACCACCATCGAGTCCAGCTGATTTACCAGGAGAGCTTACAGTCAATATGAAGTGCAACAGAAATGCACTCTTAAGTTGATCCCAGAGGATGTGGTCACTTGGATAATCTTTTCACTCTTTTCACTTCCATTCTTCAAAGAACCCAAAGCACCAGACTGTAAGTCAGTCTGTGAAATTCTCCCCTTCATATAGATAAAGTGGTATAGTCGCATACATCAAAGTCAACAAGCTGTTTTAGGGAATGACGATCCTTAAAAGCCTACTGATAAGAATGCCTTAGTGTTTCTCCTCATGCTGTTATGTCATCTACAATGCCTAAATTGCAGCTGTGTTTGTTCATCCTGATTGCGTCCCAGGCATCCTTCTACAGGGACCTTTGTTGACTTCTTGTGGTTCCTATTTCTTGATCCTCTGTCAGAGATTTGTCGAGATAAGAATATGTCTTGCAGTTTTAAGGCTTTGATTTTCAAAGACATTATAAGGAAAATCAGTATTTAGCTGTCATTCTTTCCTGAAGTTGTGAAGTCACTTGTGTCCTCTAAGTGGCACGTAGCAGCCTCATAGATAAGCAGCTGCTGAGCAGATGTATTTTGACCATCCAGCTACCCTCATAGCCGAGGTACATGTGCAATGCTTGAGGCCATTCTGAGGAAGTATCTTATCTCAGAGCCAAAAGAAGGAGGAAAACTGCTAATATGAAATCCAGGGCCAGGAGCAATCCTAGGAATTCACCATTTAAGTTGCCTCTCCTTAGGTAACCAGAGGTTCAGAAGTGTGCTCCAGATCCTTGTTAAGGGACTCACCACGGTTCCCTCCTTCCCTCTTCTTATCTGGTATAAATACCTGTTCCTTTGAAGACTCCAGAGACACACTCTTAGATCCCCAAGTGTATCTCTAGATGAATACACTTGAAGGGTGGCAGACTTCTACTGAATTTCGAGGTGGACAAATGGGATGCTCATTGCGGGTAGATGCATGTCAGGTGAACAATCTTGTCAAGGCAAGTGAAGACTCTTCATATGGCAGAAGATGCCTGAGTGGCAATATTCTGTTCTTGTGACAGAAATAAAAAGATTGTGGTTACAAAGACTTCCCAAAATTTGGGTGTAGGATACACTCTTTCCTACCTGGATAGAGAAGGGAGTGTGCAGCTACTACTGAGATGTGCCCAGGCTGCAAACTCCTGAGGCTGCTGGCTTAGCTGGGTTGGTGGAGCCTGTAAAAGTCTGTGCATGTAATCCAACCCACAGAGCAACACTGTGCAGCATGGCTTGAGGGTGTGGTGGTAAGAAGCAAGGGTGTTGTGCTTCAGGTTGCAGTGGCAGATGCAAGGGTGTTCTCACCAAAGGCCTGAGTTTGTATCCTGTAGACGACTCACATAAGCAGAAAATCCCATGGCACTTCCTAGTCTTATTAGGTGGCAAAGTCTGTGACATTCATTTCCACGGCTGGATAGCCCCAGCTCTTCAGAAATTTGGCTTTGAGGAGAGAGTTGCAGGCACTCTTGCAGGACAGTGTGAACATAGCTACTGATGGCTTTGCATTTATTCAGCATATCTGCTGATTTCAAACAGCCCTGTAATTGTGCATAGCTCAAACTGCTTATGGCATCCATTAATAATTTACAATGTCATGTTTACTCATATCGCACAGTCAGTGACCTATCTGCCATAGCTCCCAGTAGAACTTAATGTGTGCCCACTCTAGGTGAAATACCTCTTAGAGAAAGAAAAAAACAGACTCTTAATTTTCTTCCCTTGCTTTAGAGTTTCTTAGCTGTTTCCTTTGCTTATGTCTGCTGATCTTCTTCCTCAAAGTTACCAGACTTTCTTTTTACATTCTCAAACAGGACTTTTTTTTCCATTAGTGCAGCAACATTTATTCAACCAGGATTATTTAAGAATTTGAAAATGGAATATGCATCTTCCACATAGGAAGATTCCTGGATCAAAATATCAACTGCATTGCACTTGTGTAAATCCGAAGCATCTTCACTGATGTTGATGCAGTTACAGCAGTATAGGAATAATGCAAATGAGGTGTCTTCAAGACATAATACTGTACTTTGAGTAATTAGTTTCTCAGTTTAAGCTTGTAACAATCAATCTCAGTCAGAAGTGGGAGGAAGAGAGAGAAAAATAGAAGTTGAATAGGATCATTATACACACCTTAGTTTAGTAAGCATATAATTCTATTACTGTCAACCTTATCAGATTTTGTTACCCTTTTTTTTTTTTCCTTGTGTTTCTTTGGACAAAGAAATTACTTTCTTTCACCAGCTAAGGGCTAAGCGTATGTCTGAAAATAATTAGCAAAAAAGAAATACTACCTCTTATTTTCAGACCCACCTAATATTATAATTCATGTTCCTTCTTTTCAATACACATCTATACACATTTCATATCATGATCTTATAAACCTGCCATCTTTTGTTTTGATTATACAATTTTATTTTTTTTCATCAAATGTGAATCATAACAAAAATTAATTTCCAGTTAAAGTTTTCATGCCACAATCTTGCTAGATTCCTCTTATTCTGTAAGCTGAATAATGCTCATTTTTCTGCTTGAAACAGTAAAAATTGTTAGTTTACTATCATCTAATCTGCCTACCTATTCTCTGTCTGGATAAAGGTTTAAATGAATAGATAAATACTTTGTGTATCTAAAAAAAGAGAAGCAACATAACAGTAATCCCTAAATCAGCTTTACATGCTGCCTTAAAAGCAGAATACTTTGCATCATTTAAATAGGAAAGTCGGAAATATGTTCAAAGTTCATTGCTGTACTCTCAGGGGAGGAGAAGACCTGCTGAATTATACTTCAGTGAGAGAGGTGGGCTAGCGCAGACGTGTGTTGGTCTGGATAAGAAAAAATAATCAGGGATACCAGCCTTTAAGAGTATGACTAACCCACTTCCTAACTGAGTGACACCAAAGCAGTTTATCTGTTTTCTTGGAAACATGCCTGTGCTTCTGTCCCCTTCCTTCTTGAAATGTACTGCACACAGAGCAGCTGCCAAGCCAGATGAATTGCACACTAGGGGGAATTGCTGAAAATAAGCAGAATGCAGATTGAAAATAGGACTTGGGAATAATTGCAGGAGAGGAAAACAAGCATGGTTTTCTCCATCGTGGTTTCCTCTTAACCACTTTCCAGATGCTTTATGTACTACGGAAAATACTCTAGAGAAGAGGTGTAGTGGCTTGAGCCAAATCAAAAACTCATTGCTGTCAATGAGTTTTGACCACTAAAGGTTTGGATCGAGCCCTCAGTCTCCCCGAATCCTGCATTCAAGGCCTCATGTATTAGTGAAAGACCTGAAAGAGTGCATTCAAATACAACATGAAGTTTTGTGTCTATGTCCAAAACTAAACTGAGTCCTGCCTTTCTCAGAGTCTTCCAGACAGTAGGAATGTGTCTTTGGCTGCCTGGGGACACTATTCCTCCTGCCTCCCTGGGTAGCTCTGTCTTCTCAGGGCTGAGGAGCTCAGTGGTTATTTCACAAGCCATCATACAGAGCATCCAACAAGCAACTGGAACAGGCTCCTGAAAAAAAGATATGAAGTGGACTTTCTTAAAAGACAGCTAGATAAGCAATTTCTCCTGGGGACACAATCTGAGCACTCATCCTAGAAGCAGGGAACATCTTTTTTTGTGCTCTCATCTACCCAACAGGATGCACACCTGTGTTTTCTGCTTCTTCCTAACCATTATAGACACTTTAATGTACTATGGAAGAAGAAGGGAATATTTCCAACTCTTCCTGTTTAAGTTGTGTTACTGTGCAAAAGAATGCAATATTTATTGTTCTGTAAAGAGAGCAAGACACAACACAAAGCAAGACTGTTTTTTTTCTGTATTCTGGCTTGGAGGCAGCTATCTAGGTTTCTTGTCCTGATCAGAGGCTTTATAAGGATTTAAGGAGCAATCACTGTGTAAAAAATTTGTAAAGGCTGTTAGGAAAAGGATGAGGATCCAGATATCCTATTGTCAGTGTCTTAACCATTAAGTTAGGAACCAACTTCATATATTCTGCATCATTTTTTGTTCCTTTTCCAATTCAATAGATCTTGATTTTTTATTCTATAGCTTAGTTTCGTCAGGATAGGGTCCAGAATTTCTCTATTTCTCCCTAAATGTCTTTCCAGCTAAACTCAGACCCTTTTATAGGAGGATACACATAGCATGATGGTTAAAATATTTTCCTAGTGTGCTTTCGTACTCCAAAAAATGTGTCCCATTTTCTTATGAATATTCCAGCAGTTGCACCCATTGCACAGTGATAAAATGAGAGCAGGAGCTACGTTTCAGAAGAGTGTAGTAATAATTACACTTGTCTTGTTGTTGTCCTTATTGTGGTGTGCTTACTGGGGGGTCCTGGGAGAATGCTTGCAAAACCATAGTCTTCTAGGTGTGCAGATGGAGTGCCAGGCCTAGCCATGCCTTATGCATAAGAGGCAGCACAGTCTCAAGTGTTCTCCCCTAACTATGGATTAAATAAAAACTCTACCTAAATACAAGCATGTGTCCTCACACCTCTAGATGTGAATGCAAACCAGTTTGAGTCCTACTACTGAAAATAATTGTGCTGAATTTGGTCAATAAAACTTCCTAAAGCATCAAGATGAGGACACAACATTCATACGTTATTATCATATTTCTTGCATATGCTAATAAGACTGCAATGGATAGTGTCATGTTTCCTCTCTTTCCTCTTCTTAATACAGTCTTAACATGTGAAATACTTTTTGGATTCTCTGGTAAATATTGAGCAGATACTCCAGTGTGGTGTTTGCAAAAAAACCATCCCTATCTACATTTCTTTTTTTTCATCTATAAAGAAAAATACACTTATTTTTAAGAAAGATGACTTTCATGACATGGAAAGCCAGCAAAACCCAAAGAAAATACATCAGAAATAAATTTTATTTCTATTCTATATAAGATAGTCCATTGTGAAAATTTTAATAAAATCTTGCATAGAAACATTTTATATGTCAAATGTATTTTGAAAGAAAACAGCATCATAGACTCAGACCCTAGACTTTTCTGAGGGGTCATTATTTGGAAAGAAGTATATTTTTTGATTGTATGTGTATGTATGCATATGTATGCATATGTGCAGTCATACATGTACATGCTAATAGTTATAGAGTGCCATCTGCTGTCATATGAGACTAAATAGTGTTGTTTCTGTTAAGTTTTTTTAGATCAATAAAGTTGCTGTGCCCTTCAAAGACTTTTTGATTAAGCCACACTAACAGACAAAGAACATTTTTAAATTGTAGGAAGAGTGGAGGTTGGTTTTTCCCTACCTTTGAACACATTGACCCCTCTAAACTTTATATTATATTTGGGTCAACAGCTGTCTGAATATGAAATGGCAGTGTGCCCAGGTGGCCAGGAAGGCCAATGGCATCTTGGCTTGTATCAGAAATAGTGTGGCCAGCAGGACTACGGAAGTGTTTGTGGCCCTGTACTTGGCACCGGTGAGGCCCCACCTCAAATATTGTGTTCAGTTTTGGGTCCCTCACTACAAGAAAGACATTGAGGTGCTGGAGCGTGTCCAAAGAAGGGCAACAAAGCTGGTGAAGGGTCTAGAGAGCAAGTCTTATGAGGAGAGGATGAGGAAACTGGGGTTAAACAACCAGCTTGGAGAAAGGGTGGTTGAAGGGAGACCTTATGGTTTTCTACAACTACCTGAAAGGAGGTTGTGGAGAGCTGAGGGGTTGGTCTCTTCCCCCAAATAACAAGTGGTAGAATGAGAAGAAATGTCCTCAAGTTGTGCCAGGGGAGGTTTAGACTAGATATTAGGAAAAATTTCTCCACTGAAAGGGTTGTCAAGCGTTCGAACAGGCTGTCCAGGGAAGTGGTTGAGTCACCATCCCTAGAGGTAATTAAAAATGTGTAGATGTAACACTTAGGGACATGGTTTAGTGATCAATTTAGCAGTGTTAGGTTTATGGTTGGACTCTTTACGGTGATCTAGAAATAAATTACTCAGAGTTCAGGCACAATGTAAATAACAGCATAGATATTCACAAGCAGCATTCAATCTCCTTTTTTGGGAATGAAAATCTAAACTTGTTCTTCAGGAGAAAAGTCTGCCTTAAGAATTGGAGCTGTAGAAAGATTAAGGCAAAAATTTAACTTTACCACTCATCACAGATTCTTCATAGAGGCAAATTCAAAACCCCCCAGCCATACGGCATTTCATTCAAGACTGAAAACTTGCTCAAAGCCGTGTATCTTAAGACTGTTCAGTACTTCCCTCTGGTGGCCTGCACCATAAAATATTTCTCACAAATATTAAATTGTTTAAATCACTCTCTCTATTTGAACTTAGGAATTTTTTTTATTATGTAGATGTATAGAAGCACACATTTACTGTGGGGTGATGAGGCACTGGAACAGGCTGCCCAAGGAAGTTGTGGATGCCCTGGAGGTGTTCAAGGCCAGGCGAGATGGAGCTAAAATTTAAAGCTCAAGAAAATCATATTTACATCAATTTTTCAGAAAGAGAGAAGAATGAAAGACAACCATGTACTCTTCTAGGCAAGCTGACTTCTTAATCCCTTTAGGGAAGGTAGCTAGGGAATCAGAACATTTTCTTCTATCGGCCATGATTATAGAACTATATCTTCCACTCTGCTAAGGAATCTTTATGTGCTGCCACGATTATTTGGTCTTTCTTGTAAAATGTATTCCTGTAGAAATATCTCAGTCTTGACACTCTAATAGGACAATGTTTTGTGCTTCAGCTGCTTATGTATTTTCAAAAACTATCCAAACTTTTTCTATTTTCTTCTTTTGGCATTCAAATGCAGATACCTGTAATCTCATTTTCAGAGTTACTATCATCAGTATTTTCAATATTTTTTGGCAATGAGCACCTAAAGTAGGCTCTTAATATAGGCACCCACATAAAAAAGAAGAAGTAAAAGGAGCTAAAAGCTATGTGTAGGATTTGAAAAGTGGTACCATCTTCTCATTCACTCTCCCTTTCCTGAATCACTTCCTTTTGTCTTTTGCTGTGCTTTTCAATGCAAGTTACCTACCATTCATATTGCTGTGCATTACATTTCTTCTGTGAAACATTTAACTTTCTGCTCTTTTATCGTTATACATTTGATTACATAGTCTTCATTATATACTTTTATACACTACTGTCATTGCATTAATTTAGTCCATGAAAGATATCCATTTCTTTAAAAGTTGCTATCTTCTTAATTTTTTCCCTTCATTCTATAACACCATATTTTAAAATATTTTGTTCATGGAACACTGCTGTAGTGGCTTAAACAGCAGTTGAGGTAAAATATGGGAACAACTGAACTTAAATTGGAAAACACATTCTATTAGGTCTTATGCTGAGTTATTGCTGCTTTTCACAGTTCTGTGGTGCTTTCAGACTTTGAAGGATGCTGGAAAGACAAGCATATCAGGCCATAAATCTATACTGTATGTATGGGAACCTAAACAGAGTTAAATGTGGACCTGCCTTGAGAAGTGAAATTGTTGCTGGAAGGATGGTTAGAAAAATATTAGCTGGTGGGAACTCAACACATTTGTGTCAGCTTTCAGTGTTTTCTTGTACACAAACCGTTTCTAAGTAGAAAATCAATGAGGCTTATATTGTCATGTAAAACTAATCAAAATGTATAATTTGAAAGTAGTACCATCAAAGGCCAACACTTAGGTGAATATCTGGAATGGATTTCCAATTTCTATATTTCAGTAGGTTTAAATTTTGGCAGAAAAATGTAGAACAAGACACTCAAATTACTTACCTAAGATTTTGTGTTAAGTGACTGACTGTTTTATCCCATAATCAGGGACCAAGAAAAAAAAAGATACTGCATTACCTAGAGTTTGCCACAAATCTAGCAAGAAATTTTACTTTAATTAATAATATTCTTGAATAGATAAGTAAAGATAAAACTTAGGATTTTTTTTTTTCCTGAAAGAGGAATCGTGACCAAAAATATCCATTAAAAAAAATCAACAACAAAAAAAAGGCATTGGATTTTCAGCTTTCTCTTTAGCTAGATACATCTCATCTTCCTAAGTCCCTGATGAACCAGCACCATAACTCCACAGTCGGGTGGAAATTCAGTAACTGAAAGAATATAGCAGTCTGACATACCATTCAGGCAGTCTGGCAAACAGGCAGGTAAGAAACCAGGCACGGAAGGAAACAGCTTGTCCTAATCACTTAGTTCCTTAGATAAATTTGACAGAATCGATATAGTATCATGTAGTATTATAGTTTGGAGTAATTGGCTTATTGTGCCAGGGAATAGTTCCAGTGGTATTATAAACAATTCTGATTTTTGCTTAAAAATTGCTTAAGCAAGAGCCAGACTCAACTTCCACAACAATTAGTTGGAATAATTTTCTTTTCAGAGTTGTGCTTTACCTGCAGACCTGCAAATCTGCAAGAGTTTTACATGCACATTTTTATTCATACACTTTTTAAAACATATGAGCAATTATTCTAAGAGTAAGTAAGTAATGCTCAATTTAAAAATGTGCTGCAGTAAGTAAAAAAGTTGAGGACAATAGCAGCTCATATCCCCAGTTGCCAAAGAAACTAGGAAAGTAAAAAAAAAATGGAATTCAAAGCCTTCAAATACCTTTCAGGTTCCAAGTATTATTAGAGATATCCTGTCTGTGAATATATACCATGACTTAATATGTATTCACTAAGTGCTGTTTTTCTTGACTTCTTTTAAAAAAAAGTAAATTGCTATGTCCTCTTTTTATATGCAATATTTACTGTTTTTCTTTTCACTGTATATGTGTTCAGTTACTAGGTGCCTTTACCAAGCAACTTATATCAATGAATTCCAGGTTTTCTTGTAATTGAAATATAAACACCTAAAGTAATTTTTAAGATCTACAAAGTGCCAGTGAGGTGTCAAACTGAAATTAATGTCTGTGCAAGACCATTCTTAAAGTGTCAAATATCAAGGTCAGATCTGATTACATCAATAGCACAACGAGAGGTAAAGAAACCCTTAGGTACTCCTTACTTGGCTCCATGGAACCAAGCCTTTCACTACAGATCATAAATAAGAAGAAAAATGACAATGTTTCACACTCCAATGTGTAAGCATTTATTTCCTTTTTCCAGCCTTTATTATTGTACCATTATTATAGAACTTACCATCATACACTTACTGTAGTGCATTAGTAGGATCAAAACAAAGGGACTCCCTTTGAATAAAACAAATAATTATGTCTTCTATAATTAAGACAGTTTTGAGGAAAGCTTGCAACGTTATCCCTAGGTTTTTGGAAAGCCCTTGTTTAGCTCTTGGAAATCAATGGTGTTCTTTAGAATTTTACTGCTCTTCTTTTGTTATCACGAAAAGAGCTCCCAACAATAAATTGTCATTGACTCCAGAACAGAATTAAGTTTAAGAGTATTCCCAGCAATAATATTCAAAATGCAAGCATTATGCTACATAGCATAACATTACCCTGCAACAGTAAATATCTTAATGCATTTTGGATTCTTATGTCCTGTTTTTTATACACCTGACATATATTTAAGTGATTTTTTCAAGCTTTTCATTGAAACATGAGTTGTGAAAAGAGAACAGTTGTTGTAGCTGTTTTTATTGTTGCTGTTGTTTAAAGAAAGCCAATTTTCAGTAATAAGAAGTGAAATCTAAGAAATCTGATAGATAGTTGACAAACCACAAAATTGTGGGAACTGCCAATCCTAATACAGCTTCACAAAGATATAATGTATTTCACTTTCATAATAACTAGCTGAAATGAAGGCCTAGCTTTATATATCAGGGGACAATTACTAGTAAAGCTCTTTTATGTTTGGAAGAGCCCATTCTAAACCTTATGAACATGGACACATAGAGAAGGTTTTTAAATGAAAAAAAAGCTATTCAGCTATTCAGGGATGGAGGATAGAACTGGAATTACGTTATAGAATGTAAAGCCATCCAAAGGGAAAAAGGAATCTATTTTAAGAAACTTAATTTATTTCTAAAGCTAATAGATATGAAAGATAAAGATACAGTAATACAGTTCCTTTATCATTTTAAAAGGTTTAAAAATAGAATTTTAGGGGAATACATATATTTTACAGCAGCCACTTTAAACTTAGGCATTTTGTCTCCTGCTTCAAGGGAGGGAAAGAGAGATGTAAATTGGCAGAGCATGGCAGTTCACTCAGATTCCTACAGTAGGGTGGGAAGAAGTGCTGTCTGAAGAAGCCTGTCTTTCTTCCCTGACTACAGGCTGTCTTGAACAATCAGCTTATACTTGATTCCTAATATTTGGATAGCTAAAATTAGGCAAGATAAATTCCACCTTATGTTAAATAGTTCTCCATGAAAACAGAAACATGAAAAAGGCTGTGAGGTGGAAGATAATGGGATTATCTGCATTGCTTGTGCCAAGGGTGCAGTGAAGAACCTTTGGTCTTCAGCCGAGCTCCTAGTATCCAATGTGCAACACAAACACAGAACAAAAGAGCATGCCCTGCCCTAGGTAGCTTATTCATTCCCCACTGACAAAGATCCTAATAGTTCTACCAGAGAAGGAACTCTGGTTCCTTCAGAGAAGACCATGCTGGTCTGCTACAAAAGTATGATCTTAGTCATAATTCAGTAATGAGCTTTTTAATGCAAGTAGAGAATACTTTAGAAAGGTTAAATGTTAATACCTTATATTGGTATCTGTTCTGATTCTTAAGGATGCCTTATTCGTCAAGCTTCCACACAACAAAAGGTCTAACTTTCATGACAAGCTGAAAATATTTAACAAGCTGAATGTTTTAAGAATTCAAAAGCATTTGTAAGCACCTGGACTCCTATATTATGTGTGTCGACTGGTAAGGCAAAGGTTTCTGTGTAGCTATAGGCTACATGTGGAAGTATGTGGAAGAATAATTTTCTAAGAGATTTGATTTAAAGATCCAAGGCTAAAGTCAGATAAAATTTTATTAATTTCAGGGTATATATCCCAGATCTACTATCCATCCAGTATGAATTGTCTTCTTTTTCCTTCAAGCTGTACTCATATAATCACAGTGCAGACTATCACAGAAGATACAGAAGTTCATGACAATGGACAAAACCTCTGAAATATTGGCTGTTTTTTCCTATAAGACAGGTCATATCATTTGTCTCTGGCCAACTTTTCTTCCTCCTTTCTGTGTGACACACAAAAAATATAGATAATCAAATCCTGGTTAACATCCCATACAAAACGACGGCCATACTAGATACACAGTGGATGTATGCAGGGCATGACAGACTTCGGTTGGTGGGAAGTTGTTACAAATTCTTCCATATCAAGGATTAAGCTCTATTAACTGCAGTGTATTAACTGGTCTTTAAAATTCTGATGACATGTATAGGAACTAAAAATATTAAAGCTGCAACATTTTAAAACAAGAAGCAAGTCATCCAAAATGCATAATAGGTTGCAATACAAAATTTATTTACTACTGGTTTGCTTTTTAACAAGCTTTAGCACATAATTTTCAAATATTCCAAATATTGGTTGGTGACTATTAATTTATTTATTTGTTTTCAAATAGAAAAATTCTGTAAATCACTTGTTTTTGTGAGGCATGTGCTGTTAAATCCAGTAGCTGAAATATAGTTGGACATACAGTAACATCTGAAGTGAAACTTTAGGAAGTTATATAGCAATAACTGTAATGAATTAAGAGATAATTGAATTCAAAAGCAATTAATCTGCAAGATGTTTTTTAGCTGATACATTAGTGGCATAACTATAAAATTTGAGAACTTCCATCAGACATTGCTAGACACCTCAAGAGATAGACAAACCTCTTATTAAAAGGGTTTACATAGTTATGGCAGAAAATTAAAAGCTGATGATTCATTTTGCTATTACAGAAGAAATAACATTACTTGGAATTTATAAATTATTCTTTTTGTCATAGAATGCATAATGAATCACAATTTTTGTTCTTCACTTGCTTATTATTAATTTAACAGGAATAGAGATGGTGTAATATATTTTCTCGAATTCTATTTTTTATTAATAGAAGTCTTCCTTTTCAGGTTTAGCCTGGTGACCAAGAGGAATGTGGTGTTGGAGTAATGAAGGAGCAAAGAAAACAGGTCTCCTTGAATTTCAGTTCTCCTGATTTACATAGCAGCCTGTTCAACAGAGAAAATGATTCTATTACCCACAACAGAACACACACTTCATTATGGAGAAGTGGTGTGCGCTGCTTTAATGAAGCCATAGACTACAACGCAGGGATTGTGAAGGGCTCATTTGGGATGCAGCTCCTTACCTGGTTGCAGAAACATATAGGGAATGTGTACGTTTTATCCTTTCTCCAGCTAATATGCAAATAGTTGTAAAAGGAATGAAATTAATGGTATTACATCAACATTTATATAGAAATTATTTATTTATATGTGTTTACGTATAAAATATCAACCCTCTTTCCATCCAATAACTGCCCTCATTCCAGGACCTACTTTCAACATTTCTCTTTCTCTGGAGAAAACAGTACAAAAGTTATTCAACACAGAAATGAATTTTTGTAAATGTTCCTTTTTGAAGATATCAGTGATACATATTAAGGATTACTTGAAACATATTATCTTGTTTTCAAGATAAGGCTTCTATTATTTATGCTGCATTTCTCAAATTGAAAGCAGTGCAAATCTCAGGATTTTTAGAAGAATTCTGCATGGCACAGAGTACACCAGATACAAAGGGTCTGTGTTGAGTGCATGTTTGGATATAACGGTAACAGAGGAGCTTCTGGTTTTGTCCATGTTGCATAACTGCAGTACCCCTGAAGATTTTATTTGGCTTTCAGAGTGAATCGTCTGAGTGCTCAGTGTCTGATTCCAGGAATGCCCACCAGGACATCCTGAGCAGAGTCTGGCCAGAGGAAATTGGGAGGGAGAAGCTGCCCTTTCAGTGCATGTCAGAACATCCTTAGGCCCACTGTGAAACACCTTGACATGAAGAATGTCAGATGCCCAGCAGCAAACAGGTCCCACCTGAGAAAGAAGAAAGGGAGCAGCTGCACCTACAGCATCCCATTGGATGGAACTCTGTAAGATCTCCATAAGGAACACAAATCAAATCCATTTACTTTCAGGCTTTTCTCATCGCAGATTCATCTCTAGTCTCATGTGAGAGTCTCATACCATAAGGACATATCTGCATGCCATGTAGCCCAGGTCAGACCTCTATTAGGAGTAAAAGATGTGCAAGAGACAATCATTCTGCTGCAACAAAGGCACTACAAATGTGGTTTATCTATAAGCAGTGCAAACACAACCTTCTTATCCAGTATACAGGCCTTCCCCACCATTCACCCATCCTCAGGGCTGAAAAACAGCCACTTCTCAGCTTGGAAACAGGTCACAAGTCTTCGTCTGGGTCCAGCCACTACTAGCACACCCAGTAAGGAAAAGATGAACTGCTCTTTCGTGGGCAATGTCTTTCTGGGGTCGATCCCAGAATACTTAAATTCATCTGCTGTTGCTCTTGACACACCACCAGACTGTGTTCTCTGAGATATGCCCTGTAGAGTGTATGGCAGTGTATGGCATACACTATGACAGCGTAGCTCCTCACAATATGCCTTGTTCTCCTCTCGCATGGTGCTCTCTAGGACCTGTACTTTTCCACTATCTTCCAAGCTTGTTTATGATGGCTTCTGACACATACTAGTGCAGTGACACTATCCTAGAGAATGATGATGGGACATTTTAGAGAAGGGTGGTACTTCATGGCACAGACAAGTTAGAGTGGGTGAACACCAAGTATCTTGCTAGACGTGCTGTGAGGACCTGTAGGATGGCTTGATGAGAAAAATGTACACAGTTTGGATATGTCTGAACTACCCTAGAAATGCCCTGGGAATTTGGTGTGTTGACAGCAAGTATGAGTCTGAGGTGGTTTTGCCAGCATGGTCTTTAGAGTGGCCAAAAAGAGCAGTGGAGACAGAACCAGTGAAAATGAGAATTGTCAAGTTAAACCTCCAGTTTGCCAAAAGCAGAGCTTCCACGAGCTAACTGTAAGGAGGGGCATAAATGTGAGGCAAAGAAGTTATCAGTTCCAAATTACCTTCAGATCTGACCTTCCAGTTAATGTGCACAATGTTTAGCTCTTATTTTCAAGATATTTATGTTTCTGAAAGCAAAAGTGAAGGTAAAATGCAGGTCTGATGAAAGTAGGAGGTCTGTACTATCTTGGTCTAATTTTCTTGCCACTAAATGAGAATTTAGGTGCCTGGGTGAGGGAGAGCCCTGTGATAATTTCTCATTGCTTACTGCCCTGGCCCCATGACCCTTGCTAATGCAGAGACCTCACATCTTTTGCCCTCAGTTGCCTCAGGACTCTCATTCCTTGCCTTTCTTGTCTCAGAGCTGTTCTGAGCCCTTTTAGCCCATCCCCTTGCTTCCCATCACTCAATTCTTCCAATCTCAAAGCCTTCCCTGCCCTCTGCCCAGCTGCTTCCAAATCCCTTCCTGACTTAACAGTGCAGGTTCATACTCCCTGGCACTTCCCCACCACCTCTTCTTACCCATGTCTGTCTCCAGGAGGCACAGCTTTTTGGCAGAGAGGCTGCTGTGCTCCTCTACCTCTGCAGTGCCTGCACCCAGTGGGGGTAGCTACTGCACATCAGGCCACCACTGCTGCAAGCATCTGCTTGTACTCTTCAGCTCATTTCCGCTCACGTCCTCCCAGCAATGGTTGTGGCTGTCATTCTGGCAGGGATTTCAAAATCCTGCAGAGAGATTGCATTTATAATGTATTGTCCTAGGTGCGTTTCAGAGGAAATATTCAGGAAAAAGAGGGGAAAAGAAAGCCCTCACTGCAGGAGCCTTCTCTACTCTGTCAGCCATGGAGATTTTCTGGGAGGATCTTTGAGGGTTTATTTAGCTTTCTCTCTTAAAAAAATTGGCAAATGTTTCTAGGAGATTTTGGCTTTGCCTCAAAACCTTAATATAGCATTAAGGAGAATTACATAATTTAAAGGCAGCAAGGCCAAGTAGGTCATCCAGTACAACCTCTCAGCAGAGCAATCTTGCGCTGTTTAGCGTATTTTGTGATGCCTTTATTCAGTCTAGATCTGATTTACAAAGGGTTGAGGCTTCCTGTACTCCTCAGGGGTTTTCTGAAAATTTACATGATTTTAATCTTTAGAAGTTTGAACATAAGAAGTTTGATACCTGTGACTTTCATTCAGATTACAGAAACTTCCATTTTACACCATACTAATTTCACTTATTTACAAAAGCTGAAACATACTGCTATAGCTCAGCAGCAACATAAATAAAAGTGAAAATGGGCTACTCAGTCATTTTCTCTTTGCTGTTCATTCACAGGGAAAAAGAGATGTAACTAAGCAAGCTCTCCCTCTTCCTATAATCATCAGTGCACCTCACCTATTTTCAACTATTACATCTGCACTTTTGACTGAGCATGTCTTTTTTTTCCCCTTCTCTCATGTTTCTTTTTACTTTTGACCTTTCAGTCATTTCTCAATACCTTTTCTCAATTGCTTTGGGAGACTTTATGAAATACTTCAGAGTGTTCTGCAAAGCTGTAGGATGCCTGAAGTTCACAGTAAGTCCTACTGCTTTGCTAGAGTGCATGAAGCTGTTCCACTGAAACCAACAAGGATTTTGATACAAATTTCTCTGGGGTTCAAACATCACCTTGTTTCTGCTCTTTTTCAGCTTCACTTTCCCAACTAAAGTTTGAAATCACTAATTCTGATAAGAATGATTTGATATAAATTCTTAAAGCAGCAAATAAGATGTGTCAGCTTGACTTCCAACACTTGTATCAAGTGGGTTTTTGTTCTAGCAGGCCACAGTACTACAAATTTGCATACTTGGCTGTGCAGGTAGGAAAAATCCCATTGACTTGAGCAGGACTATCTAGAGGCACAAATTCACCATGGATAATTGTGTGATGAAGGGTGTGATTGTCTTCATGACACAATGGGAACAGCTAGGCTTGTGTTAGTGCTGAATAAGAAACTTTAGAAATTCAGGATTTGAATCTTGTGCATGAACTGTAATAAGGCCATTCCACCTGTTACGTTTCTCTGTGCAATGAAGAAAGGTGAGAGCTGTACTAGAACTGGCATTGAAATAAAGAGACAACGTAAGTGTTTATGCTCTCAAGTGCTTGGGGTGCCATTTGAGTTAAGTCTTATTACACTGAGTATCATCCACACCTCATGTGCTGTTGAAAGACACTTCTAACTCTTTGCCAATATATTTTTGGACACAGTAAAGTATTTCTTGCTGTGATAGTGAATGACAATCTTTAAAATTCCATTTATGGGGAAGTATCTGCAGAGAATTTAAGGAAATGAGCAGGATGTGGCCTCTGCTTGGGCATGTGTGTGCAGTGGATATGGTATTGCCTGTTGTACAACAGGCTGGAATTAGTCTTCAGAATTCTTCTTTTTAACTATGTGCCCTAGATGTATTTGAAATAAAACTGGGTAAAATGTTTGCTATTATGCAATGGGTATTCTGTCTGGGATACCCAGACAAAACACATATAAGTTTTGCCTCATTGTAATTTGATGTGCTCAGTTTTGAAAAGCACTCTTTTTCCCCATTGGGCTGAAATATTCATAAGGAATAAAATATTTTGCAAAAACTGCATTTTTTCATGAAGCAAACAAAGTGAAACTTAGTAAATGGTTCAAGTTATAAACTATTAATCAAGTTTATAATTGTACATTATATTGCTATGAAAATAATGTTTTTGAGTCACCTTATGTGACTCTGGTCCTTCTGGAATAAAGCATTAAATTTCCGAGTGATGGAATTGTTTCTAGCCATCTGAATGCTGAACAAGATCATTGTGATTAATGGCTGTCACAATTAATATAGAAAGAAATAATAATGACTTTCAATTTTGCAGTAAACTGTTGAAGGTAACAGGTATCTTCTGTGATGTACTTACTCTATGTCTACAAGAGATTAACGTTTTAATGAATACCATTAAATGATGTGAAACTGCTGTTCTTCATTCCCTTTGGAAACAAATATTTTGTAGGTTACTGTTGACCAAGTAGTAAAAACTCATTAAGTTAGATATAATTATAGGGGAAGTGTGTAGGATATGTCCTTAAAGAGAAATTAAATTTTTGGACCTGGAACACTTAGATTGAGGTGTAACTGATAGTTATCAGACTCAGTCCAAATTACAACAACAAACCTGCATGAATAATAATTAATTGCATATTCACTTTTGAGAACCAGACTTTCAGAAACTAAATAGTGATTTGTATACTGAAAAAGTATAGTAAATAATTATCCAGTATCACACATTGACCATTAAAGTCAAACTTTCTTCTTGGTGCAATATGTGAATGCATGTACCAAAAGACAGTTACCTTTACTCCTGAAAATATAAATGTTTGAGACAGAGTAAGGGTGACAGAAAACAACAATGGGGGCTTGAGGCTTAATGGCATTAAATGACATATAGTCTTGGGTACATGATCATGCCTCTTATTTTTAATTTTGTTGTGATAATAAAAATTAAATATTACTAGTTTTATCTTTGTGATCATGTTCTAGTAGCTCAGGACAGAGTTTACTTGAAGCTAGGGGCACTTCAAAGATTTGACTTTCACACACCGTAGGTAATCTGCAGACATTAGTAAAATATCTAATAATGGTCATAATATTTCTGTGGATAAACTGGCAACAAACACCTACCCAAAAATTTGCTTCAGGTTTAAATCAGTATTTTCCTGCTCCATTTCGGTTGGATTTTGAGAGTTTCTTTCTTCTAGATTTTTGTGGATCTCCACATTAATTGGTTTTGAAATGGTTGATTTCTAAACTGTCCCCAAACTGCATATTCTCTGACTGAATCATGGGGGAAACAACATTACAAATTTTTAGGCATATTTCTCTAAGTCCCCCCAAATATTATTCTTGCCACGAAATGGGCATAGAAGGTGTTTTTCTGCTTTCTCAAAAGTGCCAAGTCTATAATGAATTCTGAATTCAGTACCTTTCTGAATTCAAACCATGTGTGAATGTTCTCTCTGAAATACAACAGAAGTTTTCTGTACAGCAGGCTGCACCTTTGGCGCTCACCAGTTGTGCTTCCCTCTCACTGCTGAGCAGTTTCATCTCAAAGTTCTGTGGACGCAAACTGGCAAATTCTGAGGCTGCCTTAACAGGATGGCTTTGGGGCATCTGTAATTTTACAGATGGGCATGTGTAGTTTTACATATGAAAAGTACCATATTGGGACACAGAATCTGACACAGATCTTTTGTTGTCGTTAATTTAAAGTTTGAGAAAATATATACATCAATACAGTGTGAGTGTCTAGAGCTGAAACTCGGGATTCAGACTCTTATTGACATTTGTCTATGTATCTTGAGAAGTGAGGAGGAAAAAGCTTGTTTAGACTGTCCCTGAGTTTAAAGGGAATGTCAATATTCAGGCTTGTAATCAAATCCCAGTGTGCTTGCTCCTGTGCCTGTTTGATATGGATCCTCCTCGTCCCACCACCTGAAAACAGAAATAACTTTAAATGACGCATCCTTTCACTGTTCAGTTTTAAGAGAATAGATATCAGGGAAAGATACCTAGCAGCATTGTACAAATCAACATTTAGCAGATAGTGAGCAGATTTGTAAGGCAAAAAGGCTCACACACCTGCCTTCAGCCTGAAAAATTACAGCAGTAATGCTTATTTGCAAAGCTGTGGAAAAATTCCATCCACGGAAAAACATCCTCCATTAGGGATGCGTATTTTTTTTCCTTTGTTCCATCTCTTTTCTGATATTTACATTACAGTGAAGGGCCTGGTAGGCTGACTCTAACCAAACCACCCTCAGGTCTGCAGGTTGGCTTGAGGAAGAAACAAGGGCTCGATGTGGGAGCTGTGGGCAGCCAGCGGCCGTCCTCGGCTTCGGTGTGCCTCTGGGACCGCCGTGCAAGCTCAGCTTTTTGCAGCTAACTCCTACTGAAACTACACTGAATTAGATGCCTTAATATTTTGAAGCTGTGGGACAAGTTCAGCTTTGAAAAGGTTTTTAGTTTTGATTAGTTGAAAAAATTGGTGGGTAACCAAACATCCTGGGCCATTTTCTAAAGAGAAAATTTTGCTGAAGCCAAATGCCGGGGCTCCACTCGGAAGCGCTGGGGTACAAGGTTAGTTTCTTCTAGAGTTATCACCAACAAGTGGAGCTTCTGTTTTCACAGGTCCCTCTTGCTACACTGGGAAAAACTGTCAGTTTCCTAGGCAATAACACTTACCACCTTTCCCTTTGTTACCTTTAAAAGAGCTGCTGTGCATTAATTTTAAAAAGTAGATGCAATTTATCCAGCTCGGCCACTCTTGTTTTTTTCACCAACTAAACAGGGCAGTCTACTTCATCCTGATTCAATTGATGTTTTTGCCTACTGGGAGCACAAGTAATAAATAGTAACCTTATTTAATGATCACTGCAGTGGGTTTGCAATAGTTGTTCAATAGTTTCAGTGACATAGTAGTCTTTGTTTGATGGCTGTGTGGGTTCCCACTAGGTCTGAAAACATTAAAGATCGGAGGAAAGCCATTTTCCTTCTTAATGGGAGAATCAATTGCACTGAACATATAGGTTCAGACTGATATGATTAAATGGCATGTGCTAAGGAGATGGACTTCTAGCTGTATATTTTAGCCTCTAAAGAAGCAAGTGCTAACCAGTGCTGATCTTCATACCATATCGGCTAAGAGCATAAAGTTGGACATTTGTTGTATGTTTTTGGTGTTCAAAAGAACAATATTGTAAGCTACTTTCTTTGATTTATTGCCTTTTGAGGCAAAAGAAATCTGAAACCTTAAGTAGCCTTAGGGGATTTAGAACTTGGCAAGCAAAGGATAATGTCTTTGTTTTATGCTCCTAGAGGTCCATTGGCAGATAGGAGAGGATCTAATTTCATTGTCCTTCATTTCCATAGACATGTGATCAAGAAAGGCTGCACATAGTGCAAGATGCTGTTGTTTTTGTTGACCTTAGAAGTGTAATCTGTGAAGTCTGGGTCATTGTGATAAAAGAAGTTCTTGATGCCATATATATCTGTCCCCTTTGGCTCTTCCCCTTTCCGGTACCCATTAACATACAGTGTTGTTACATCTATTCTGAAATTTGGAAGCATTTAACTGATCATTTTACAAATAAATCTAAAATTAACATTTTGTTTTCAACATTAAATACTTAGAATTCCTACAAAAAACAGATGAAGGACGTTTATTTATGTATTTATTTTGTACCCTGTTTTTCATCTGGACATATATAGAATAACAAATACAATTTTACAACATTGTTCTGCACCACTGTAAGCTGTTCTCAATGTCAGAATGTTTGTTCCTCCACTAACAGGCACAAATCTCTTCAAAGTTTACTTTTAGATAACAGTAGTAATAATAATGCAGCCTCTGTTTACTGAAATGTTGCAAAGTTATTTCCATTAATGGTAAAAAATGTTGATTAATTATCACACACTTTGTTATCTACAGTGTCCATGTGGTTTTGAACATTTGTACCACTTTACAGAAACTGGAATTTCTTTTCTAGGAATCCTGCTCTTCAGTCTTTGAAGATAGTGACAGCACTGCCATTGACTTCACTGAAACTAGAATGTAAGCCTTCAACTGCCATGTAATCTATATTAAATACACAATTTCTTTTTGTTTGTCTTCTATTGCACTTGCTTTGTAATGATTATTTTCTGAATTCTGAAGATTAGTCTTTCAGTAAATCATTTAGTAGCCCACTGGATTTCCTTAATCTTCCAGACTCTTTTCATTGTCTCTTTTTTCTGTGGAAGGAGCTTTTCAGTCATATTCTATTTAAAAATGTCATAGGTGACATAACAATAGTCATAAAAGTCATAAAGTCAGCTAATGCTGTCTATATGCTGCAATCCAGTTAGAAAGTGGAGTGGATTGAATTACACCATTCTGAACTGTTCTCACATAAATCTTAAGTGGTGGTTGACATGCAGATTGTGTGCCACATTCTTGTCTGGGGAGGAAATTCATTCCATATATAGATTTGACCTCTTAAATGTAGAATACTGAAACATTAACCTCTTAGGCATCCTCTCCCTAGAAAAGAAATAGGTGTATTCAGTTGGATTATTCTCGTTTCTGTTAGTTTAACATGTGAAAGTCATTTCTTCATCAATAAAACAAAAATGGTCATGATTCCATAATTGTTAACCATATATCAGTGTAAAATCACATAATCAGAGAAAATAGGAAGGCTCTGAGGTGCAAAAAATCCCAAGGTGCACTACATGAATCATCTTAGCCTGTTTTGGGAATTCTTGAGAGAAATAAACTCACAACTCTGAGTTCCTCATGGATTCAGTAATGTCTGCTGATTTCCATGGAGCCTCTCAACCTGTGCTGTGTGCACCATTGAAACTGCCCACACAAGCATACAGAGAACTTCCCAGGATATTCAGGCCAAGGCTAATCCACCTCTGTGGAACGTTATAAAAGATTTTCTTTCCTGAGGGCAAGTAACATTACATTTTAGAACTGTTGGACTACAAAGACTCTGAAAATGAAGAACTTGCATTTATATCAGTGGCAGAAAAAGCAAGCTACAAGACTTGGTACATATTTTAAGCACTGCAGTGATTATATAGTTTGACTTTGAGAAATTGAAGGCCCAGCACCTGAGGAAAGGATTTGCTCACTGTGCAGCAGAATGTTTTTAGGTACAGTGTGACATTAGCAAGTCTATCTAAAAACCATAAAAATTTAGGACTAAAGAAAACCAATTTTCGTCTCATAACTCAAATGGCAGAGGAAACAACATGGAAAATAGTAAATAGCATGCTTATTAATCCTAAATTAAGCTGCAGTTGATTATTTTCTTTGGATTTGCTGGGCTTTATGTCTTCGTTTCTATGGCAAACTGTCAGGATAAATGGAAGAAAATTACTAAGCAATGCCTTGCATGATGATCATCTCTCATATATTAACTCCCCCACAACATCCATATAACTCACTCACTGTTTGGTGCGCACTGAGGATATAAGAGCACACTGCTCTTACTCTTCATCACAAACTACACTGCCAGGAAAGGCTCACTGACCAATAATCATAGAATCATAGAATCATCTAGGTTGGAAGGGACCTTAAAGGTCATCTAGTCCAACCATCAACCTAACTCTGACAAAAAAATAAATAAGAAATAGGAATAAAACTTGTCATAAGCTATGTTTCAATTGCCTAAACATCAGGCAGTGACAACATTCTGTGCCCCCAGTGTTCTCCTAAAGTTTCAAACATTTCTGCATAAAATTAAGACATATGACACAGGACGTGAAGGAGACCTCTGCCCTTCTGGAGTGATAGCAGGAGGCCACAGTATCTAAAATGGCATCAGAAAGCTATATTTAGGTAAGTAAATTTTGCCTCCGTGATGACAGCAGATGGGATACCTAGGGTTGTCAGATCATGGATGCTGTGACTGCCCATCTGCACTACGGATAAATGACTGCTATGATAAATATGTAAGGGCTGTCACAGGTTCAATCTTTCCTCTCTTCCTCCCTGTCCCAACTTTCCCTTTGTCATCACCCTCTGGATGTACCTCAGACAAGTATGCATGGCCTTGAACATGAGTACATGGCTGGTTCACACAGCAGGTAGATCAAAGATCAGCAGCCAGAATGTATGATCTCTGTGAAGAGGCAAATAAATTTAAGCCACAGAACGTAATATTAACAACTTTCAGACAAAAACAAGTTTGGTTGTTTTTCATCTGGCAGCCTAAGATATAAAAGGTTGTAGATAAACCATTCCTAATCCCCTGAATCAATGCCCCAAAAGAAGATACATTTGTTTCTTTAAAGGATGTCAAAGACTGTTTATAGATAATTAGATTAACTTGATTAAACATCAGTTTCTCCAGTGAATACAAATGATTAGCATTTGTTAATCATAGTTTACTGTATTTGATAAGCTCTCAAAGAAAATAGGTGGTTTTGGGATTCAGTCATTTGAAATAAGTTGCTGTCAGCCTTAGAAATAATGACAAGACAAAAGAACTAATGAATTCTCTGATATCTGTGCATTATTAGAGAATAAAACTAACTGTAGTAGCAACAATAACAGCAATAATAATGACAGAAACAGCAATACTACATTTGGAGATTGTAGGAGAGAGCTTTTCTATTACTTTAGTATCTTTAAAATGGAAAGGATCTCTTCTAATTTAAACACCTGTTGCATCTGATAGAGATTATCAGTGCCTGCTACTGGTTTGTAGTTGGATGACAAAGACTAGTGGGAAACCATCATAGTCAATAACTGATGCTAGTTCATCTCATTCCATTGGTGTCAGCAGAGCTGGAATTTTTTTCACCACATTCAAGTCTGGCTTTTACTATTTGCAAATGGCATATGGGAAATATTTGATCAATTGTATTTATTCTTTGCTGACTGCAGTGCTATGGGTAGTGGTAGGCTGGGAATTGTGCTGAGTCTAAATTTTCAAGCACAGGTGGATAGAGCTACACAGGTATCAGTATGATCATTCTGTGGAAAATTTGGGATCTTTTATTTTTTATTTTGGTAAGAAAAAACCCAAACAAATACAAAACTGGAAATGCACAACATAGCATGTATAGCATGTATTTCTTAGAAGAAATTTCAACCCAGTGAGATGGCAAGGGTTTTAGGCCATACTGGTAAAATAGAGAGCCTAAGAAGTGTGTATTAAAGTATTCAGCCAGGTAGGTCTGTAGGTAACCTATAAAGCACCTACCTTGCAGGTTTCCACAGTTGTCATGCAATCATCATGATCCCACAGAAGGCTTCAGTTGTGTTGAATCACCAGTTGAGATCCAGTTCACTGGAAATCTTCCAACCAGTTTTAAAAAGACAAGGTAGTTTTTTCCCATGCTGGAGCAAGATGCTTTCTAATTTACATTTTAATCAACACTCCTGCCTTTGTAAACCAATGGGAAACTGAATATATTTGAAATCAAATCATGAAGCAGCTCAAAATTGTAGCTGTGTTTGAATTACTACACAGCGAAATGGGGAGAAAAGATGTTCCTGAACAGTACCAGCAGCTGATAAGACAATACAGGGCTACGATAAGAACATAACTAATTATTATTATTCTTGCCTTGAAATAACATTTACATGGAAACAATTTATGTTTTGTTTTAATAACATGCTAAGGGTAAACAAGATAAAATATATGGTGGGATGACTTGTCTTATTCCGGGGAAATTACTCCCAAGAGTTATTTAATATTTTGTCTCAGATTTTTTGTTGCTATTTCCTGCTAGTCTTATCTGGTCTACACATTGTTCTACATCAGAAGCTCTAGAATACATTAAAAATATATATTAAAAAAAATAAAAATCCTGATGGTATCGACAGATCATTTCCTCTTTCTGTTTCCTTCCTTTTCAACTAAAGTCTGAAGAATGCTAATAAATCCACTTCTTTACCTCTCCTACCCTGAGACCATCTACCCTGTAGAAAAATGGAATTTAGACCTGATCAGTCTAGAAACATTGCTTTTCAGGTCATTTCACTCTCATTCAATAATCATCAGTAATAAAGAGCAGAGGGCTTTTAATAACATTCAATTTGTTTTAGAAACCTAAAATACAAGTTATTTTATTCCCCCTGGGTATACATGAATGAGGGAAAGCAAAGAACGCACACATTTGACTGGTCACAGAACAGCCATTAGATTTATTCATCAGCATGTAGCAAATTCCTTATTTGACTCAGAAGTTTAGAGAATTCAAAGCAGCCAAGATAATAACAGGGAAAAGTGCAGGGAAATGTGGTCTTTTGGCCCAGGGGTGGGAAGAACGTTGTCTCCATTCTGCTGCTGGCTTTCATGATGACACTGAATGTTTCTGGTCCTCACATGAGAAATGTTTTACCAGATCTAGGAAGTGATGTACTTCAAAGGAGGAGAACAATTTTTTCACATAAATAGTGGGAATATTGATTAGGAAGGCTGATTAAGAGGAAAAGAAAGAATTAAATTAAAATGTAAGAAAAAAAAATAAAAAATGTGCTATCTATTGTGATGCATGCAACAGCCTCAAAAGATAAATGACAAAACCCCTCTTCTTTACAAAATAAGATTATAAATAGAAGTACAGTAAATAACCAAGCATTTGTAAATGTATTTGCAAACATTCAGTAAAAGCAATGCAGTGTAAATTAAGGACAACTCCTTAGCAGTCAGCAGTTATATAAGTGTAAAATCAGCACAAGTGAGGTCAGACCAGGGTCTAGGAATGTTAATGTGTTTGAACTGGAATGTTAATGCATCTGAACAGGAATGCCAGGTACAAGTTTACAATGCAGTATCTGGAATTAATATTCAGTACTCTTCTAATAAACTTTGGTACTGTGGAAAATACAAGAAGCACAAAAGAGGAAATCTCATTTGCCTGCCAAAACCACAATCAGCAAAGCAAACTATGAGCTGATAAACAGCTGGTTTTCATTCTGATGCAATAGGAACAGAAAGAGCAATATGGAAATTGGAAGGCTGAAAATGAGGTTGCTTCACTTCCCGTTCAACTCTCAAACATCCCAAAGAACAAACAGCACCTGAGTTTTGGGTGTCCTTCTCTGGTGTTGACTTATTTTCACTCCTTCAAAGCTCTCCAGTGCTCACTTGTATCTCACAAGTGAATGCTGATAAGTGTCATGTATGTCACAAGAAATCAGTCATTCAAAAAAGGAGAACAACCATTTTGTGTCATTTCAAAGAAAGATCTCTGCTGAACCTACACAGCCAGAAGAAACTAACTCCCCCCACCCCAAAGGCAGCAGCCAAGCAGGAGGGTACTGAAAGAAAAGTGTTTCAAGAGAAGCACAAAGAAAGGAGAATGAGAAAGAAAGAGGGTTAGCCTGAGCAATTTAGGATGGGAATGGTTCATTGTTGAGGGCCAGGCTATTGTAAGCTGAAGTCAGATCACAGTAGACTTGGCTGGTTGTCTTGTTTGATTATTTTTTGGGCTACAAACCTTTCAGGGGGAATACTATGTATTATAATAACAGATGTTCATTTCACAGCATCTTAGCTTTTGACGTTTCATGCAAAGATACCATTCTGACTAAACTTATATTGTGGCACTAACTTAGCAAACACACAGAGTATAAAAAGCCTAAAATGTAAAACATAAAAACACAGAAGTGTGCTTCTTTACCATTCTTTTTAAAAAACGTTACTGAAGTAGCTGTGAGTAGTTGCCAAGTCCTCTTTTTGGCTAGATCCATTTCTCATAAAGAAGTAAGAAGTGCAAGATTAAAGAAAAGCAAACACTGAAGGGTTAAAATGTCCACAAGCCTGCTGTGCATTCAAACCTACCTTTGACCTTGCTTTTTGCTAATATGAGACAAACCATTCTTTTAACCTCAGAGGCCTTGAAATTAAATCACGTCTGTGCCTCAAGGTATTTAAATTAAGTAGCTCTCTTAGCTGGGGCAATGCAAGTCAGCCGCCCATTTGACCAGGCTGGGGAGGGAGGACTGGCTTTTCTGGCACAGCTCCAGGCGGGCAGTTGCCTTCAGAGCCCAGCAAAGTTGCTTCCAGCACAGAGCAGGGAGAAAGATGCAAAACACTCCTCCCCAAGCCATCATCATCTTCTTAATATCTGCTCCTTAATGAATCCCAGCTGAAGGGTTATTTAGCGGATTAAGACTGTTTCTTTTGGGTTGAAGGAGCTTGACCTCCTGTTGCAGAGAAGGACATTTACCTCCTTCCATAACTGGCCAGCTGTGAGGCACATGGTTGCTCTGCCCACACGCTGCTGTGTGCGTCCCCAGCCGGGAGCAATGGTAGCCAGGCTCACGTGCTGTTTTCGGGATATGGTACCAGATAGGCTCCGTCCTAAAAAGGGGCTCAAAAAGGGATGACCAGACTCTGCACATCTCCACCTTGATGAATTCTGCTGCTGGGCTGTGGGGTGGCATTTCCAAGCTGGGGATGCCTCTGGTGATGATGGGGGCTCTCTGGGATACCAAATCTGTACTTTTCTGAAGGATTTATTCTTCCTATAATTAAAAGCGCCACTTTTACATTTGTTTTTGTTTTGTTTTGTTTTGTTTTGTTTTCCTTAAGCACTGTACCCTCACACTTCTGTCTAATGAGATGGCAATCCTGGTTATTCTCCTGCCACTGGAAAGCAGTTTTCAGAGCAACTAATGAATCAGGTCATTCCTCAGTGGCTATTAATTATATCCATATTTAGGCAATAAACTATGTTAAGTTCTAAAGTTTCAGAACTACAGACAACAAAAGCAATGCAACAGTTGTACATCATCATCTGAAAAAGACAAAATGAGGCATAAAGATAGCAGTGGGTTACATACTAACTAGGTAATTTTCAGGTTTTTAGGATTTGAAAAGCCAGATAAGAGCTTTTTTTTTTTTTCTGGTTCTGCATGACAGATAAACATCCTGCTGGAGAGCAATAGGTGCAGAGGTCCTCTGACAGGTGGAGAGAGTTAGTTGATCCTGATCTGACAGCCTTTACAATGGGGCCACACCTTGGAAAAAGAGAAGCAAAAGTTCATTTTCTGTCTAAAAGAAGGACATTAATAGTCCGATGCCATTTAGTATGATTTGCTCCTTTGATCTCTGTATGGCTTTGTCTATCCTGTGCTAATTTACTTAAGTGTTTGCAAGGAGGGGCCGAGGGGAAAAGGCTTTCATTAGACCTACAGAACTGCTGAGTTGTTTGACAGTAATTCTATTTGGAATTCATTTATTTAAGTAGAGACAAGGTGGGGTTGAGGAGTGATTTTTTTTCTTGATACGGATAAATAGTTCAATGAAAGTGTGTGCGTTGATGACTGGCACTGCTAAAAGCTTATCTCGTGCAAAGTTCATCTCGTGCAGTGCTGCATGGGTTACTGATTAGACCTCCTTGCTGTGTCTGTGCGTCGGTTTAGCCCCAGCTGGCAACTAGGACCAAGCAGCCGCTAACTCACTGTGGTTGGGAGGAGGAAGAGAATCAGAAGAGTAAAAGTGAGAATAAACTCATGGGTTGAGATAGAGACAGTTTTAAAAGCAAAGCAAAACAAGGAATTCATATACTACTTCCCATCAGCAGGCAGGTGTTTGGCCATCCCCAGGAAAGCAGGGCTCCATCACGGGTAACAGTTACTTGGGAAGACAAACACCATCACCCTGAACGCTTCCCCCCCGCCCCTTCCTTCTTCTTCCCTCACCTTTATATGCTGAATATCAAGTCATACAGCATGGAATGTCCCTTTGGTCTGTTGGGGTCAGCTGTCCCAGCTCTCTATCCTCCCAGCATCTTGTGTACTCCCAGGCCTCACTGGTGGGCCAGTGAGAGGAGCAGAAAAGGCCTTGAGTGCTTACCAATAACCAAAAACACCAGTACATTTTCATCACTGTTTCCCATCCCAAATCCAAAATACAGCACCATACCAGCTGCTAGTAAGAAAGTCAACTCTATCCCTGGCTAAGCCAGGTCAGTCTGCCACCCTCATTCCTGTTCCAGACTAAAACCAGACAAATACATGTGTGTATATGCAAGTACCTGTAGAGGAAAAGACACACTGAAAGCTTTACCTGCATTTTTCTCTCAGCGTGTCCTAGGACTCCCAAGGGAATGATTTGTGAGAGGCAGTATTTCATTCCCCAGGACTATTTTCTACTTTCCTTGCAGAGGCTGCAGAGGTGACAGTTGTGATGCTGGTTACGAAGAAGCACTTACGCAGCACACTGAGATTGCACCAAAACCACCAACAGGCTTTTCACTTCAGCAGCCGTCTCTTGGGAATAGATTTCATTCACTATTAGCTGAAGCTGTGTTTAAAACATTGACATGGAGATAAAATGCTTCATGTCTTGTTACAAATTTTTCAAGCCATCTGCTCCTCCATTTTGTTGAATAAAGTAGAACTGACTGGATATGAGTTGGATATGTAGGTTGTAGGGTTTTTTTTTTTTGGTTGGTTGTTTTTTTCTTTTCAAAGAGGAAAATTGAAGAGGACGAAATGATAAAAGTTTGATGTCAATAGCCTCTCTGTGCAGACCAGTTGTAATGTGCATTTGCACTTCTCCACACTATTCCTTGTACCAAAGAATTCTGTCTGGTCATTTCTGGCCAGGGTTACTCTACTTACTAAAAGAAACAGAGATGGGAGACCCTAAATATGGAATCTGAAGAAAAAGACACCATTGTATAAAACATAGGGTTATATAATAACATGGTGAATATCCTATCAAAAGCCAGCATTTTAAATCAAATAATAGCTAAAAATGCAAAATTCTTAATTATAAATTCTATTAACAGGAAGTAATATCAAATAACTTATAAAATATATTTTTTTTTCAAAATGTGTTCTTTCTTAAATGATGGCCTGGCTTGATCAAAAAATTTCTATGGGCTTCTGTGATTCTATGAAATGTCTTAATGTGTATTGTAGTTAAAACTTGAAGTTTTGATTCGTTACAGCTGTATAAATAAGCTGGATAAATAAGCATTATGGATTATTTTTCTCTGATTGCAAATAAAGTTATTTTATTGTCTAATTAGTACGCAAGTATATTGAAATGTATGTTACCATGCATTAACTTGAAATAATGGAAATTCTGGCAATATTTCCATTTATACCTTTTAAAAAACTTTATTTATAATTAGTTTATTTTGGTTAAACTTAAACACATAATGAACTCAGTAAAAGATACAGCTGGTGTTAAAAATTGCTAAATTAAATAAATGAAAACACTGAACAGGTAATAACTTCTCTTAAAATGTTTGCCCAGCTGTAGACAAGAAATATAATTTCTTCCAGATTATTTAGAAAATAGCAGTTTGTACTCTACATATATGCCTTGTTTTTGTGGATTCCAAGATTACAAGGCCCCTGATTTCCTTCAGGAACAGCACTCATTAATCTCGTATGCCATTAGCTCTGTCTTAAAGACTTTGAAGTACATTTTCCACATCTGGCTGTATGGAAGGTCAGGGTGTTCCCAGCTTTATTTAACTACAACCAGATTCTGATCATTGTTTTCCAAACCATTTAATTTTTATGTTGTCTGTCATTTTGCATCCCTCCCAAGACAATATTAAAACTAAAATTGCTATGCTGTTAGTGATTTTATTTACATATTAAATTAAAATACAACAGTAACACCATTCATTTTCATATTGTTCCCCACAATACTCTCAGGCTATTTTTATAATTCAATCAAAATTGATATATGTATTAAGTGGAAATCTCTTCAAATTTTTACACAGAAAGATGTATAAAAATGCTTTAGCAGATTTGCATGATTAATGGCAATCTTTGCCTCAAATAGTTTTTAATTAGGTTACAGATAAAATATTTCAATTATGGGAAAATCTGCAGTAATTTAAGACAGTTATAAATTTTACAGCAGAGGTTGAAGACATGGTACAGAAATGCTAGATCCATATTAACCCTTGCCAATGAATATGCAGTCCAGCCCTTGGCCGTCACCTATGACATCCCACTTTTGAATGGGGAATCTCTCTCTAATTGAAATCATGATGCCATTGGAGTCAGTGTAAAAAAATCCAACATTTCATCTGCAATGGCTTTCCACCTCTGTTCTTACATAATTGGCTTAATATAGCCAATATACTTTGCTATATTAAAATTCATATATGAGTACTAATGAAAGCTAAATGCCAGATTGTGCAAAGTGGCTCGTGTTGTTCCTTTGGTTCACATTTGATTTTTCTCTCCATGTCTCTCCAGCTCCTTTTATTGTCTTCCTCTGCCTTAAATAAAATACACAGATACTATTTGTTATTTTGGGAAACTCAGGATATTAATCCCTTCCCATACAAAATCATCACAGGCACTTCAAGTCTTGCAGGGAGGTTATGTGGGCATTTTCAATCAGTCAATTACTTATTCCAGCTCTTTTACATCTTTCTTTAAAAATATTCTTTTTCATTTCACAACTCAGTTTTCTGACTGTTTAAATGGACTGTATTGCTAAAGCAAGTTTGTCTCTCCAGCATCTCCAATATCTGCAGCAGTTGTCCCTAATGACTTTACTTGACACTGTTTCTCTCAAATTTCTTTTTCCATGGGCTAATAAATCTTTCCTCACAACTCAAGGCTTCTGCCATGTTTTCCAATTGTAATATTTTATCCTGAAGCTTCTGTTTGTTCTATATTTCAGCTTTATACCTTTATATTTCAGCTTATTCACAAATTATTTTTATATGAATTGTTACTGTAAATATCCAAAGTCTTTATATGCTACTTTTCCATCTTAGTGGCTCACAAATATTTCATAGCTTACCCAACCCATATACAAATTATTTGCAGGAATTATTATTTCATTCATTCACTGAAGGAAAGTACAGTGAAATAAAGAATTCTTTAAGCATATTTCAGCATTATGCAAACACTTAAGAAATGAGGAATGTCATATCAGTTGAATCCATGGAGGAATGTGGAAAGGCAAAATGCTGTTAACCTAGTTACAGTTTGGGGTAGAGGCTTACATGTATTATCATATTTTCTCATAGGGATATAAAATAGCTATGACTCATAACTCTCCCAAAGCTACATAAAATCTTGTCCTTTCAGACTTACTGCATCAACTTTATGCTAATAATGTTTACTGAGGAAAATTTCTAGATACCATATTGTGCATAAAGATAATGAAATTAGTGGACTTAAAGTATCATATACTCTGTGTATTACAATGCTCTGTCATTCAGAAAACAATATTTTTAACAAATTCCTCACCAATGTCTAGGATTAAGTGAGGTGACTTTGGGAGGGACATCTGTAGCCCCTTAGCAGAACGGAAAGAGGTTGAATCTCTGGGAAAAAAAAAAAAAAAGCATCCAAAATTGTGCCTTCTGGAAGATTTGTTCAGTGTAGAGAGGAGAGAAGATCAATGCACAGTCTTCAGAGAAGGCTAGAAACAGGCCTGGGAAAAGTCATGGCTCTTGGACCCGGTGACTGTGCTGCAGGGCTTGTAGGAAAGCAGGAGAATAAACCAAAGACAGGGCAGGAATGTGCCAACAAGATGTGCCCTTGAACGCACACCAACAAGCCCTTCTTGATGGGCAGCAGACACTAGCTTTTGCCTGTCCCATGACCATGCTCCTTCATTTAGCCACATGTCCGATACGTACCTAAAACCCACCCTGTCAAATCCACCTTGTTCCCTGTCTCTAAAGAATCTTGGCACCAGGCTCACCACTCTGCCTGCTGGAGCGCTTCCAGCAGCTTTGACATCTGTAGCCTGCCGGATAGTACAGCCTGAACTGAAACCTGTTGGGACAACAAACTAAAGCAGCCCGTGCCTGTTCAGGACATGATGCACTTTGGTACATGGAAATGAAAGCTCTAGGTCTCCCATTTGTAGCAGCACCATCTATTGGCAGATCATTCACATGAGGGCTTGGAGCAGCACCATGGCAGAAGAGATGATGTCTTGCAGTTTTATGCATTAACTTTCCCATGAATCATCTACTGAGCTGTGTTTGAATCTACCAGAACTCAGGTTTGGATTTTTTTAATGTTTATTAAATTCTGATGATGTTACTGAAATTCCTACAAGCTTGGATGAACAGGAAAGACAGTGAATCTCCTTCACCTGGAGACATACCAGAAGGAGGTGGTGGGCAAGTGCTCTGTTCCAGTGTATCTTCCCTGGAGGCTACAGGGATTCAGCTTGTTCATTGTTATTTAAGACATATTAAGCTACAGAAGGAAAAGATCATCCCCCAAAATATACAGTCTCCGAAAGCTTCACAAGTGTGTGTGAGTACATTTTTCACATGGCTTTCCATTAATCACACTCCCATGTCTGTCTGCGTTGTGTTCCCAGTAACCCCTCTCCCCCAAGATTCACTGTATGATGCTGTCTCCCCCAGAAGTTTCAGACAGCTGCCATTCCTTTAAATCAACCTGCCAGAGAAATGTTTCCTCATTCTCTTTCCAAATGCAGTCTTCCTCCCTCCCTCCCTGCCTCTCCACTAAATTATCCTGGCTTAAGGCTCAGAATGGTCAACGTTCAGTTTTGGACCAGTGACAATTTTTCTTTAGAGATTAAAATGGGGCTATGTTTAGCATTTTCTTTCCCAACCACACAAAGTTAGAAACAAGAGTCTTGTAGCCTGATAGAAGTCATTCCTGCTTCCCAATATTCCTGAGTTCTACAGAGTCTTTGGGTGCTAGATTTCAAAATTTTGTTAGTTTTCCAAACAGAAAGTTATTCTGTAAGTTGGTTTGCATTTATTCAATGTAATTTGCCTCTCTTTGTGGGGCATGTGCTGTCAGGAAGAGGAAACAAGAGTGAATAAGACCAGAGTATGCAGAGGATGGGAACCCTCCAAGGCAATGTTTTGGTAAGATGACACAGCAGGCATGGAAGGTATGGCTTAGAAAAGAGAATATTCTTTGCTGTGTTATCATTAACTTTGTGGCTATGGGTATTTCCTGACGTTCAAAATGAAAAAAACAATTTGTCAATGATTCTCCTAGCTGCTCCATTGACAATCATTTCTAAAAATCATAATACTGGTCTAAAGCAGTTTCCCTATTCTTGGAATTACCACCTGATACCTTCAGAAAAGACCCAGACTTTACTCCCATGCTCATGCTTTTGACTTCGAGTTGCTTCGATGGTGTTTCAAGCATATTCTCTTCACTTCCCTAGAAAACTGTCTATAAAGTGACTTTCTGCTAGTGCGCTCTCTAGACTGCTCTTGGGTGTTGGCTTCTTAGCACCAGCAGTTCAGTCAAACATGGGGGTTTGCTGTATTTAAGCCACTTTCTGACCAGTCAAGGAAAATCCTCTTCCATAGTCTTCTCATTGTACGCAAAGACTACACAGCGACACATTTGATGACATCTCTATTTTATCATTCCTCCCAGGGTTTCAGGAGGGCTGGTCTTCACCCAGAAAAGTATTAGGGTAACAGCCTAGAAGAGTCACTATGTGTCTGGGGAATTTGCTCATAAAACGTCATCTGAAGACTCCTAGGCATCACTGCTTCCTCCTCCATTCACCCATTCATAGACAGCAAAAGCTTTGCAGCCTGCCAAGAGCTCGCAGAGTGCAGGGTCGCTCACATGACTAGTAAATTCTCTCTCCGGGAAAAGTCGTGCCATTTAGGAGCTCCTTTCACAGGCTGCAACACATGCTTACAATAATCAAATGATTCATTGGGACACTGCAAATAACAACATCGACAAACAGATGTCTTTACTTCCACTTTCTTCTGGGTGTTCTTTGTGATAACTGGCACACGTCCCTCACTTTTCTCTAGGTCTTTGATTTAATTATAGACTATACAAAAATATTATATAAAGCAGTATAAAAATTTAATGCTAAGATACAGCACTGTGTGCTGGTGACAGGACCGTCTCTGATCACGATGATACATTTGTATGGGTACTTACTGAATTAGATTAAATCAACTAAAGATTGCCAAAAGAAACATTAAGGGAATAACTCCGCAGTGCATTTTTCAACCTAGGCTTATTAGAGTTAATCAATTTTGCATGTATGTGGCAAACTGTTTAGAAGATCTATACTGTAGTTATGTTAGCAGCAAAAGCCTTGGACTTTTCTTTTAATCTGCAAAGTGAAAGTCATGTAGACAATGTAATGTTAGCTTCCAAAATACAGAAGTGAATGCATTGGAAACAAATCTGATTTTAAAGTCTTGTAATATCCTCTCCAAATTTATATCTGTTATAAAACAAACCATGGCAACAGTGTTTACGTGGCCATCTTTTATATAAGCAGTAAGGATCACTCTGGTGAATAAGATGACATAGAAAGAGGGAGCCAGCCGTGGTGGGTTTTCCACTTCTTTTGTATGCAAATTTAAATCCTCATTTTGAACGTCCCATGCAGATCATATTGTCTCAAGAAAAAGCAAGGTCTTCATTTGTCCATTTTGTACTGGTGAATTTCACTTGCTGCTTCTATCCATTAAGCACAGCTATTCCCAGACCATGTAATATTCCAAAAAGAAAACAGTTTTAATGAAAGTTATCAAGGGCTTGGAATGAAAGTGTGCAGTATGATGCTTTCAGTAATGATGAGAATAAGAAAGATGAGTTCTCAGCTTCTCTGTCTCTGTGCTCTGGGCAGCACCAGGCTTGCAAAATTAACTCTTAATAGTTCAGTCAAAACCCTACACGAATGTATTTGAGAAAGGTGGACTGGTGAAGAATAGATGAAATATTATCAGCTTACTATTAAAGTCTGTATTTCACATTTCTCAGTCACTGAAGTTTTAATACAGGCTATATAATTAGTTTTGTATTAAACTTTATCCCAACACACTAATCTAGAATATGAGGCTCTATAATCAAAGTATAACTTCTATTTCAGCTAAAGGAAAAGAATGATACAAATCAATAGCTAAAATCTAGTTTTATTGAAGTCAACAGCAAAAGGTGAATTGATTTTCATGGCATCGTTTCATTTTTTGTGGCTTTGCCAAAAAAAAAACAGCAAAAGAGAGAGGGAGCAAGAGAGAATAAGGTACATATTTTTTGAAAAAAATTTAATTAAATGAAATTCCTTTCACCCAATTCCGTTTTGGAGGAAGAAGGGGCAGGGAAGCAATAGAGAGGAAATGTGTTTGCCTTCTACCACACAGCAAAATTTTTCCTTTGAACAGACACTATTAAAAAGAAACAGGAGATTAGAAAAAGAAATTAAATTTAGATCTGAGGCAATTGTGTAGATGTCGTGTTCATTGAAACGGTCACTGAGAGGCAAGTGGGGTACAGCACCATGTCCTCCAAGAGCTGGACATCAATATATGAAACCACTATCAAAGCAGCAGCAGGGAGGCAAGTTCATCCAAAAAACCTATTTTGACAATTAAGGCTAAACACTTTTCCCTTGTTTATTAGACTATGGTTTGGTTGCTGGGAAATTGACTGTGTTAGTCTATGCTGAGAGTTAAAAAAAAAAAAATCCATAGAGAGCATTCTGCCTTGAACATGATGATGTTACAGGGTCTGCTTTTCATCTGTGAATGAGTTAATGCATAAAGAACATCATTTCCCCAGAAAGTATAAAGGCCACCACTAAACCATATGTACAAGTTTTCATTCTCAGAAAACCTTCAAGATATTATGTAATAACATACTGCAGGAGAAGCCACAGTATGCTTTTGTGTAAAACACTGTCACGACTGTTTCTTAATGTTTAGGCTGCATTCATCATTTGTTTGGATTTCTAGTTCCAAGGGCCAAACACTTTTAACATTTGTGCTTGTTTTTTTGATGTTGCTTTCTGTAGCATGATCCAAATTTGTTTTGCAGTCACCTACCCTTAAATAGTTTACTAGAAAACAGTTAAGGCATAACGCTTCATACAAGCCTTATGAACAGACTAGAAAGGCTGACACTGAACTATTATAACGAGGCAGTGAGGTGGAAGAAGAAGCTTAAACTTTCCACCATGTTTTCCTCAAAGCAACATTGAACTGATGTATTATTATTGTTATGATATGTTATGTTATGCATTCATTATTAATGAAATATCATAAAATACCAGAAATACCAGAAAAGGATGCTAATGCAAATGTAAGATGTCATTAAATGCTTTTGGTGCATTGACTCATAAGCTACAAAAAGAAATGGAGACATATAGAAATTATAATCCAAATGCAAAACCAAGGTAACATACCTGCAACATTTGTGTGTTTGAATACATGCCGGAAATTTTTCTTGAATCAGAAGCTGCTATTTCCTCATGTACCCACCGTTTTGTATTTCATACTTACTAGGAAAAAACACATGCAGAAAAAGGTAGCTTTTCAAAACTTTCCCAGGAAGGCAATGACCCTACAGTCCCAGCCCTCACTCTTAGCCTTTATCCTGTCTTAGATAAAAGCTAAATAAGGGAGAGGAATCTAACAAGGGAAAGAAATGCGTTACGGTTTTCTGTAGAGATTTGCTCTCATGAGACTGTAGGCATAGGAACGAGACATACAGTCTGGTTGGCCAGAAGGTCTGATAATAGTAGAATTAAGGACCTCTTGGATGAATGAAGTATCATGCAGTGGAGATGGCCTTGATCATGGAATCAAACTGTTCCACAGATGGTGAAGTGCCAAACTCATAAACATGAATACTCTAATATTTCGACATCATCATTATCCTGAAGTATGTACAGTCAAGAGAGCCCAGCATAGGCCTCTTCCCTTTCATAAAGAAGATTTCATTGGAACCACTTCTAAATGCTGTGAAAATATGAATATTTCAACAGTTATTATTTACTTAATATTCACAACAATTAGGAGGAGAGAAGACAACATCACATGTGGTGTTTGTGGTTTGACTGAAGGAAAAGTGTGGATGAGGTCTGAGATTTAGGAACTCTGGCTAAGATCACCCTAAAACCGTAAGGGGATTATTAGCTCTTAAAAGCAATGACACGAGATTTTTCAGTTCACAATTTCACATTAGGGAATTTTGCTACATAAAAAAAGCTGTAAATGATATTCCAAAGGCATAGACAAAGTCTGAAAATAACACACTGGTCCAAACTTTGTTTTTCTGCCCAAATGAAACACATCTTGGCATTCAAGGTTCAAGTGAAAATGTCAAGTGAGATGTCAACCTTCATAGTTACTCTGTCACTTTAACCCTATGAGGAAAAGTTAAGCTTTTTATATGATGTTTTTTTTTGACCCAAGCAGCTCACCATGTTTCAGGGTTCTTTTTGTTGTCTCCAAATGAATAGAGAAGTTGATTATGTCTCAGGCAGCTTAGAAGTAATCACAGCTATTCACGAACACTAAACAAAGTCTTGATTTCCTGAATGCAAAAAGAATCAAACAATAACCCAGAGGTTCTTTTTTTCATCTTCAAGTTGCTTTCATTCAAATGTTCTTTATGATTCCCTCAGAAAAATGACTGCTTCAGTGCTTGTTCAGTCATGGGCTAAGTTTCTGCTCCTTTTCTGTGCCTTATTCTGTGTTGCTTCCTATACATGCATGCTTGTAACTAAAATTATACTCCATCAAGCCTAGTTCCCAGCTAGTTTAAACTCTAGTGCTTGCTCACACCTGTTTTTTTTTTTTTTTTTTGGGAAGTGTTATATGCTTGCATTTTGATCTGGAAACTGTTCTTACCTTAGCAATCTATTTTTATCTCTTACAGACAACATAGATGGAGGACAGGCTGTACCCATCAGTTTCATAGTACCCATCAGTCCACCTCTGTATGCATTTGTAGCACCCGGCACAGGACTGTGGATCTAACTGGGGCCTTTGGAGGCTAAAACAATATTGCATTAAATTATGAAGAGTTATAATTGGCCCGGTATATCTGGGTTTGCAGCAGTGCAGATTGTTAGCCCTATAGCCAGTCTGCAATTTTTCATGTTCACAAGGATGAGTGCAGACAGTCTGCATGATCCCACCTACGTTTAAGCTCCAGTCCCAAAGCCCCAGAGTTGCATCCACATGGAACTGAGCCAGTAAGAATCCTCTGCTCATCCCAGAAGGGCCCGTTTTCCTGGGTACAGCATCCCAACAGCACGACTTCAGAGCATCTACGCCAGCATCTGGCCAGGCTTGCAGAGCTGGTTCATCCAAACATGCAACCGCTTGCACCCAGCCGAGCAGTGAGATAACCTCGTGCAGACCTAGCAGTCATCCACTTGTGGCTTTTCATGTCATAGATTCCCAATGGACAGGCCGGTCTCAGACACAGCAGGAGAGCATCAGCTCTGTTTTTATAACAGCAAAGATAATAACAGTGAAATGCCAACCCTTTCTGAAAGGTCAGTCTGTTTGCTTTTGGGGGTGGAAGGTTTTGTTTTGTGGAATCTTTGGCAGGAAAGAGATGGAACAAGGGAAAAATAAAGTAGGAAGTTTCTTCAGTTGCAGTGTGTAACTCACTGAAAAGTGATTGGATTGTGTTTGCTGACAGGTGCTGCCTGCTGACAGTTGTGGACCTACACATGTTTATTTTCTATGCTTCACTTTTTTTGCAAAGAAAATATAAATAAATTGGAGAGTTTTGCATGAGTGAACTTAACATGTGTGTTTTCTCCTGTTGGGATACTGAGTTTTCTTTGATTTTGGAATGGAAGAAGAAGGAACTGGACACAGTAAAAGAAGAACAGTGGGGATACACAAGGCTGTTTGTTTGAAGAATTAGGAAAGGATAAAAACTTAAAAAGACTTCCATCTGCCTGTCACACATGAGGGTTGCTGCTGACAAATTGGAGTAGAAGGAAGCACACTAATTATAGCATTAAACCTATCATTTCATTTACCTTTTTGGTCAATGTGACAAACCTGAAGAGACAGGCAGATTAATGAAACATAGTAATGAGGACTACAGTATGTTATTATTACTTTTAGAAAACATTGGGTTGACTTCTCCAATTCTCCCACTTCAGTTTGTTCTCTTTTAGCACATGTTTCTCTATTACGTATTCCATTTTGAGTATAGAGCAGTTAAATATTGTTCCACAGGATTTCTCCCTGCGTATTGGGAAGCTCTGCTGTTGTAAAGTGTCCTACAGCCAGTTCTTCCTCTCCTGGACCTGCATTGCTTGGCCTAAGTTCAGCTGTGGGGTGAAAAAAAAAGGTCAGGAAGTGCACAGTGGACCCAGGCTTTTCTGTTAGCAATTTCCCAGGGAATCCTGTTTCTGAGGGAGTTTGGTGAGGCAGGAACCAGTGGTGATCCTCTGCATCTGCAGCCAGAAAATGGATATCACAGGAGGAAACTGAAACATGTGCTTGGAAAATTCTTTGGAAATTAGCCATATTCAGGGAATAAAAGGAATTTCATAGCTGGGATTTCATATGTGGAAAAATAAAATCCACGAGCCGACTCTCAGATCAGGTTTGCCTTCCCAGAAAAGCAGGGTATATCACACTGAAGGACTACAGATCCCCCATAGAAAAGGAACACTGCACCATACAAGAGTGTGTTACCTTTATATTTTAGGTGTTGGTCAGCTTTAGTATCCGTATCCTTGAAATTGATAATAAAACTGGTAATTCTAAACAGGTGTGGATTACTGTCATTTCTCATGAGTATTTTCGCTCCTCACTAAAGCAGTATTAAAATTGTGTTTTTAATTCATTGCGCTTGTAGTTGCTTTCCCACACTTGAACATCTGGACATGTTCATGCAGGCTTCTTTTTGGTCTTCATCTTTCTCTACCTCTTTTGACTATTTTTTCCTCCATCTTAACTTGGAAATTTTCACCCTTTTAGTCAGATTATGTATTTTATTTTAAATCCCACATTCGATTTCCTGAAAAAAATACAGTTATTTATTTCTGAAAAAAAAGACTCATAGAGACATACAAATACAAGGATTTACATTACTGGAATGCTACTTACACTTTAGACATATGGCAGATTTGATTCCCCAAAGATTGCACAGTGTCTATGTATGAAGTTATTTTTAAGTACCACCAACTCTGAACATGAAAAGTCAATATATTTGATGCTGTTAGAGACAAAGATCACCTTTAAAATCTATGTCCTTCCAGATGAAGGTAGCATAAGATTCTCATTTATTCCTGAAGGTGCATCTAAATGCTTGGGTTCTCCCAGATTTTTTTGCACACACTCAGAATTACAATGACTGTTCATTAGTTGGATTTAGGCATAAAGCTCATGACCATCACAATTTACCAGGAGGGAAAAAAAAGCTTTTTGGGAAGAAAAAAAAAAAACATAACCCAGTGTTTCAACTCTTTCTCAATCTCCTGCCACTATGAAAAGATAATCTCTGTTTATTTTTTCAGCAAATGTCAACCATGTCATCTCTGTTTATAGATGAATGGATTTCAGTCTTGAAATGTTTATTCTAAGCCTCTGGTAGTGGTTGAATTTTCTTTTGGGTAGTCTGGTGCAAAGAAATAATGTCTCCATTACTATGGGGAGGAAAAGATTGTAAAGGATTGTGATTGGATTGCAGCTTTGGGTGCTAGCCAAGTTGGCTTTTGTGGATTTGTAAGACTGCATTATACCCCATTGTGGGAAAGGTAATGTGCATGAGGTAAAATGTAAATATGACTTCCTTGAACTCTAAACAGTTCAAAGAAGTGAAGAGTGCAAATGAAAAGTGGAACAGTGTGAGATGGATATATTTGGTGAAATATTTTCCGAAAAATATACTGAGGGACAAATTTTTAAACACTGTAGAGTGTAAATTAATAGAAAGTGCTTCATATAGGCAAGTGTATATATATGTCTCCTGAGAAAATGTATTCGGTGAAAAAGAATAAGGAGAATGAACAGAATGTGAATGTAGAAATATTGTGTTCAAGTCAGATTAATGAGGATCACTTCACTATATACACATAAAGAAATACAACAGAAATTAGAAGGAGTAATATTAAAATAAGGAGCATATGTGATCTAATACTAACGGAGGTGTCTCACTCAAAGATTCCTTCATTTCAATCTTTATTCTCTCCTTTAAATGTTGTGGATCAAAGAACAGACTCCTTTAACTTCTCCCTACAACAGTTTTCCAAAGTGACGTAAAACAGCAAAAATGAAGGCTTGTTCACCTATTACCTTGCTCACTGCCCTACCCAAACATGGTTTGAAGCATATTATTGCATGTATGTATCTTCACTGGTGGAATTTTGTCTCCACTTGAGATCACTGCCAAACCTCCTACTGATTTTTCAATCGATTCTGTCTTCTGCAGTCCATAAACAGAATTACAGCTAGGCCCACCATCTGCATCTCTTACTCTTTTTCCTCTTTTACGTCATTCAACACTTTACACCATTCTAAGCTTTACAGTTAGGTGAAGCTGGAAGTTAGAGCCCTCAAGGGGCTGTCTACTGCCTGCTTGGCCTGTGCCAGGTCTCTGGAGAATGATTTTTTTTGCTACCACCACTGATGGTCAGGTCCCTCTGCAAGGATGTGGCCATTGCCAGGCAAGGCAGGGGACTTAGCAGAAACAGCAGCCTCTCCTCTGAAAACAAACCATCCATCCCCTTGTAAAAACAAACACAGCAAGCTTGTCTCCTCAGGGCCGACTAATTTTATCAATATCCTTGGGACAGTAGCATTCAGTTTTGCCTATCCTCCTGCTAGGAAGCCTTGAGTAGGCTTTGCCTCTGGCTGTCGTTCAGTGCCCAGAGTCACTGGGGAGAGATTTAAACAGCAGTTACTGTTCAGCTTAAAGCCTACTGAAGTCAATAGAAGCAAAAAACTTTTCCGAAATTGAGGTTTGGTTTTAGCTTGTTCTGCTGAGTATGTGACATCATTCGATCTTCTATTATTAAAGACTAAACTGCAAAATAATAGATTTTAAAATAATTACGTGGCTTAGCAATTTCTCATTGAGAATTAGTGTCACGCTGTTGCCAGCACTTGCAAATTATTCAAAATTTCAAGACAGTTGATGTTCTTCCCCAAGAAGATGTGGAATTGTGTAATTAATCACAAGAAAGATTGAAATGCACTTAGAGATATAGATGTTTTCATACGATCTCTTTAACAAGTAAATTTAATTCAACGTATTATTTCAACAAATGCATTCTCTTTCTTTCTTAAAGACATAATTAGTAACATTAATTTTTCTTTGACCAAATCTATTTCAAAATAAATAGTGATTTGGTGAAAGTGAAACCTTTCATAAGACAGGCTTAATTCTGAGCATATCTTTCCTTTTGATTTTTCATTAAATATTTCCCATCTTAAAATTTAAGGTATTTTTGAGTTAAAATTATAAATAAATTATAATATTTAGAAATTATTTGTTCTGCAAACAAAAAAAGTTCAGCAGTTCTGAGACAAGACTTAGATGACAGAATTGGAAATTTTAGGTTTTGTTCAAGGTGGGAAATTTTTGGAAAAGAAGAACCTTTTCTTCAGTCTCATGCAATTGTAATGTTTTTAGATCTATGGGAAAAATCAAAAGGAAATGTGGGATACTCTGACTGGTACAGTCAAAGCTGAAAGGAAATGCTAAATAAACCATAGAGCTTTTAGAGTTATTTCCGTGAAACATGATGGATATTTTTGCAAAGGTAAAATGTGTGGTAGTGTTGCTGGCAGGTAATATAGCAGAGGACAATGGGTTATTTTATCAGGAAGATAAAATAAGAAGATATAGAAATGCCTCTCACTTCTTTATGAACTCATCAGCGAACGGAATCAAACTAGTGAGTCTATGTTGAGAAGTAATTGAGAAAGCAGTATAACATATTATTATCCTCAGTAATTTTTGCTGATGCAGTGTTTCCCATGAAAACTCTTTGTGGAGGACAATTTACCAATGTGCTCTATTTTTAAAACTTTCATTACATTATGAAGTAGTGTGGGAACTGCAGAACATCAGATCTCTAGATTTATGAAAAGGAAGTGGGCCAGATTACGTGCGTAGAATGAGAAGGTAAATGGCATTGTTTCAGGCATTCTGCCCAGTGCAGTTTGTAACTTCTTGAACATTAATGTACTTGGAAAGGCAGAGATAGCTGAACTTCAACTTGTCCAAATACATTTCTTATAATAGCAATAACAGATCTGGTATGAACCAGATGATCTCTTGAGGTTCTCTAATCTTGATTTAAACCTCGGTGCTTATAGGAAATAAAGTTTATTCAGCCATGCTGGCTGGCTGGCTGGCTCTCAGTCTCAGCCTACAACTTCTGAACAACTGGCCTGTTTCACGTGGGAAGATGTTGCTCTCAAATATGTTAAGTTCCTGAAAATGTGAAAATTCACAGCTGAGTGAAGGAGAGAAATGCAAATTAGTGCCAGAGTGCAGGTAAAACTCAGACATCAGCTGCAGTCAAGTACTTCTGCAGTGTTGGGGATTCAACTTTGGGTGGCTGGGCTGGAAAGGGGCCTAGACCACCAACGGGTGGCCACAGATCAGAAAGGGGAGACCTGAAGAGCACTGTTGCTCAGGGTATTCAAAAGAGGCTACTGGGTGTGCAATCAGTAGTTCTGAGGAGCAGCACATAGATACTGCGACCAGTGACAGTGAGGCCAGAGGGATGCTGAGAGGTTGTTCAAAGTAAGCAAGTATCTCAGAGTCCCAAGAGGAGGAGCTGTGTCTCTAAGGTAGAGGCTGAAATTGTCCCTGGAGGGAAAGCACTTGGAAGGAGATGGAGTGTGTGGAATATTCCCTGGGCACCAAAGTGTTTTGAAGCATCTCCCTTAGAGCCTTCAAGAAGATAATTTGAACCTGAATACTCCAAAACAAGGGAAGCCTACAGAAAATGAAAGGAAATAGTCCAGTAAAAATGGCTAAAAATGATACAGAAGGGTACGAAATCGGAAATGAGATAAATTATTATAATTTGCTACTTGGTGCCAGTGGTTCTTTCTTTACACTTGAGTCAAGACCTGCCAAAGCTTGCAATCATATGGCAGGGCTTTGATGTTTATTTCATATGTTGACACGTATGAAATAAACATGCAAAATCAACAATCACATGCAAAACCAATCTACAGACTACCTTGGTCTGTAGAAAGTTACTTTTGCAAGCTGGTCCCCAGAATCCGTACCTTTACTTAATGATATAACATAGACAAATTACTGATCTGTCATACTTACTGCCTATGTCTTGTGGCAGAAGTGCTTCTAATGAAGCATTGTTCTACCTGTTGAAACTTTTTTTGTTGTATTTTGCCTGAAAAGATTATTCCCCAAATTCTTCAAAGAAAAAAAGGTAACAAGCTTGACTTTTCAGTCAAAAAATGTTTTGTATTTCAATGTTTAATTTAGATGAAATTTAAAAAATGCATTTTTTTCACACACCCCCCCCCCAATCAGTGTGCTTCGACTGACCAAAAGGGAGCTTTGGTTTACTTGACAGGCTTCTAAAAAACTGGGGGAAAATTCACTTTGGTTCATATCAAAACATGTTTTCCAAGTTAATTTGATCTATAGGCGCACTGCTTAAATCATTTGTTTGTTCAATGCTAGATACGAACTCGTCACAGGACACTTCATCCCCCAAACACATTAGCATCTTAAATGCAGAAGGGCTTACAGGTCGTTACGATCTTTTTCTCTAACCTGTGTGACACAGGCCTGCCTCCTTGAGTGTTGTTAGTCAGGACTGGGTTCTACTGCCTGGGAAGGAGTCTCTCTCACTTCAGAGCAGCCATAGTGGCAGAGCAGAATAATCTCTAAATGAGCACAATTTGATATTTTTTCCTCTATTTCAAGCCAAAAGAATAATAACTTCTATATATTCAAAAGCTTATCCATAATTGTTGGTTTAATAAAAGAGAGCTCTTGTCCCTCAAAACCGTTTTTTGCTTATTTTACCATCATAGTTGAAACACCGCTAAGAATCAGTCCTATCCTAGGTGTATGTGCTTTCCTAGCTTGGCAGGTCCATCAAGACACGAGCCTACAGGCCTGCCTCTCTGCTTTAGACCTCAATTGTTTTGCAACCTGTACAGCATTTCACCTGTGACTTTGCTTTCTGCTAGACTAGCTCTAAAGGAACAGAAATGTTTGACTTTGTCCTTATTATGAAGCATAGCAGTAAGGTCCCATTCTCAGCATTAAGAGGTTATTGGATATTAGAGAGGCCGTTAGACACTTCAGATAATATGGATGCAATGGCATTTTAATGTAAGCAGCAGTGATCTTTTTGTCTGCCTGTGATAAGAACTAGACTGAACAAGTGAATTATGTGACTCATTTTGAACAGTCATTTTAAGGGAAACATGAGAAGCAATCAACCAAATATCAGGCATTTCTACTCAAGAGCTCTACACATTTTTTTCAGTCAATCAAAAGAAATACATTAAATGAATATTGTGCATTCTGCCTTGAAAGTTTTCGGTAAAAATGCACCCCATATACAAGAATACCTGAGAAAATCTACTGGGAAAAAAAAAACAGGGATCTGAACTACGAAGAAAAAAAAAAAAAAAAACCAGAGAGAAAAATCACTGCATAAGGTATAAAGTTGAAAATCAGTCCATTTGAGACAGTGAACTCAAATTTACCTGAACTCAGATCTGCCTACCTTTGCTTGTGTACCCTCAGCGCTTGTTTCTCTCTCTCCTTCTCCTACTGAACTCATGTGTCTCTTGTCGCTTACTGCAATAAAACCATTTAACCTTGCTTTTTGTCTCTTGACTACAGCACTCCTCAGGGAAGGGGTTGGACTGATTACAGGTGCCCTCCAGTGTGTTTTCTGACGATCAGCACACATGACTTTGGGGTTTCCCCCCTGCAGCCCCTCACTCTTCCCAGGACCAGTGCAGAGCCTTGCAAGTGTGTTCAGGCTCCACACTAGAAAGCCTAAAAAAATGACAGATTGAATTGCTTAACTTGCAGATGCCTATGTCCATTAATGACTCTAGGTAAAACTGCCTGAGAAAGGTCACAATAGGTAACTTTAATAAATTCTTGAACCATGCAGTGAAACCACAGAATTTATTACATTAAAATAAAAACTGTAAGAGTCTTATTCCCCTCTGCAAGCAGACCCAGGGGGTCAGTAAATATTTATAACTACGGAGCAAATATTATTCTTGCCATCCTTCACATCTGCCAGTTACAAGGAATGATGACCTAGGAAATTCTTTAATTAAACTAACATTTCAGTCAATGTCTAACAAAATCACCTTGTCCACTGTAGCTTTCTTTAGGCATCATGTATCTGAAGAGCAATGGTATTAATATTATTTGTGATCTTTTTATTTATTAATATTAATGTGCACCCACCTGGATACACGATAGATATTTCTAAATTGGAGCGCGTTTGGTTTCCTATGTAATTTATAATATTTTTATGAATTTCTAAATCTCAGGGCACCTTTTGTTTTTCACTTTCAAACGATGCATTTATACAGGTAAAGTCAGAGAAATTGCTTCGCATTTTCTATAGCTGTGTGCACTTTAAACCTGACGGATATTCTGAGGTAGCTTTCCACTGTACCTTTATTAAATGGGCTCTTGATCCCTACAGTTGAAAACACCCACAGCACACTCATTTAGCAGGGATGCAGTTTAGCTAGAAAAATTAAAATGGTATAAATGATCCATCTGGAAATGACTGTCTTCTTGCCAGAACAACATTTGGGATCCATTCTATCCAGCCTGGCCCAAGTCACTGACACTATAAAAAGTCTAGGGAGTGTATTCATTTTAATATGTTATATATTATGCCACCAAATTAGTCACAGTATCATTCATCTCCAAACACATAATTGGGAACCACGAAATGTAACTGTACCATGGACCAGCTGGGTAGCTGAGGAATCTTTCCACAAAGTGAGAATAGCTATAATCCAGCATTCGAGGCAGTCTGCCCGACTCCGATTGAGGGCTCACACCTGGGTTTTCCGAACCTCAGTTGTGCCAGCTGCCTATGATAATCTCTGTCTGATTTTATGCAGAAGTGTCTGTAGATGTTTAATGCTTATAAAATGCTTGCAGGATCCTACAATAAGGAGTACTGAGAGACATAATCTGGCACCACTATTATGAGTACACATGAATTCTAATTCTGCTTTCTCCTTCAGTAAGGTTTTGATTTTGTTGCCATGTATCATGAGGTACATTAAAATTTAGACCTAACCCTGGTGTACCTCTTCGAAGTTAACTTTGAAATGTCTAATTAATGAAAGCTAAGTGATTTGCCACATGACAGTCACAGCTGCAAAGCTAAGCCAGTTTGTTAGGTCACTTTACAAGGGCTTGATGAGTAACTACAATTTTGGGAGCTCCCAGTCAGTCATCCATGAAGCCTTTAAAACAGTCTCTCACATCTGCTCAGGAGCTGCCTGAAATGAGAATGTGCTCCCATTAACATGCTTATCATGAAATATGAAGGTTTTTTGTTAAAACTCTGCATTGATGAAAGAACAGGTATTTTTGGAACAATGCTGGCCCTGTTTCTCAAACCTCACGCTGGGAGCACAAGTGGCTGGGGGCAATCTTTCTTCTGCATGGGAAGAGAAAGCTTCCATGAGACAACAATTTCAAGGAGTGTTAGAGGTATTGCTTCCAATTGACATTGAGGTTCTAGTGGGAGATGTCCCTGCCCGTGGCAGGGGGGTTGGAACTCGATGATCTTTAAGGACCCTTCCAACCCAAACTATTCTATGATTCTATGATTCCTTAGAAACAACATAGATAAAAAGTGTGGGTTCCAGGGAAAAAGATTCAGGGACAGATTTAAGGAGCCAGTGGTCACCTGCAGAAGCCCCTAAGCTGCAGCTGGTACTTTTCCGCAGCGATCATGCAGTCTTCATGCTGAACATGACAGTCGATAGGAGCGTTATTCCAGCAACTCTTACTAAGGCCCACAAGAGTGCAAACAGCTTTCCCTCAGAGCTGGGCAATGAAATGATTGTCCTCCAGAGAGCTCTTGCGCACTGACTCCATTTCAGTCCAACAACCAGGAATAGGCAAGGGGGCGTGAATTAAGCAATAGATGTCTCTTATACGTGGAGATGGAACTAATGCTGTAGTTAGTAGTGTAGTTTTGGCTGTAGCCAAAGCTTTTGCAAAGTACTAGAGTGAGAAAGAAACCTGCAGAGACTTTTTAAGGTTGATTAGGACACTTGAGTCCTCACCTCACTTTGTGACTAAATACAGGTTTGGGCCATCTCGTGAGCTGTAATAATGTTTTGCAATGCAATCAAGCAGAGGAAAAAAGCAGTGCACTCCTGACTACCTACAGGAATTCTTTATGCTCATTCAGTTTTAACACAGCAGGTTACTGCTTCTCTGTTTCGTTTGTGTGCTAAGCTGTTGACAAATCGAAAATATGAGATGTGTTTGAGAAGGAAAGTTTATGTGATGAACATAATGTTTGTTTTACTTCAAAGATAACTTTGAAACCAAACTTAGAAACATTCTTCTGTGAATTTTAGGTAGTGCTACAAAAGGTACTGCAGAATTACCATAACTCCTCCTCCCAGGTATTTCCTTCCTCCCTTTTCATGTAGGATGCATAGCTGTAAAGCATCTGTAACCGTAAAAAGTAAATCTTTTCAATATATTCTGAAGAGATAGTTATAGAGAAAGCTTTGATGCTTTGCAAAGACTTTATGCCCATGAGACTAAGTCATTTTAAAGCAATTTTTCTGCAAAACCATAGACATTGTTAATCTTTGTTCAGGACAGCTCACAGTCCTTAGAAATTACACTAGAAATACCATAGAAATAGACACCTTAATCTGACAAAACATACAAATTCTTTTTGCCCAAGCTCAGGAACACATTTTATGGTGAAATCTGTGTGTATATCTTTAATGCAGAAAGGAAAATTAAGTAGCTAATAGGAGGAAAAGTGCTGGGGAGGACTGGAGTGAATGACAAAGAGATTTCATCTCTTCCTTGAAAGCAGAGAAAGGATCAAGAGACTGGCAGGAAGTGGCCAAGTATTTGGGCTATAATTATTAATGTAATCATTACAAATTACCTTCACCATTTTTGACAGGATGAAACATCTCCTTATTTCCCACGCGATGACCTACTGCAATTCTTTGGGTTAGGTACTGAATAGGAACTTGCCCAGCAAGAGACTGTCTTGTATCACTGAACGGCAAAACTCCAGAAATTACTTGAAAAGGAGCAAGAGTAAACCAAGGAAAATGAAAGCTTAATGTGACATTTCATTCCAATAACATGTTTCTCTAGTATTTAAGCCTGATTCACCTGCTTTGAATTAATAATTCTGTTCATTTTGATTAGTTATACATTCATTCAATGTTTCTATATCATCACATTATACGTTATGGAGTGTGCTTGAAGACATCTGCTCCTGAAATCAGACAGTCATATAAATCACAAATACAAACTTTTCCTCAAATATTGGGGTTTATCTCAACTATGAAAACAGGAGTATTCATAATACTTTCTCTTTAAAAAAAAATGGAGCAAAAGTGCATGAGCGAGAGCACAAAATTAATGTTTTCTATGCATTATGGAACATGATCTAACCATTCATCATGCTTCTATTTGCTTTTCAGATCATTTCCTCTTCCTGACTCTATTTGCAGAAATTAGCACCACGATTTTTCCTAGGCACCCAAATTGTTCAGGTAAGAAAATTCCAATGAAAAGAAGCAAAGTACACATTCACCATTGAGCAAGGAAATTATATCAAATGTCAAATCCGATTAGAACTATTATGGCCAGAAGTTAGAAAGATATGAAAAATGCTAGGAGAATGAAATAATATTATCTAAGTAATTCTTAATAAACCGTGTAGATCACCATATACATTGAGAATCAAAAATAAAGATTATCTGTAAAAATGCACATTTTTATTTAGAAATTTATTTAATATGCTAAATCTAATTTAAACCAATGGAACTATTGTTGTTTCTTAGCAGATGCGTGCCATGCTGAATTGGGACTTCCAACTGTTCTGCACTTGAAGGGTCTGTCTGAATCCCTTTCTGAAGTGAAATGCCTTACCCAAACACTTTTTTCAAGAATGTGAGATTAACTGAAAAAGCAATATGGTTGTCAAACTTCTTCTGTCGAGTATTTAGCTACATAAAATAGAAATGAGGGAGGAGTTAGATTCGGATTTAAGACATTGATTCAACAATACAAATGTTTAACTGTTATGCCCTTTGCTGCTGAACAGACTTTGCAACGTGGAATTACCAGCTGAGATTTGTAATGCAAGGCATAGGCATGATTAGTGTCTAAACAGGGAGCCGATAGTGGAGAAATTGAAAAAAAAAAAAAAAGACCTAAAGAAAGGAGCTGTTCACGTGTGAGTAGACCCTAGACAGTGAGAAGGGAATTCTCTCTTTCCTTGGCTGTGGCTTTGGATGCTCGGTCTCTGCAAGGGACACTCACATTCAATATATGGCCTATTCCTCAGGTTCATGAAGGAACCATAGGGCACTCAGACCTGTACAGAAATGTCTCAGACTACACTGTTGAAGCTGTCTCACTTGGCATAAGAGAACTGAGTGCTACTGACAGCAGCAAGAACTAAAGCCAAGTTTCTTTAGGGAAAGAGATTTTGGCATTCAACCATTCATACTTCTCCTGAGTGCAGGGAATATTTAAGGGTTCCTGCAAAGAGCAGCAGTACCAGAAGGACTCCAACACCAGAAGTGAAATTCTGGGATATGCTGTTCCTCAGAGGATAAGTGTGCTCCTGACAGGTGAGAACATGACATGAGTTTCCTTTAGGAAAAACATATGTTTGTAGGCAGATGAGTAAAGGAAGTAGAAAGTCCTATTACCTTTTCTCTCTTTCTGTAGAGTGCTTTAGAGATCTTGTTCTTTGTCTCTGGATATGAGTGGGGAATGGCACATGCATGAATCCTGTTGCAGGGGTGTGGTGTAAGGGCTGAGTTTTTCTGCGCTGCCCAGGCTAAGGAAGTCCTTTCATCTTGCCGTGGTGAGGTGCTGCCCAGGGAAAGGGTCCTGCCTCCTGGACATAACATCCCTTGGATGTGTGTATCTTGGGAGGAGATGCATGCCTGTGCCGCTTGGCAAATGGTGCCTGGCATAAGTAATGAATGGCTGTGGGTGGGTTTTATCTTTCTTAAAAGATCTGTTTTTAAAGATTTAATATTTATTAGGAAGAAAACAGTTTTAAGGATATTCTTCAGCAAATTAGTTATGTTTTGATTTAAGACTGGGAGTGATTTCTCTGTAACTCTAATGACTGATCCCACATATAAGCAAGGCAAGGACGAACCATTTTAAATGAACACATGGTCACGGGGACCATGTCACACATGTCAAATTAGTCTATTTTTGGAGCCAATAGATTGAAATGATTGAATACTTTTAAGTATGATGCTGTTTCACAGTTTGTTCACTCTTTTTGAAACTTTGCTTTAAAATTATTAGGCAAAGGAGACCAGATGTCTTGGCTTTACCAAGGCAACCGTTTTTTTAAGACCCTATTTTAGTATTTCAACGATTTTTACTGCAATGCTAAAATGTTTTTTTTTTTTTTCCTGCTATTAAGCAACTCCCACCCTGAAGTACCATCTGCTGAGAAATGTTGAATTTCTTTTCCATTTCTCAGTACTGAAATGTATTTATATAAAGGGGAAAAAAAAATCATGGTGTATATATGTCTGTATGTGAGAGTGGATGTGGAAAACTGCATGAAAGGAAGGAGGTATTATGCTGTGGTATGCCTGTAGGAAGCAATTAATGGTAAATACCCCATGACAAACTCTGACCTTTACTAGAGCAGCCTGAACAGTAAAATATATCAACACAGAATAATTTATTTGACGTCCGATTGATTTTTATATCACTTGATAAATATCATTTAACTATTTATGTAATTGGTTTAAGAAACACTGAACTACTTTGAAAAACAGGAAAAATATTAGAAAGTACAATATTGGTAAATGTTATTCAGTCTCTCTACCAATTATTTTTGTGAATGCATTACTGGTACTGATGAATCAATACAATCAATAAATGAAGTTTCAAGACAGGAAGAGAATTCTTTCTCAGCTAAGGCACAATTGCATATATTCTTTGATGCATTTTTCCATGTTTTCTCACTTTTTCGAAACTCTGAAGTTCTTAATTTTTTTTCTTTGCATTACTGCTTGCCAACATTTGTGATACCAAGAATGTTCAAAATCAACTTTAAAATATTTTTTTCTAAATTTCAGCAGCTCCAAACAAGTAATAACATCTATCCATCTGGCCCAGTAAGGAATTTAAAGTTGTACCGTATTGTGCAGAGATAAAATATGATTATTCATAGAGTCTGAGGATCTTTTCACACAAAGAGTCAGTGAAGACAGAACAAAATTATCACTATTACCAGTTTATTTCATGGCACCTGGCAAATCCTTTAGTTTAAAATTTTCAATTTTGATGATTAAACATGTGAATTAATATCATTAAAAAAAAGTAAAAGTAAACTCATTGAGCACATGTAACCTTTGCTGAATCCTCAGAAATTGCTATTTGCTTATCTGCTTTGATTCTGCTGCTTATATTAATCTGTTCCGGGTGTAACAAAGTCCAAAAGAATTGCCTCAATACTTTACCACTGCCTTTCCCTATTCGTGTATCTCTGCCCCAGCACACTATATCTTTCTAATTGTAATGAATTTGTCTTCTAGTTACTACTAAAATTTAACAAAAATAAACATTTAAAAAATATATATGCGTAAAAATGTGTCTACACCAATAATGTGTTTATAAGAAATATTAAATATTCAGATATAGTTTTGCTGAAGCTTTCTCAAGTGAAAAACAACAATCAAAATACAAGTTTTATATAGAAACTAGAAAGGAAATATCCGTCTAGTGCAAGTATTGATGCACTTAAATTCACAGCTTGATACAGTAGCCAGGAAAATTTTCCACCATAGGTTAGCTAATGTTTTTATGTGAGAACACAATAGACATCTGACAGTTTATTCTGAATAGTGTCCTTATAACGATGAATATCAAATTAATTAATTTTAAAACATATAATAAATTGAATACTTTTTCATATGAAGTGGAAAGTAAGTCTGTATTTTCTGTGTTTTTCTGTAGTATTATATTATTCTTGCTGATTTGTTTCCATTTATAATATGGCTCTAACGAATGGTTATGAAATGGCTCTAAAGGGATAAAAGTTATTGTTACAGGTGCCAATTGAGCTGGTTTAATTTTTTTTTTTTTTCAATGCATTTATGAAACACACAGAGGCAATTTCCTCATTCCCTGATAAGCAGGACTGCTAGGAAGTAGTTGGTTTTGATTAAGTGCAGGTGTAGGTTTGTATGGATTACCCTCTGAATCCTTTCTATGCTAGCCAGTGGAGTGGAAGTGTTCTGTTTCTAGAATGATTTGAAATGTCTTTGATAATGTTTACGGTTTCTGAAAATTCACTACTTCACTGCTAAGTGAAAATTCTAACATTTTAATCAAAGCTTAAGTTCAACTTCTTTCTGTGCCATTTGTTCTCCAGTAATGTGAGGTTAGGTGGACTTTTTAGTCCCTTTTGGATTTAATTAATCCCCAGCTTCCTTGCTCGGGAAGAGCTGGGCACTGCTCTCCTCTTGCACTGTGCCAGCCGCAGGGATGTGAACACCTGGATGGGACTGAAAACAAAAGGCCTAAAAAAGACTGTTAGGGAAAAGGTCTGCTGTGGAGAGAAAGGGACATCACAAGGGACAGAGACATATTTCAGAGACGATCAGCAGCACAATGGGGTCCAATGCTTCCCAGTCTCCTGCAGTCTCCTCTAAATAAATGCTATATTCAAAATCAAATGCACAGTGGTTCCACCATCACATCTCTCACTACTTGCCCAAATCTGAAATCAAACACAAGCTGACTCAACCTATGTTTTGCTATCCCCGAATATTTACCAGCTGCTAACCTTGAGAAAGGTGAAGGTCCAGGACTGGTACAGCTCTCTTTCCAGAACAGTTTCTCTGTCTTTTGCCTTTAACAGTCTTCAGCAGGAGCTTTTGCTTTCAGTGACTAGTTGTTCACTTCAATGGATAAAAATGGAAAAGCTCATTTTTGAAAACAGAATTGGTGATATCAGGTATCAGGACCAGTTTATCTTGAAATGCGTGAATGTAATCTGTATAATGTTTATTTTAACCTTACTCACAAATCATCACGGTTTTTTTTCCTTTCAAAAGAATCAAGAGGGTCTGGGGGCAGTTTTCTGTGTTGGTTTTGTGGTTTTGGGTCTGAACTGTTTCATTGCCCCTAATTATATGATGGGCTGCTCAGGAAATAAAAGGCACATTGAAAAATAGTTTGAAAAGAACAAAAATAGCCTTACAGTTAATTATGTTAAAAATACCAAACACTTGTCAGCATCTCATTAACATCTTAATGAGGGGAAATAACCTTCATCTGTCTTTAAAAAAAAAGAAAAAAGGTTACTTAAAGAAAAAAAATCCCAGCCTAGTTTGTAAATTTTGCACCCTGAAAGATAGGGATTATTTCTCCTCATTAAAATCCTACTGAGTATCTAAGAGTTGCAAAGAGTGAAGAGAACAGTGAGGCTTCTACTCTGGCTGTTATTCTGCTTCTGTCCTGGAGGAAGATTAATTAGACTGCAAGGCTTTATATTAATAGGACTCATTAGAGCAATAGATCTGTAAAGGAAGGGAATGGAGGCTAGACAGCTATGATTTGTAGGGTGATTTGTCCCAAATGACATATAAATTGCTCTCAACCTGCATTTATTTTCTCAGTACAGTCTCTTCTTTTTGCTGCGATGAGTTTGTGTCTTGGGCCAGGCAGGTAAGAGGGATGAGTCCTAGACCAAATCCCTGCTTTGACCGTGGAGGGTTGGTCAAGCCATGCTCTTGGCAGCAGTGATAAGAGAATGCTTCTCCTTGGCTCTCGCAGGGACTGACAGCAGGATGAGAAAAGCAACGTAGTTGCACTGGTACGGGAAATGGTAATACCCGGACTGAGGAGGTAACAAGATCATAAAATATCTTTATTCAAATATTGCAGTGCTGGCATATTAGTCTTTTATTTCACGCTCCTTCAGAGGGTTAACGTTCCTCCTAATTCTTCAAACAATATTTAGAAGTTACAATTCTTCCACTACACTGTCAATGTTATTTTGCTAAGAAAAAGATTTTCAGATCTTTTCAAGTTCAGATAGGTAAAGTAGAAAAAGTACCATTTAAAAAAGCTTAATATTGATGAGCTCTGATTTGCATCAATTTTCTATGATGTGAGTTGAGACTCCATTTTCTTCTGTGTCTTTATGTCTGAGTCTGTTCACGTTCCTCATCCACCTAGTGAGAGCAATTAAGGGTTATAAAAGAATACATAGGATTTACACAGTTGTGTAAAATAAGAGTTAAAATAAGAATTAGTTAAGAAAAATGTTAAATAAAATAAATGTTAAAATAAGAGTGAGTGTGTAAGGGGAGAGGATGCAGGATATTTTTGTCTCTAGAAAGGTAAGATGTGATCTTTCTCCCTCATTTTATCACCAAAAATAAGACAATATGATATTCCAAGCTGCTTCTTTTTTAAGTTCACTGTGGAATCCAAGGGTTTTGTAGGATTTTGACTACAGCTTTAATACAAATGTCATTTAATTTGGAAGAAGTTATGGAAAACTTTTAAAATGTGTTGCTAATTCTTTTTTTAACATATGCTGATAATACACAGTGCACTTTCAGACATCTGCAAGACTGGTCAGGTCTTCACAGACTTTGCGCCCTCCCAACATAGAAATATAAAATTTATACACAAAAAATAACTTCCATATTGACATTATATGCTCATGGTAGCTAATTAACAGTTCTAATTATCCTTATGTCTCAAGAAGAAAAAATACTAGAATTACTTTATTCTCACACCAATATAATCTGTCTGAGGAACAGGTTTCCCTGAGTTTCAGTCTGCATCCACCTCTACCATACTTTGGATTAAAAAAAAAATCTTATTTCCAGAGTATATTGATTTATGAATACCTAACAGGGAAAAATGTTTCTTCTGAACAGTAATCTTTGATCCTTTAGGAAGCTAAGTGATCTCTAGGTGAGGTAAGAATGTCACTGAGCAAGACTGAGGGAAACTGCACTTCACCCTAGATCTTAGATATGCCTTTAGATACCAGTAGTAACTACAAACATTCATCTGAAACCCCTCTTCAGCACTTCTACATTTCACTTCTCAAAATGTATGCTATCCTGCTGCAAACATATGACCTATTAGGTCTTATTTATTGAAAATTGGACATCACAGTAGATGAGTCTACAGACATTTTCAATAATTTTATAATTTAACACTTAATAACTTATCATTTTTAATGTATAGGGAAGAAAAACAGGTAATGACAAGGCTTTTGGCTTTACTACAATAAAATTGGGATAGACAGATGGAGAAAAATGAATGTAAAAACAAAACAAGTTAATAACGTTCAGGTTTGCACGCTAGATTCCTCTAGTTGGAGTGCATGTTTTTTACATAAATATTTATATGTAGTATGATTTTACACTCCTTGAAGTTTTACGCCTAGGTAACTCAGGCCTTGTTACTTGAATGTTTTGTTTTTTATTTTTCAATTGAGTGTCTGCCATAGATAGCTTATCTATATAAAGCATTCCACCATTAAAAAGAAACCAAACCAGATCACAGTTTTCTTTTCTCTATTATGTTCTAAAGGGATACTGATAAAACAGCTTACACCTACTGATTACAAAATGACACAACTTCACACCGTGAGATGTTGTGACCGGGGGAACTTGGCTGAGTGTTTTGTGTCAGGGTCAGGCAGCTGTTCTGTGGTGTGCAGCAACCAGAGAGGTGTGCTCTACCCGACAGTTACCATGACTATTGATTATCAAAAAGAAAATAAGCTTCAGACCTATTTGTGGAAGGTCTCTGCAGCCCAAAGGAACAAGTCCGGCTGACGATCCATATTTTTTTTTATGCTTTGAACTCCTAAAAGATAACAGTGATATTTTTGAAAGCTTTAGGTTTGTGGTACACTAAGTCTGCATCTTGTTGCTTTTCCTTCTTCAGAGAGATTTTGGAGGCTCACATTCACAATGGTACATCTTACAGATAATGGAGACAGCTGTGACTGTATGCTGCCAGCCACTAAAAATCAGCAGCTAGCCCATCACTGTGTACAAGATGCCACAATTACTCTCTGTATTATGTAACAGAAAATGGCACCTACTAGCTTTTTAGTTTTAAACATTGTAACCATAAATGGACCATTTTTTTCATATATAAACCAGTCTAAAAGTACATTATGCATAATACTCATCCATTAGTGTCCAATAATTAACATTTTGCTCTATCTGCCTGCCTTTACAAGGACTTTTTCTTCCCCCAGCTTTTGCAGCAGCCTACTGAGACAATCATAGCTACTATTTAGACAAGCAACAAACTAAGGTTTTATTACTTTAATTTTCCAGACAAATTACATGATGGTAAATAGCAGCACATGGAAATACTTTTTGAAAGATACAAAAGGAGGCAGACTTTATATTTTGATGAAATGAGCTACGTAGATTTCCAAATGAAAAGCTTGTTTCATGTTCCAGCCTATTGCTTACTTTAACTGCTTATATGTGTTTCCAGTATTTTAAACGATACAATGTACAGCTATAGTCAAGCCATAAGATGCAAAAACTAAACTGGTAAATAGCATAATGAATTTAGAATACCAGTCACAGCCGTTTATAATCTCCAGCGGCAAGTTTCCCAGCCTGCCAAACCCTTTTGCTTTAGACTGAATGTCAAAGCTTTATCTATATTTGTTCTTGAACGCACTGCAGGAATGCAATGCATTCTTTATTTGCAAACTGCAGGAAATTTTCTGAGTAAATACATAAATTGGCAAAATCTATCTTAATGGAAAACCTATTATTTTAATTACTAAGGGGGGCATGTACATTTTTGCTTTAGACTTCTTTGAATTATTAACTAATGGCTTCATCGTGAAAAGCATTTATTGTTTTCATTTCAGGGAATTCAAATGAAGACAACTCATTTTAGAGAATGTTTAATATTACCCCAACCTTATCAAAAGGACAAACAGTACCATATGGGAGCGAGGGGGCAGGATGCAGGTTTAGGAACAATTGAAGCCACAGAATACTTAACTGTGAAATAAGATACACAATTGTTTCTGATTATTGGTATTAATGACTGTTTATCTTGCAAACTCTGTGTTACCAAGAACTAGACGTCAACTTCATCAGTAGACTAGATTTCAAACTTGTTTACTGGAAGAAAAAAAAGAAAAGAAACACAGCATAAGAGTGTAAGGAACCTGATTATGAGACATGTGAAGCCCTGGATATTGTTCTAAAATATCATCCAGTTTTTCTTTACAGATACCAACACATTTTCAGTAGGGTTAGTTTAGAGCCCTTCCTTTTCTACTGCATGCCCCTACTCCAAGTAGCATCAGAGCATACTCCAAAAAGAAGATTTTTTTCCTTTACTTGATGTTGATGTAACTAGTCCTTAGACGGACTCAGATCATCACAGCTCTTTGGACTGTCATCTTTTTTTCGGTAGCTGGCACTCACTTGGATTTGCTTTCTTTAGAGCAAAGAAGAAGGTGATTCCAGTTTATCAGATTCACTGAGTTCACTTTAAATACTAGCCAAGCTTTAAACATGAACTGCAAATTTTATCCTTAGCAAGCAAAGGTATACATTCTGGCTCACAAACTGGAAAGCGTATATACAAAAAAGCAGCGTTTAAGAAAAAGGGAAAGAAAAAAAGAGTGAGAAAACAAAATCTCAAAATCTACCTGAAATCAGTCTATCACTCCAACTGATGTTCAGGGTTTGCTGAGGTCTTTCTCAGCCAAATATCTAAGGAACAAACCCAAAAAGATTCTGCCTTTGCAGCAGTTGGTGTTATGATTTTATGATGTATGGATCCCTCTGAAATTTTCAGCAGATAAACAGCTTTTTTGAAACAAATTGAATAAGCCTATGTTTTTAGTTACTTTTGTAGACCCTTTAGGAATAGTTCATGTAAATTATTCACTAAAGTGTGGTCTTTTAAAGTGAAATCCTGCCCTGGAGTTTCAGTTCCTTATTTAAGCCTGAGGGTTTTATTGTAACTACTGAACAGCAGTCAGTTCTTAGTATTTTAAAACCTTTCCGTTGGGGGTGCTTTAGGGTATTTTCTTCTGTTTTGTTTTGCTTTTTAATGTATATATATATATATATGTATAAATTTAAGACTGCTTCTTGTGCTTCACCACTGCTTGGTTGGGTTTAACATTTACAAGAATCACCTGAAAATAGGTACTCTCTGAGGATCCTTGAAGTACTAACTTTGTTACACATTTTTTACTTTTTTTCTCTTCAAAAGTCAGTTGAATTTCAGCAATTTGTTTAACATTATGGATAGCCAATGATTTTTTTTTTTTAAAGTTTTGAGGTGTAATGGGGGGGGTTGCCTTTTTTTAAAAGTGCTTACTTTTAGAACACCAAACAGAATATGTTGCTAGTTTTAGGATGTCAAAAGTGACAGACTTAGCTGTAATGGCTGTCCAAACAAAGGCTTTGCTCTTATCCCTTGTAGTGAAGGTGGCCATTTTCCACCGGCAGAGTGCAACGGTAGAAATGCATTTTACAAGATTTTTTTTCTCTCTTCTTGATTCATACAATGATTCAAAACTTTGTTCTGCTACTTCTTCAACATTGATGTTGAAACAGAAGATATACCTAAAATGTAGATTGAAATTACATTGTTGCTTTTTTTTTTTTTTTAAATCTATAAAACAACAGAGAGACCTAAATACGTTGCGCCCTTTAAGCACAAAGAGAAGAAATAACACCCTGAAGTTTCAAACAAAAATCACTATATATAAAGGTATGCTTGAGGATAGAAGCTGGAAAATTAGTCAAACTTTTGTGCACAGACAACCTGAGAAGGGCTTCTGTTCCTGAAAACCTAATTTTCCAAGTTAGTATAGCAGAAGCTATGACTGTAGTTATGTATCTTGTCTTGTCTATGTCCTTAATTTGTCACAACTCCAGCACTAAATTATGGAAGACAAGTATCTTCCATAAAGGCAAGAAATGTAGATGTGATACAGAAAAGGAAAGATTTAACAAGTAGCTGAGATGTGATAGAGTAAAAAGTCACTGATCTCACTTATTACTGTTCTGTAGCAGAAAATGAGAAATCTTTGTACTACCCTAATTAGATGCAAGGTGTATCTTACTTTATGAGATCTTACTAGGTGGATCTTATAAGACTGTCATGCTATTTGTACTGTCTGTGCTACAGTGTCCAAAAGACTGGTTTTGCTCCACACATCCCAAAATCTGAGCTTTATGATTCTATACTGTGAATTTGTGGTAAAATCATGCCTCGGTAAAATCATGCCTCAGTAAAACCAGCCAGTTAGGCTTTGAAGGCCATCTTCACAGTATATATACTCACTTCACGGTACTGCAATAATTTTGTCTGGTTCAGAGATGGATTTTCCTCTAATGGGTTTTTGGAAAATGTGTTCTATATGTTGCATTGATCCACATCTCCCTTGCAATGATACATTAATTCCTGAAATGATTTGTAAGGACGGACAGCATTGAATGCACTAGTGGGTCTTCCCTGACTGCATTTTTTTGCCTGACCCCCAAACACAGATGCTGAAAATATCTGGGCAGTTATTCTGCATGGATGGTATGGCTCAAGCCATTAAGGAGCATGGGGTGAGGCAAACTATAATTCTGAGTAAACCGGTAATATGACATACCCTGCTGGTCATATTTGCTTTAATTTGGAAAAAGAAAAATAAAAAATCACTGTTATATCAACTGGAATATCCTCTAATTACCAACAGTGCTAATTTGATCAAAATCTGCTATAGTTTAAACATATGCCTGGTGGTTAGGAAATATCATCATTTGATATTTTTACACAAAACTTTTCTGATACCATATTTCTGTGCCATACTTTTTTATGTTTTACAAAGAATATCCAAGAAAAAAATGTATTAGAGTTACATAACTAAGTCATATACTTTATGTGGTTGAAAATATCTGGATAAAAAAAAAAGTGTGTGGATTTTTTCCATGTGCATATTCATAGCATTTTTTAATTGAGTACATACTTAATCAAAGACAAATTAGACCCTGTGTGATCCTAATTACAGGGCTACTACATCTAACTGAGTGCCTAAATTCAAACATCTTGAATTAATCAACCTTCATACACTGCAAATTTGAACAGATTTTCTTAACATGACTGTATTTTTAAATGAAATTAATCATCTGCCACATCAAATTGCTCAGGTTCAGTCTAGAGAACAAAAGCTGTTTAAGGGTAGAATGACACCTCCCAGACACTGAGCCATGCTAGTTTTTGAGTGGCTTCTTACATGGTAGTTTCTAAATAAATCCTAGCCCAACCTGAGAACGTTATGACTATCCCAATTACTACTATGTGTGAACTGAAAAAGGCATCTGGAATCCATACAGTTGCTGGCACATTCATCAGGGCAGCTCCTGGCCTCAGGATACATGGGTGACTTGTAACCCATTGCATCAGGTACTGCTGCTTTTTTGAATGTCCTCATGAAATATTTTGCATTTAGGAACGAGGAGAAGAGGAAAGAGTTGCTGTGTTTTTTTTTTTTTTCTTTTCCTTCTTTTCTTCGTTTTCCCCAAAGTAAAAAAGAATTTAGGCATTTTTCCTGTTAAAAAGATACACTTAATTAGAATCTAATCTACATCCAGAATCTAATTCTTCTTTCAAGTAAATGAAAAACTGACTTCAGACAATGAAAACTACATCCAGCTAATACCAAGTAAAGTTGGAACATTTTTAGTAATCAGAGGTGTCATCAAATATGTACTGCTGTACCTCCAACTGTAAAAACATGGCTTCTATGAAATATACTCACTTAGTACAAGTATCTTGAATAGTGATGTATTACATATACAGTATTTGTGATGAAAACAAAATTACATTTTCTGTGTATTTGAAATTGAAATGCATGTCTGTACAACAGGATTTTGCCAATTAAACTGAATCAGGGAGACAAGTCTTCAGGACTCTTTAGTTTATAGATTTAAAAATAGTGAAAGGAAGGACCTGCCCCCCACCCCAGTAACTCACTGACAACAATGTCACATCTATACTGCCCAGAATCTGGGAGGGATGTCTGGGGTTCGTGCCATCCATGGAGGCCATACACGCTGGAAATGCCTGTCTGGTCTTGGGATGCTGTTGAGCTCTGTGCACTGTGCTGCAACATAGGCTTCTGCTTGGGACTGCAGCAGTGTGTCTATGAGCTTTTTTAAGAGATGACATAGAAAGAAGTAAGTGGGATCTACTCACAACATTCTTGCAGTGTAAAGAAATAGTGTAATCATACCCTTTTTTTTCATTCTTGCAAGTACAGTGCAGTAATTCAAAGGAGATACCCTTTGCTTACTGTCAGTTGTCACTACAGGACTGAGATCAAGGAAAGACCAGCTAGATCAGAAATTCATTATGGAAATGTTACAACTGTCTCAAATGGAAAAAAGGAAGGTTTCTCCTTCATCCCATTGATATCATGAGGAAAAATTCACTGCTGGTAATTCAATTTTGGAACTCATCTAATTCATTAAAAATTTAATCTGAAGGTAGCTAATCAAGCTGCAAGGATCCTTTAGGAGGAAATGCATTGTCTTGCACTAAAACATGATTTTTCAATCACCTTTTCTCAAATACATCACATACATCATACATCACATCCTGGAATGGAAGCTGTCAGCCCCTTCCATGCGTGTGGGCTCCCTGAGGATACCAGGTATTGATTCTGCTAAAGACATTAGTACAAGAAAGAAAAAAAAAAGCACCTTGTTATTTTTCTTTCTGCTCTTCATTCCATCTGCTAAGATGAGACACACAAGCTCTGTTTCTATCTGTTTATAGCTGCCCACATGGAAGAAGATACCTGGATTGATGACAGACTACTGGGCTACTTGGATCACTGATGTAGCTAGAAAGGTGTTTCTTATTTTCTCATGTTTAAAGATTCTGTGGCAATTCATCCTGGTTTTCCTAGGTGCCAGTAACCCATTCCTTCTTCACTTTTGGGAGCAGAATCAACAGTGCTGGGGGCTGTTAGAATGGCTGGAGCCTGGCTGATGAGCAAAATTAGTCAAGATATGGACTGGAAATCTCAGTAACAGCATAGCCTGCAGTTCTCCCATGAATGCATTACCTACCAGATACATTTAATTTTCTTCTTGAAATAATTTCTTGGATCATTTCTTAATGTTGCAGAATGCCTTCACTGTAGTTCCATTAATAGGACTGCAAAGACCAACAATGAGCTATACAGTTTTATTCTATTTCCATGGTGGAAATGCTCTCTCACACTCCCTTAAACAACATTTTGAGAAGTTGGGTTAAATACAGGATCTGCCATTATTCACTAAATTACTGTGTCAGTAATAGGGGCAGGCTGATCAAAGGAGTAAGGAGAGAGAATATCACGTAATGAAGAACCCATTGTAGACCATCGGCTGAGTAAGATTTGCTTCTATGCAGAAATTTTATTTGTTTTCTTCTAATACTACTCATTCAGAACTTGCATCTGTTGATAATTCAGACTGCCAGATGTTTCCTTTTTTATTGTATTTTCTTGGAGCTTTAAAAGGTATAAAAACCTTTCCTGAGTTCCTTTCATAAGTGTCAGCTGATCTTCTTGCAGTTCCTTGAATATTTGACAAAGAAAAATACTTGCATATTGCTATTTTGTGTTCTGACTGAATAACAAATAACATCACTAGTGATAATCAATGACATTTAGCAGCTCCAATCCACTAACCACCATACCCTTACGTAGCTAGTAACCATTGAGTTATATATGTCAAGAAAACCTTATCTTTCAGTTTATAGAATAAAATTTCACATAAGATAATCCTTGGGCTATTCATTGCATAGCTATTTCACAGTGAGATTTATATTTGTGATTGTTTTCCTGTGAGAATTTAGCTGGGGAAGCTGACAGAAAGTACCGAGTGTCAGTAAAGAGGTGCTGGGGAGAAAACCAGGGGATTTGAGGAGACGTGTGGTGTGGGCACAGATGCTGGGCAAGGTAGTGCCCTGACATAGCTGATGTTGGCCCAGTACGAGGAGTTACATAAATGCTTCCTTACCAAAATGTATTTCTGTTGCTGTTGAAAAATGAAGTCAGCATTAACAATTTCTGTGTAGACAAAGCGCAGAGAGAAGAATGTGCTATTCCAGAGGTAGATGTTTTAATTTACATTTCATTAAAAGTCTAGGAGATAATAGGCCTACTAAAAGGAAGGCAAAGTTCAAGATGACTGACATAAACTGCTCTAAATTACACCTCCCTTTCCCAGCTAAACCACATAAGCAAAGGCTAATTTGCTGTCTAAACTGCTTTCAGCCCCAAACCCAGGTTTAGCTCTTATCAGAGCACTACTGGAGGTCTACCAGAAAGAAGACCTAGAAGGGACTCCTAATACGTGTTTTCTCTGTCTGCTTTTGTAGCTTTTGCAGGCTCAGGTCTTGTTCCCCAGTTTGCACTGATCACCAGTGCAGGCATCTGTCAGCCCACGCAGCACATTTTCCTGGTAGATCATCAGTGACCGGGGTCCCCTGTCAATGCTGTGCAAGCATGACACCTGGATCAATGCTTTCTTGCTTGTGTAGGGGTGAAAATGCCAACATAAAAATTGGTGAGTATACCTGCAGTTTGCTCTAGATAAATAAGGAAGCTAAATGCAACACACAGCCCTGAGTGGCAGACCTTGGTATGAGCAGCCTAAGTTGAATTACTTATGACAATGAATTGTCAAAGGGCTTGATTGTGTGTGACATCGGCAAGGGGAAGGACAAATAAGTGTCCTCCTCTGTGTCCAAACTCATGGCAAGGCGTATGTAGACGGCTGAAAATTCAGCTAACTGAGACTGTTGGAAGAGCGTAGCAGTGTTATTTCTGGTGTTCTCAGACAAGAAACTGATATAAAATGACAAGCACTGTGTTTCCCTGTAAGGGCCGATATCTCCAGTGATTTTAGTCGGCTTAAGTGAGCTCTTCTCCACATATTTGCATCAGTGTCCTACGTCTTACTTAGGGAGCATGGGGACACAAATTGAGGAGGTGGATTTATTAATGATAGTTATCTCTAATGCTTCTGTAGGAAACTAACAGTAGCACAACATGAAAAGTGAGATGTTGCTCTCAGAGTATCAGGTGTTGCAGCCATTATTTGGCCGCTTGTGAAGGTAACTAAATGTTTTTATAATTATGGGAACCAAAATAGATGTCTCTGGCAGTAATGTTGTGGTGCAGGTATGGTGTACAGTGGTCCCCACAGCCCTGATCCAGCATGCACCCTTGCCAAATAATGATTTTCTGTGAAGGTAAAACCTGCATGTATGCTATCCACTGACACATAATAGTTTCTTCTGAAAAAAATATGCAGAGGATGGAGGAAAGAAAGCACTAGTGGTATCTGGACTGGATGAGCAGAGACATCTGGACTATGGGGGAAGGTAAAGGAAATCACACCTACCCCAAAATTTAGTCAGAGCCTTAGGTCACCTGTCCATAATCTGGGTTGCACATCTCAGTCACTTCAGCAGAAAAGCAGCGACTGCAGCAAGAAAATTGAACTACAGATATGTTGAGAAAACTCACTCATCAATAAATAGAGGTGGTGAAGATAAAGGTAACAGTATATCAGTTTCTCTGGGAGCAGCTTCTGCTGTGTTATCAGATATTCTGCTGTCTGAGAAGCATTTTATAACAGTGAGCAAGAACACTAAATAACAAATCAGATCCTTAACCAATTGTAACTACTTAAAGGAATCGTTCACAGTTCTGTGGATCTGGAGATCCTCACATCATCTGATACTCTGAAGATAAAAATGTGGGGAGTTCATACGTGGTGATTGCATGGAGGACTTTAGGATCAATCTATTTGGAGCAGGTGGAGGGGATCAGATGCAAATTGCTGTCAGAGGAAGAATAACTGTATTTGTTGAAGTGCTGACATACTACTGCAAAGCTTATTCTGCAGAGGGCCTTGGTGTAGTCCAATGTCCTGTCTACGGTCCACACTCATGTGTTCTTTCTTCATGGTTCACAGACAACAGCATACTATTTCACAGTTGCTGTACTCAATTTAGTCAGTGCTTGTCAGGGAAGAGATTTTTGTGGCTGAAACAGTGGCTGCACAGAGCCTGCAGATCAAGTGGCTCCAAAAGGAAGCAAGAATGACCCATTAAAATGCAAGACTGAAATCTGTATTTCTCTCAGAGAAGATGAGAAGAGAGTTGCCCAAAAATCCTGTACAGAACTTGACGCAGCAAAAAGTCCTTGAGTTGTCAAATATGTATAAAATTCAACTTCAGTAGACTGAGGCACAATTTTCATTTGTCATCTTTTCTTCAGCCCCTTTATAGCAAATTATATGTAAAGAAAGTGTGACTTTAGCTCCTTACCTAGGATGTATAATGTATTTTGAACAGTGGTGCATGTAAACAGTTGTCGTGGTTTAACCCTAGCTGGCAACTAAGCACCACACGGCCACTTGCTCACTCCCCTCCAGTGGGAGGGGGCAGAGAATCAGAAAAGCAAGAAAACTCATTGGTTGAGATCAAGACAGTTTAATAGGTAGAGCAGAAGCTGCACACAAAAGCAGAGTAAAACAAGGAATTAATTCACTACTTGGCAGGCAGGTGTTTGGCCATCCCCAGGAAAGCGGGGCTCCATCACACGTACCGGTTACTTGGGAAGACAAATGTCAAAACTCTGAACTCCCCCCCCCTTCCTTCTTCTTCGCCCAACTTTATATGCTGAGCATGATTTCATGTGACATGGAATGTCCCTTTGGTCAGTTGAGGTCAGCTGTCCAATCTGCGTCCTCTCCCAACTTCTTGGGCACCCCAGCCTGCTCGCTGCTGGGGTGGTGTGAGAGGTAGAGAAGACCTTGACTCCGTGTGAGCACTGCTCAGCAGTAGCTAAAACATCCCTGTGTTACCAACACTGTTTTCAGCACATATCCAAAACATAGCCCTATATGAGACAGTGTGAAGAAAATTAACTCTATCCCAGCCAAAACCAGCACGAAGGTAATGAGCATAGATGAGAAAGTCAAGTTAGAGACATGTGTCAGCCTAATACAAGAATGTGTTTCAACTTTTGTTGATCATGATCAAACGCAGCCTTTCTAATGATCTCAGACCTTATTATTTGGCTGAATTTCACAAAACTTCACATGGAAAATCAGATTCGTAGTATAAGGTGTAATTACATCCTGCACATGCTTATGTGAGATTCGGCATGTACAAAAAAATACACTCACAAATTTCGCAGTAAAATGGTTAGAGTAGCCTTCTCAAAATGCAGTCCTATATTTGGTTGTTTTGTAAAATGAGAGAAAACAACAGCAAAGACATACCTGCAGTAGGAGGAGAAAATTTACAGGTTTGCTTAGCCACTACATGACTCTAGTTTCATACTTGTTCCACCGTAATGATGGCAATCAGGCTTTAGCAATCAAATATTAGTCTACTGAAAGGGGCCATAAATAAAGTCTTGTCCACATGCAAGTGAATAGTAAAACTCCAGTTCATCTCCTATCTTCTGAGGACAAAATTGGTTCCAGTCACCTACTAAAATGTTCGTGGTTTGTTTGACAGCCATTTTGTCTCTAACTGTTGAACTTTTATAATGCTATTACTTGATATCTAACCGTTTTGAGGATTCACATCCAGAGCCACTCCTGACCAAGATCAGCTAGAGTTGGACCAGACTTCAGATTATCTGGAATTCAAAGTAAATTACAGAATCATAGAATGATATGGGGTTGGAGGGGACCTCTGGAGATCATCTAGTCCAACCCCCGTGCCAGAGCAGGTCCACCTAGAGCAGGTTGCACAGGAACGTGTCCAGGCGAGTTTTGAATGTATCCAGAGACAGAGACTCCACCACCTCTCTGCGCAGCCTGTTCCAGTGCTCTGCCACCTTCAAAGTAAAGAAGTTCCTCCTCATGTTTACTGAACTTCTTATGTTCAGGTTTGTGCCTGTTACCTCTTGTCCTGTCACTGGGCACCAAATTGGTTACTATTCATTCCCTGCTTCTGCAAAAATTAGAATAGATTTTATAAATACTGTTTTTTGTGACTGGCTTATTTGTCTCAGTTGAAATTGCTGTTATTTGAAATTAAATGGTTATTTATTCCCCTCATTCATGTATCATGAAATAATTCGAGTATTCAGACTTCATCTAGAGGTAATGTTAGCCCAATGACATTTTGATGATCATGATGTTTAAAATTTGCTATTTACTTGTCGTGTAGCAGAAATTTTCATTAGTGAGCACACAGAAATGTAGGCATATATTTCACGTTGGAATTGAAAAACCCTTTTTTAAAAAATGTGAATAACTGTTAAACAAAGATAGAATGTCACACATGAGATAAGACTAATTTATATATGTAGATACCAACACAAAGCATTATCAGAAAAGCTGAATTATTAATTAAAAAATCACAGAAAAAATTAACACAATCCATCTTTTTCCCTCATGATAGAAATACAACAAGTTGACCACAAAGATGAAATAGAATGCCCTTTTTTGGGTAATTCACTCTAATTTCCAGGGACATAACCAGTTGAAACAAGATTTTACGCAGTTCCTTAAATAGTTTCAGATTGTTTTAAGTCCTTCTAACAATGTTATCAAAAAGCAAAACATCAAAACAAAACATTAAAACTATTAATAAATTTTCATCCTCCTCATTTTATCTACCCAAAAAAAGGGAAATAGACTTTTTAACTAGAAAGAGGAAACCAGAAAAACTAATGATGCATAACATGCCAAACAAACCAAACATTACAGGAACTACTTTTTTAGTAATCTCCACTTCCAGTAATTGTAGGTATTATTGGTAACAGTAAGTACTTTTTCTAAATCGGACGTAAGAGCTGACATTTATTTTAAGCACTCTTTAAAATTGCTCCCTATTTCATTTTATTTTTAGCATAGGCAAATAAACAACTTTAGGAGGTAATAATTTACCAGCAGCTCCTGCAGCCACAGGATATGGATATCATGGATGCCTTCAGGTCATCTTCCTCCTTCCTCACTTCTGATCACTGTCGACATGCCACGCGTCTGGACTGCTTATCACATCTCATGTATGACTGCTCTCTGTTTCTGGGGAATCCTTTACTGAATTCTCTTAAAACCTTATCCTTAAAGGCTGGAGTGTTACTCTTTCTGCCCACACACCTTTTTGTTCTGTTGTTCTGTTTCATATGACCTTTTTTTCCTAATTCTGCATACTCTCTTAAGTCTACCTCATTTACCATCTGTTTTCCTTTTCACAAACAAGACAAACAGCGCTCTTGCATGCTGGTGTGTCTGGTAAGATTCAGGTTCAAAGCATGGGACTCCCATTGCCATGGCTGCTTGCCTCAGTTCCTCTTGAGAGGCGAAATTTTAGGCATGCAGACCTTCTTGGAATAAATCCTCCTGATTTTAAAGGGACCAAGACTTCCTCCACAAGCTGTGGGAATAAAACACCAGGCACCTATATTTTGATTAAAATAACTCTCTTCAAGCTGTTGTGGCCCATGAAAAGGAATAAAGTAACAGAGAAGCAAAAGGAGTATGTGATATTCAAAATTAAGAAGGATTGTTCTAAGACATATTTCTTCCATTAGCAGAACCACCTCTACTCTCAAAGGTAAAAAAAATAATCCTTTAGAAGGTGACTTGTGTATTATGAAAAGCACAGACATACACTGACAATTGAATAGATGTTAGTTTTATTAAATCTTTAGTATTTTACTGCAGAAATGTAATTACCAGAATATGTAACAAACTTTCACTTGCTGGAGTTATTGGTGCTTAATGAGATCACTTTCCTGATTCTATACAGCAGATATCAGAGGAAAAATCACTTTAAATTTTGTGTCCCAACATAATCTGTAATCACCAAAGCCACAAGTAAAACTCTTCAATGTTTTTCCCTCCTCTGTTGTCCCCATGTGAAGTCTGCCCAGGGTGAATTCTTCTTAGGATACAGTCCCAGTGATGATGTCTTTTGTGAAGTCACTTCTTGCTATGAGACAATAATAGGGCCTAAAACACCCAGCCCTGTTTAGATTAGGGTGACAACATTCACAGTGAATTTCTGTGCTATAAGGTGAAGGCAAACAACATATTTTGACCAGAAAACATAGTGACTGCGTATCACTGAAAACTTGAAAAAACAGTACATGAACCACAAAAATAATGGAAATTCTTCATTTTCCTTCTTTGAGCTTTCCTTTGTGAGCCAGTGGCATGGTATTCATGGTGCTGAACAAAACCCATGTGTAATTGTGCATGGATAGGTGTTCTGCCTTGAAGCATAGTCCTGTCTGAATAGGTGGCTGTATCCAACAAGTGTCTGGCAAGGATTGTTTTGGATCAGTTTACAGTACTGCTCTTCCTGCTGATATGTGTTCTGGACATTCAGGGAGGCAAATTTCTCTCTGTACCAAGGGCTAATGCAAGACTTATCAAATAGTGAGGTCTTATTTAAGATCTATTTAGAGATGGTTAGTAAAACTTAAACAATTTGCAGACCTTTTACTGGCCTTGTATAGAGGTATGAACCTCACCCTGAAGCTGTGGTTTGGCAATACATCAAATCTGACTACTGGAGCTCCTGGCACCAGATCAAAAAAGTGGAGTATTGATCCGTCATCTTACTGTGACAGTTCAAATGCAATAAAAAATGCTAACATTTTGGCAGGCTTCCTGTGAGATCAAGGACATCTGTCCATACCATCCTAACTTGAGGTTTCATCAGCCCTAAGCAGATCTATATATCCCAAGCAGGCAGCAAACCCCAGTGCTGTGAGAGCATGACATCATGATTCCTCACCGTGGCTTGTGGATAACGAGGCAAAACTGCAGTCCTGTGCTATACCTGATTCAGGTCAGTTGCGGACAAGGCCTGGTTTCAGTTTTAATGACGGTGGAAACATTGCCTAAGTAAAAGATTTGAAGGTGCCAAGTGCACTTGTAAGACTGAACACCTCCTCCAACAATTGAAAAAAAGCCCAGAAAATAGAACTCATTTATGGGTACTGAAAGACAGAATGATCTAATCTATAAGTGAAGAACAGATCAGATTGTTCTACCTCTTCCCCTGACTTTGTATGGAAAGGTATGGTCAAGCTGCGAAATAATTTTTTTGGTTTGGAACACTTTCACTGTTTTGAATTGAAAAGAGAGAATCCTGGGTTATGCACAGCTTGATTTTTCCATAGAATAAAACATACCACAGAGGCCTTCCTTTTGGTTTTCTCCAGTGCAGAAATAATATCCCCTACTAAATTTTGTGGTAGCTGATGCTGAGACATGGTGGCATAATCCTTTTTCATTCATTATTCAGCCATTTTAAAAAATTCTGCTCATAAACAGAGAAGAAAATTGGCCATAAATAAGGGTTAATCATTTGTGTAACATTTCTAGTGATCACTGTATTACCATTTAGACAGCAAAACATCTTCAATGATGGTTAAGGCATATCACTTATCTGGAAATACATAAGAGTAAGCGAATGATAGATCAATATAGAGTATTTTAGCTGTTTACAAAAGATGCCCTAATTATGCCTATTCCAGTTCCACTGAATGATTTTCAGTCCGTAGTAGTATTCCCCATTTCTCTGTCTAGAGAATTTTTCTAGAACTTGAAAGTTAAGTGAATTTTAAGTGATGCCACTGTGCAGAACCTTCCTCTGCACTTCTTTCTGAGCTCTTGAAGTTTCCTGCAGATGGTATTCCAAAATTCAGATTCAAAGCCAAACTTTGCCAGGGTTCTTTCACAGCTGAGGTTCGCATTGCAATCCTGCTCTTATCTCTAGTGTTTCTACACATTTCTTTCACAGTACAGTTAGCAAAAAGTGAATAAAATATTCTGCAATACATCAAGTGACATTATTTCATCAACTTAAATGGAGGTATTTGATGGAACGATGGGGGGGGTCTTTGCACTCCCAAATGTGACAACAGCTGTAGTGTCGCGTGTAGAAGCCATTAGACAATGTCCTCAACAGTGTGAGATTTCCAGTTACTGCCACCTTCCCCAAGTTGTACTTTGTCAGAAATTCCCCTGTTGGTAGCTGAGCTGCTTAAGCAGCATCCTCTACCTCAAACAGTACGAGTGACATACCACTTGACATAATGACACCTGAACAGTGTCTGCAGGTCTCAGTCCACTGACAGGGACCCATCTTCTAGAAAGGCTCTGCAGGACATTGCTGCCTGCCTGACAGATGGAAAGAGCTGCCTGTAGACTCACACTGAGCTGGGATGTGCAGAAGCTTCCTGAAAGAAATCACATTTTAAAGTAACTAGAACTTTTGTTTCTGATTCAGCATTTAGCTTTTACTGTAAATTCTCACATTTCCTCTGAGTGTGTAAAATTTTAAAACTTCAAATGTTCACCAAAAAATTTCATTCTTTTTTCATTATGTCAATTTGTTTTTTTTTTTAAGTAAGTTCAGTTTCTGCCAAGGTTTGAAAATAGTGTGATATCCCCCCTTCAACAACGGACAATATGAAACATTGTGAAATTTCCTAACTTCAGGAACTTCTCTTAAAGTAGGTGAACCCAATACAGACCTGATTTCTTGTCTGTGAAAATAACAAATGACTGAGATACAACATTAAATGTATCTTGTTTTCTGTTCACTGTTTCGGATTATTCAGGTAGAAAGACAATTTCCACGCTAGCCCACCTTCTCAGCTCTTCATTACTTTGGCAGTCACGTTCCTTTTCATTTGATGTTTTCCTAGTTTGGTTTAGTCCATAAGCATTCTTTTTTGTTTGTTTGGTTGGGTTTTTTGTTGTTTTTTATTTCCCAGCAAAGTTCTTTTACTTAATTTTTTTCTACCTTAATAAGAAAATAAATTAAAAAAACCCTACTCCTTAAAAATAGGATGTATTTCAATTGCAAACTAACTACCTGATATCTGAAACAACGATTATCTTTTTGTAAGTTATTTTGTAATTTCTCCATGTCTTAACAGATTAAGGAATAAAGAGTTGAGAGATGATTCAGCAATACTGACTGTTAAAGCACTCAAAGTTTTCATGCCTTTTTAGCGTCAGCAGGAATTTCCATTAGACGTCCCTGCTTGGTACTGGGTACTGCAGAAAGTACTGCTTGGTACTTTTTTCCCACTTGAGGCAACAGTGGCATTGAATAGTAGATGCCTGAAGTGTACGGTTGATAGCTCCTTGAAGTGTTCTGTTATTGTTTGCCAGAACTTTAGAAAGGCAACACCTTTTACAGCACCTGCAGGAAATGGAAGCATGGCTACAATAGGAGAAAAAAAAAAAAGCCTTTCATTGCAGTGAAATCTATATATGTGAAATGCTTATATGCAAAATGCTATTTCAGCCACGCAGTGCTAAGACTATGGTTAAGAACCTCATATCATTTTCATCTTCTCTCCTAATGAGAGTTTTTATGGAGTCAGCTGTAAATCCAGCCATATTACCCTTTGCAGGAACAAAGTCTTTCTGTCAGTATTATTCTCTTTCAGAGAGCAGACACACTATAGTGTTGTACAGAGATGCATACGGAAGGCCTGGAGAGGACTCACCTGAATGCTAGTAAAATGCATCATTGCGTGTCTAGTGGAAAGGGTAGGGATTAATTGTTCTCGTTTTCACTGTATAACTGCCACACATTCACCTACACTGTTTTAATATGCTCTGGTCAATGGAAGGAGAGTCATCTGTCTTAACTGTGTATACCAGTCTCAAAATGGGCTATATCTCCCTCTGTGTCTTTCCCTGGGTAAAGGACTCAAGAAGATTAGTTTTGACTGTGTGGCAAACTCTGTAACAGCTGAAGTTGAATAGTGGGGAAATGGTATAAAACAGGGAATGCCTGATAGACCACATTCAAATCTCAGCAACTCTATCAAGTCAACTAAAAGTATTGTTCCTAACAGTTCCTAACCTCTTATATAAAGAATCTTAAATGTGATGAAGAAGAATTTATGAAAATATCAAACCTTGAGAGTGACTTACTTTTTAAATTTTATATCATCAAATTCATGGAAATGACTGATGTAGGTAAGCTTTTCTAAGATAAT